>OX375791.1:3652500-3932500 GCA_947359385.1 Chesias legatella
TAAAATGAGTCTGTATTTATCATTTGCTTGTCTCTATGTTTGTATTAGGGGACGACCCAAGCTGTATTGCTTGTAAAAAATGTTTGTTACCATGACAAATTTGTAACTGCTGATTTGGTTGTACGTAGCTAGTTGTCGAGTTTATTTTTAAAAGTATTCTTTACTAAAGAGCAGATATATGCAGTAACCTGTTGTTAATAAAATCATAGTTTTAAAAGTTTTAAGCACTACTTCTAAACATTGTTTAATTTTTAAATTATCGTCAAGTGACTTGAGTCCTAAATGACATTGTATATAGTTTTTACTATTTATTTAAAGAATATAGAATTAATTTGTAGGAAGCATGTACAGCGAAATGTCATAATAGCCGAGTTTACTTTATTCGGTAAGATTGTGCCTATTCCAATCCTGACCGACTAACCCGAGGAGTAAGTTACTTAGTCATGATCCTATCTCAATATTACAGGGAACACATCCACATGAACGCTACCCAGTGGGAGACCCTCACGGAGTTTGTGAAGTGGCTCGGCCGAGAAGGCAAGTGCGTGGTGGACGAGACAGAGAAGGGCTGGTTCGTGACATACATAGACCGGGACCCGGCTGCCGTGGCAGCCATGGAGGCCCGGGCCAAGAAGGAGAAGATGGATAAGGATGACCAGGTAACTTTTTTTTGTGTGTGAAAAGTTTTATTTCAAGTGATAATCTACCTTGTGTTAAGTGGTAACCTCTGGTCATTAGAAAGAAAAATATTTATTTTGTGATATATTAGAAATAAAATTAGGTGTAAATAAAAGAAAATGTGGCTTGTAATAGCAAAAAAGGCTAGCACTAGCATGTGCTGTATCAGCAGACAGCAATATGACTTGAAGTAAGTCATAATTATTTATGAAAGGACAGTGCCAGTGTAGAGTAAAAAGAACTTGATGCTGTAATATCCCATATATACTACTCATAACTCGCGCGTTCCCAAAACGGAGAAGGAAAACATCGTGAGGAAACCGAATGTGAATGTGTCTAGAACTAAAAATTCGAAAACATGTGTCAAATGCACAAATGGAGCCTCTTTGAGGCGCACTTAAAATCCTTTCACCACATTAGTTCGAGAGAACCAGTGATTTGAATAGAATAGAAAGATCTCATAATTAGGGTAGATTAACAATTGCACACTACAGTCCAATATTGCAGCCGTTTTGTGCCCCCTAACTTTAGAGACTTGGAAGGTGGAATACACAAATATTAAAAAAATACAACCAAATAAAAACCTTATTGTGAAGTCAATTAAAGGTTTATAAGCCACTTATGGAGATTTTACTTAAATTCTAGAATTAACGTTTGTGAAATTGTTAGTGAATTCATTAAATCATATGAAAATAGCGTGCAGATGAATTTGTATAATATATAATGTCGAAACAGAGATTTTAACAAATTCTTATTTAACAGGAAAGAATGTTAGAATTCATAGAGAAGCAAGTGGCGCGAGACAAGAAGACAAGCACAGCTGCAGACAAGGAGTACGCGGAGTTCAAACGGGAGAACAGCCAAGAGAGAGTCACCCTCAGTCTCAACGTGAAGCGGAAAGCGGAAGAGGAGGCGCAGAGGATACCGCCCGCGGCGCACAACCCGCTCGGGGCATCTTCTAGCAAGAAACAGAAGGATGTTGGTGAGCGGTGGACCTTTCTTAGAATTTTGATTATCAAGCGCACCTATAAATTTTTGAGAAAATAAAAATTGGTATTGTGACCGAGACGTTTGAACCTTGACTTTGAATTAGAAGGAAGGTGTCCCATTTCAAAATGTTTTACTCGCTTGTACATTTTTCATTTGTACCCCCAGATCAATAGTTTCCAAGCAGTTTAATTATGAATTGTATGCAAATAACATTTTTGGTATTGACTTTGGCCAATGAAAATAGTCAAGTAATAATATTAATTTGCACACAGATCTGAAGCCGGGAAAGAGTAATGAATTAACAAAGAAAAAAGTGGAATCCAAATCGGCGCTGGAGGAAATCATCAAAATGGAGGAACGCGCCAAGGAGAAAGCCAACAGGAAGGATTACTGGCTGACAGAAGGCGTAGTGGTGAAGATCGTCACCAAATCCCTCGGGGACAGGTTCCACAAGCGGAAGGCCGTCATAGACAAGGTCATAGACAAATATGGAGCTCAAGTGACGCTCATTGATGATAAAGTGAAGCTCAAATTGGATCAGGTATACATGTTTTTGACTTTATATTTAAGGTGGGCCGTCAGCTCTATCCGTCACTTCGATCCACCCATTCACTTTCCTAGTTGTATTTATATCCTGTTACCTGAGATATTTGTTACTAATTTTCGGTTTTCATTCCAGAATCATTTGGAAACTGTGATACCCTCTCCGGGACGCGCGGTGAAATTCGTCAACGGTGCGTACCGCGGTCACGTCGGGACACTCAAACATATAGACACGGAAAACTACTGCGCTCACGTTGAGGTAAATACATAACTCCGGGACACGTGGTGAATTCAACTGAGCGTACAGCGTTAACGCGGATACACTGGTATATAGGTACGGGCAACTGTTGCACTTAAGTAGGGGTAAATAACTCCGGGACACGCCGTGAAATAAACTTAGCGTGCCCGCAATTTCGGGTAATATATTGTTGCCTTGTTCTTTCCACGTCTCTTTGGTAAGAGGCGCAACCTACTGCTGGCAATTACAAAGTTGCCTTGATATCTCTCGTCACTAGTACTGTACCCTGACCCGGAGTGAAATTCCGTGTTCTCTAGTGAAATTTTACTATAAAAATTTAGCTTCCTATATATATAACATTAATATCACTTTTGACAAACATTCTATTTGGGTAAAATTGTCGCTTACGATAAGTCGGCGGGTAAGGCTCGATATATATTTAGCTGTTATGTACAAAAACTCGTTACAGATATCAGAGGGACCCCTGACTGGCAGACTGGTGAGGGGCGTGCAGTATGAAGACATCACCAAAATTGCTGCCCAGTGATACCATATGATACAACTTAATCTATTATATTTTATATACATCAACTCGTTTATTTTCATTTGCACAATAATTCGGACGAAACATGATATATAGCTTAAATATAACATTCAAATATAATAATAAAAAAAAACGATTATAGTAAAATATATATACATTAGGTCGGGGAAAAAGGAAAAGTATTTATAAACTTGTAATAAAAATCTCTGGCTGTACTGTTTGTACCTGGCTGGTTTTTATGTCATTAAAAAGGTTACATTTCAAAATAAGAAACAAATTAGTAAAATGTCGTTTCCCGCTATTTTACATTTGTTTTTCTTTCTGTCAAAATTTTTGTTGCTGTCAAAAATATAATGAAGGAATTCGATACACTTTAAAATTTTATTGCAATAAAGGAAAAAATGATACAAAAGCCACGAAAAAAATTTGCGATATTTACAATTTATGGACCATTTAATGCAGTGGCAGTAAGAGTAGCACAAAGTTTGTTTAAGTGTTTTCAATCCGGGAATTTTGATGTCAAAGGTGCACCTCGCTCTGGTCGCCCTGTTCAGATAAAATGGACGCCATTTTGAAAAAATGGAGCAAGATCGGCATATTAGTTACTTTTAGTTAAGACATAGCTGAAGAACTGGGAATTGACCACAAAACAGTTTTGATCCATTTGAACATGGGTCATGGGTCATGTTAATATATATTCAAAATGTAATTACAAACATTGAGTACTGAGTAGTGCGAACGATTGGGACACAACACAGACGCGCCGCCGCCTTTTTTTCAAGTAATATGTTATTTTCAATAAGATTTAATGCATTAAAACATTTACTTGCACGTTCTTACTGTACAAGAACATGGAAGAGTAATGATTTCGGTTGTTCGCAGCTATTTCAGTTCTTACTTCAGTACTAGTTCAGTACTTTTCTATGATTAACCGCGGGTTCCATTCCCACTCAGGCCAAATATTTGGGTGATGAATTTAGAAGTTTGTTCTGTGTCTGGTTGTTATTATGTATTATATGTATGTATTTACAAAAGAGTATATAAGTATTAGGTACATCAGTTGTCTGGTTTCCATGAAACAAGCTATGCTTAGCTTAGGTACTTTGCGGCTAGATGGCGCTGTGTGACAATGTCCACCAATATTATTATTATTATTATTATTGTGTAACTGTGTGAAAAAAACATTTTATTGTAAATTAATTTGTAACTACAGTTGATCGTATCAACATACAACAATTATTGTAAGTACCTTATGCAGGTAATATAAATAAAATACGCATTTAAATATGTATAATAATAATACACACCGCAAATGACCATTTAATTAAATTTGGAAAATGATAAATACAAATATTGTCTATGATTCGAGCATGAGAAAAATATTACAATGTTCTATAACGCGAGCATGGGAAATGTATCATAAAAATTGTCTATGGCTCGAGCATTAGAAAAATGATATATAATTTTATAATCTATGGCCAGAGCATGCTCTCGATCCAGGGCAGGTAGTGCGAGACGCGCGTGTAGAGGCCGGCCTGGCCGGCGGTGCCGCACGTATGCCCCGATGACGTCACACCTATTATCGCGTACATACAGAACTTGGCGAGGGGATCCCGCTTCTGTAGGGGCCCACCGCTGTCACCCTGCAAATATTAATTATGCTGACGTGAACCAATCAGTTTTTCCACTTGATAAAATGATGTGCTCTATACCCGTGAAGGAAAACCGTGAGTTAACCGACATGTCCCAGAAATAAAATTCGAAGAGTCAAGTGAATAAGCGGAGCCTCGTTGAGGCGCAATTTAATGAAGAGAGAGCACCCTAATGACGCTGCTTCCCAGGACAAACATTTGTGTGACGAACATAGATGTTTGCTCCATCTGGGCGTTAAAAACTGCCGATGTATTTACAAAAAAATATATAAGTATCACTTATCCGGTTCTCATAGTAGGAACAAACTATGTTTAGTTAATTTGGGGCTAGATGGCGTGTGAAATGTTCATCAATTCTTGTATCTAGTGACACGATTAGTAAGTACTTGTACGAGACCTTGCAAGTGTCCTTGATCTCGACGTGGTCTCCGTAGCAGGACTGCGTGGTGTGGTTGTACCCGGCCAGCATGTGCCGGTGCGGGGGGTACTGCTCCTTGCACTCCGCCTCTGTGAACTTCTTCAGAACCACCTGCAACGGACACTTTATCATATCCTGGTTTTACTTTTTTTTTTATGTAATACAGTTACGGAACGAGCCGACGGCCCACCTGGTGTTAAGTGGTAACCTCGGCCCATAACAACTGATGCGACTTCGGTCCTCCCCTACTAGGTACGACAAGACCCAAGTCGCATCGTATGCATCCGCAACTCTGAGACGTGAAGGCGGAATGTCTCATGTGCCTGTAATTTCACCGGAAACCACACCTTTCAAACCGGAACACAGTAATGCGAATGCTTCACCGCTTGGCGGCAGAAATGGGCATGGAGGCAGTACTTCCCCGGACGAACTTGGCGAGAGTTCTACTGCTCTTAAACTACTCTCTCTATTCACTACTGCTCTCTTTTCAGGAAAGCTATATCTGACTGGCCTCATAGTTCAGTTGGTAACCCTGCCTTGTAGGCCTTGGGGAAGAAGTCCAGTCCAGAAGTTTAAGTCGCATTGCTTGTTATGGGCAGAGGTTACCGCTTAATAGCAGGAGGACCACCTCGCTCGTTCTGTAACCTAAAGTAAAAACATCACATTAAAAAAGCCGACGCCGTCAGGTAGCTTCTTCATCTGATGTTCTGTTATATATATTAAGTATGTATCCGGGTTTTTGATGTGATGTCGCACGCTTTCTAGATAATTCTCCCGAATCCAGCACGGCTTCGTCTGCCCCCACCTGCCTGCTTACCCCTTACCTTACCTTTTGCATGACGTCTGCGTCCTGTTTGCCCGGGCCGAGGGAGCCCCACCCGGTGGCGAAGGCCTCGTCATCCCCCCAGAACTCCGTCTTGTGCGTGAGGCACGCGGGACGGACGCCGTCTGTCAGATTCACTCTGTAATTGCAATTCGATCGTTTTTTTTTTTAATGTACTTTATAGTTGTTTGCCGCTGATGGCCTTGGCAGCGTTTGCGCGGGCTTTTGGTGAGAGCGGAGGGCTCTCAACGGGTGAAAATATATTTTATGTATGATTTTACAAAAATAAAAAAGGTAAGGTAGTATGTGTAGTTTAAAAGATATAATATTTTGACATTGCTATGCTATGCTGCATTTAATAAATTCTCTGACATTAATATGCATATTAATACGCGTAATAAAAATATTTTTTGTACTGTCCATTCAAGCACGTCACTTAAGTACAACAGTATACACAGTACAGTCCGTTTCTACACAGTACAGCAGTCCATTAGATCTGAGAGCTGCTCTAAGTCCCGGTCTCACAAATAACGCAATATGGTCGGTGGTTGCAGAATTCAGCCAAAAGCACAGTGCCTAACATACAGCCAGCCTGGCTTCGCGCAGTCCTAGGACCCGTTGTTCGGCTTCACCAGGCGGACTACCGTGTGTCCGTACCACCGGAGGTCTCCTCCACCGAGTAACCTCGCTAACATATTTATAGGTAAGAATTCTATTAGTTGTCTGGTTCCCGAAGTACAAGTTTTCTTAGTTTGGGGCTAGATGACGCTGTGTGAAATGTCCACTGATAAACATATATGTTTTCATTTATTGTTTTGCAAAGTGACACTTATGTTGTGGTCCCGCACTTACGTGGTGGTGGTCTCGATGATGGCGATGTCGTGGTACTTGTGCGGGGACCTGTACTCGGGGTGCGGGTAGAACAGCTTCACCTGGTAGCGCTTCCAGTACCGCGGCGGGTCGGACCGCTTCAGGAGCCCCAGGGCTACGTACGTTACTGGACCCCTGATAATGTATTTATTCGTTTTTTGCCGGGTGTTTTACACAACACCATTTTTTTTTTATTTAAACTGAATTTCTTGATTTTTACAAGAAACTTTGTTCGAATTATCACTTCTGTATATATATACAAATAATTATAAATATAAAGTGTAATGACGAAGCCAAATACGCTGTGTGTTACAACATAACTGTGCATGCAATATACTGCAGGCTTCGCGCGGGTGCAATTTACTAACAAAGAAATCCATTAGAGATTATTAAGTAACAGTTTTTTGAATAAAAAAAACGCCGTTTTACATTACCTACATTTTGTATGAAATAACCAATCATATACACATACTTTCCAAGTATATTTTTTATACTCATTTCTATTTAGATATAGAGATCTTCTATTTAGACTGCGTAGTACTGGACGTATAGCCGGTGTATTATTTTCTTACAGTATAGGATGTGATCCGCAGTGGGCGGCGGTGAGTATGTGCCGCTCGCTGATGAGGGATCCTCCGCAGAGCCACTGGGCGGACTCCATGGTCGGACCGTAGCCGAGGAGGGCCTGGAAACGAACGTTGGTACTCTTCAAATGCAGTTTATTTTTTATTTATTTAGTATTAATTATAACACCTTAACAGCAACGCCAAAGAGATGTTATAACACAAAAAAAAACACAGTATACATAAATTAAAAAAAAATACAAAATTTAACAATACAAAACACATCTAATATTAATAATTTAAATTACATATATTTTCTAAGACTTCCTGAGCTATCTCCATGAATTTCAGCAGGTTGCGGTGATATAAAATATCTACATTGTTGTCAGAGAGCACATTTAATAAACTGATGGCGTGAGACATTGGGGCAAACTTGAGCAGATTAGTTCTGCATGCGGGCAAGCTTAGCATGGCGGGGCGGAGGCGCGCGCCCGCGTACCCATCGGGGGCGCGCAGCCGCCCCGAACCGCCCCGCCCCGCCACCACCTCCGGGTGGTGCACGTCTCCGCGCACCACTTGTTAGATCAAAGTCAAGGTTAAAATACTCCTTGTTTTGTGTCATTCTTTTTTTTTTTTTGCTCGGCTCCTAGAGGTCACAGCGAGATGTGACGAAGCCTATAATCAGTATGCAAGGCTATAATGAAACAAAATGACAGTAAACAAAGTAATAAACTAAATGTATATTATTATGTATAGCACTTGAATTAAAGCTCGCAAAAAAAAGGAATCCCTCCTCCTTTTTCCATGATATTTAGATTTAGTCTTTATGAATTCTTTGGAAATAAAGTTTTTTCTTAATTAGAATTTATGGACTTTCGTAAGAATTGGGGTAAGAAATGCAAAGATAACTTCTCAAATCCGAGTGGTAGTCCCAGAGATAAGCGCGTTCACACTTCAGCTTTATAAATAGTACCAATAGTTAGATTTAATATAAATACCATGTGTGGGAAGTCCCCTCTAAGTGTGTCGTCACCGCCGGCTGGCGCCACCGCAGTCCTTCCTATCGCGTAGCACTTCAGGTCCTCGACTAGCATCCTGTTGAAGGTCGTGGTCACGTGGGTCTTACACTCGTACGGGAGCAGGTACTGGAAGCGCATGCAGCCTGCGCAGAGTGGAGCAGGGGTCACAATTACAATCAGACTAAGTAATCAATGCATATAAAAACAGAAGAGAGAAAGAAAGAAAAAAAATGTGAGCCGTCACGGGACGCCTGGCAGATGTGAAACATCGACATTATTTTGTAAGAAACTAAGTACCCCATCACTAATAATGTTTATGATTTGTCGTAACCTTGAACGGACCAATCAGCGCTCATGCCGACATGGCGACGCGTCGCCACGCCAGAAATCGGTTTTACGTGCGGCTATAGATGTTTCACATCAAAAGAAAGATTCTTTATTTTGACACAGTCACATAATATTATTTAAAACAATGGATACGTAAGATAATGAAATTTTTACAGAAACAAGCAACACAGGTATTCTGCTGGCACTGGCGGCGGTCCCGTTACAGACGCCAGAAAGTGTGCGCATGGGTGTGTGTGTGTGTGTGTGTGTGTGTGTGTGTGTGTGTGTGTTGTGTTTCATACTTGTGTTTTACATATTTGGAGTTAATGTGCGATCTCTTAACCAGTCACGTGTATTTGATATGAAAAAAATGATATGAGAAATATGAAAATTACTGGTGTACACTGACCGAAATCAGTTAGGTTTGAACTGTGTCGGAGTTTTTTTACTTGAATAATAAATAAATAAATATTGGTGGACATTTCACACGGCGCCATCTAGCCCCAGTCTTGTAGACTGTCTTGTAGTCTAATACCGCCCATTGTTTCACTCTGTTGTTACCTACTGATTATTGTTATTATGATTTGATAAGCAATAGTGTCATCTATCTATCAAGGTACTTACTTTCCTCATACTTGTGGTCACTCTTGTACCATTTGATGCGATCCTCGATAGTTTCGCTGCAACAATAAGTGTTACTGTTTCATCTTTTAAGGGTTTCGTGTCCACTTTCATTAGAAATTTTCTCGCATTGTCAGGGTGTTTAAAACTAGGACGTAACGTGCAACCTCAGCAACATACATTAAGTTTTTATTATTATTTTAATAATTCTCATTAGTCAGACTCATTAGTTATTATTAGTATTAGTATGATTAGTATTTAAATATTTAAAAACTCGTAGATTACTCGTAGATTCTCAATAGTCAGGATAATAAGGAGGAATTACGTTTTATAGAGAAGAGAATGATAATGTGTTATGTAGAAGAGATAATCGGGATTTGTCGTAAAATGGTCTCGTGGAGGTTAATAAGTTCTCGTAGACGTTAATAAGTTCTCGTAGACGTTGATAAGTTCTCGTAGACGTTAATAAGTTCTCGTAGACGTTGATAAGTTATCGTAGACGTTGATAAGTTATCGTAGACGTTAATAAGTTCTCGTAGACGTTAATAAGTTCTCGTAGACGTTGATAAGTTCTCGTAGACGTTAATAAGTTCTCGTAGACGTTGATAAGTTCTCGTAGACGTTAATAAGTTCTCGTAGACGTTAATAAGTTCTCGTAGACGTTAATAAGTTCTCGTAGATATTAATAAGTTCTCGTAGACGTTAATAAGTTCTCGTAGACGTTAATAAGTTCTCGTAGACGTTAATGAGTTCTCGCAGACTCATAGGTTCTAGGTTGGAACGTTTCTGTGGCACATGTGTGTGGCGTGCTTCTGTGGCACATGTGTGTGGCGTGCTTCTGTGGCACATGTGTGTGGCGTGCTTCTGTGGCGCATGTGTGTGGCGTGCTTCTGTGGCACATGTGTGTGGCGTGCTTCTGTGGCACATGTGTGTGGAGTGCTACTGTGGCACATGTGTGTGGAGTGCTTCTGTGGCACATGTGTGTGGAGTGCTTCTGTGGCACATGTGTGTGGCGTGCTTCTGTGGCGCATGTGTGTGGCGTGCTTCTGTGGTGCATGTGTGTGGCGTGCTTCTGTGGCACATGTGTGGCGTGCTTCTGTGGCACATGTGTGTGGAGTGCTACTGTGGCACATGTGTGTGGAGTGCTTCTGTGGCACATGTGTGTGGAGTGCTTCTGTGGCACATGTGTGTGGCATGCTTCTGTGGCGCATGTGTGTGGCGTGCTTCTGTGGTGCATGTGTGTGGAGTGCTTCTGTGGCACATGTGTGTGGCGTGCTTCTGTGGCGCATGTGTGTGGCGTGCTTCTGTGGTGCATGTGTGTGGCGTGCTTCTGTGGCACATGTGTGTGGCGTGCTTCTGTGGCACATGTGTGTGGCGTGCTTCTGTGGCGCATGTGTGTGGCGTGCTTCTGTGGCACATGTGTGTGGCGTGCTTCTGTGGCACATGTGTGTGGAGTACTACTGTGGCACATGTGTGTGGAGTGCTACTGTGGCATTATTGGGTTTTTACTTTGAGAGTCACCAGATCACTCGACAGAGAAAGGTGATAGTTATTGTTAAGTATGGCAAATGAACTTAACTTTGTTGTGAGGCATCTTCATCACTCGAGTCTTGGGTTGGTTGCTCAGGTAATCCAGTTCCTGAGATTGATGGTACAGGCTCGTTGGTTGAATATTAGCCATCTTCTGCGCCGCCGATACGGTCACCTGTTCACCAGGTTATGGAGCGCGACAAGTTGATCGCGAGCAGCTTGTAGTGGTAGACTCCTGCAGGACAGTCTTCACTAGATAACGTTAGTTTTTCATGATTGTAAAGAATGAATTACCACCGAGGGGAAGTGTCTTGGTAATGGCACAGTTTAACCTGTATACAAATGACTGGCCGAAATATTTTTGTACGTCGACTTGGCAAGGAGTTCCAATCCTGCACTCTAATCATTCTTCAAAGTTTACTGTAAAAATAAATAAAAGTTTAGAACACGCAACAATTTGTTATAACGCCTCAACACTTACCTTTACAGTTTGAGGCGCCATAGGCGCTGCGGATTACTTTATTACCACTCTGCTTCTCTGCTGGCAATCGCTCAAACGATTCTGTAGACGACTGCTCGCTGGCTGCCAAAGGTGGCTGCGCAGCAGCCATGATGACCTCCCGTTACCTGTGTCTTTCTTAGCCCTGTTAGGAACTAGTTTAGATCGGCAATTCAAAGTGCTCCCACATCCTAACCCCAGCTGTACTCCACAATCAGGCAGCACAGAGATCAGGAGCTCTCAGGAACTTTTCATGATATGGGATGATGTACATCTGCTTGCCTCAACTGTAAGTGTGCGAAGAAGACTAATTTTGCATCGCACTGAGCTCGTTCCTCTGAAACCACAAAAATCAACGCCCATATCTTATAAATACAAACATCCTCTAGACACGTTAAATTTCTATTAAACCGGTGTGGCGTCATACGACACACTTTAGTTTTGAATGTCAATGTCAAAATGTCAGGGTCTTGCTGCCGAAAAATTACAGACCAGATGGTTGGCGCCACCCGTAATATTGTAACGCTAAATCCTTGTACTATGTAACTATGCGAGCATACGCTGTATTGACGGCAATGACGTAACCGTGGCTGCGAGAGTGATGCGAATGACTTCGCAAACATCTTTGGTTCGCATGTACGGATAATAGTGAAAGATCATAAACACAATTAGTGAAGTAAAAATAATATAATGACACGTGTCGCAAGGAAAAAGGAATTGGGGTCCGAGCGAGTGTGTCCGGTGTCGCGGGTAGGTTCAGTCTGGTGAGCGGCGGCGGCGTGAAAGAGGAACCTGACCGGCCGCGGTGGCATACGCCGACGCGGCTTCAAACCGATTATGCCTATGATGTTATGCGTCATCGCTGCCGAGCGCCCCTCACACTCAGGAATTACGGGCGGACGGCGGCGAGCGAATTAACAACATGATTTGTGATGCATGTATGTTGTGTGTACTGAGTAGCCCCTGCAGATACCTGGTTAGGGTCGATAATAATCGGGGAATCGAGGCTGTCGACTAGAACGGGTTGTGTTTGGCGCGACAATAGTAGGAAGTGGTATGGGCGGTGCTGTGTGAGGAGAGTCCTGTGGATGTGTAGTGTGAGTTCGTAAGTCTTTGTCAGTAGGGTCGGTAAGTATGAATGGTTTTAGGCAATCGACTGTAACGGTTACCAGTTTTCTTTTAACGATAAGCTGTGACCGGTTTCAGTTTCTCGGCGAATGAGCGTCAACGCATTAAATCCTGACAAGTCACATGTACAGGCGGTGCTCGGGTAAAAATTCGCTGGGAAGCCTGAGTTGTTCGCCATACAACATCTCAGCAGAAGATGTTTACAGGTCCTTGAAAGCGCTGCGAATCACAAGAAATACTAAGGGTAGGACCTTTTTTTACCAATGTGGGTCAGTGTGGCAGGGGATGGACGCCTTCTGTTGCCTCGAGTTCATGATATGCTAGGTGGTAGGTAGTGGTGAGTCTGTGCTGAAATCACGTGGTCCTTGCCAGATATTCAAACAGCGCGGACTCGAACTGTCGGCCGCTATCTGTAACAATATCCGTAAGTACCGAATCTGGATATCCTGCCTGAAATGACAGCCTTGCCTACTGTTACTGCGGTGATGTCCGGGATTGGTACGACTTCTACAGAGTTAACCTGTCTACGGTTGTCAGACAGTACTTGTTTCCTTTGGCACGCTGGCATGGTAAGTCTTGGCTCCCTCTCGGCCGTCCTTTGCGCATTCCAAGCCAAACGAACCTGTCAGCTACCAGTTTGGTAGTAGCTGAGGCACCGGCATGGCTTAAGGAGTGGAGACTTTGGAATACCTGTTTCCTTGTTTACTCGGGCTACGTAAAAGATGACCTATGAAGATGACACAACAGTAGCATGGACGTATAACTTCAATACTAATAGGTTATGAAAACAACAACACAATAAATACTGTGGACTGTGGAACTAAGTATTCTCTTATCCCACTTCTGATAACGGATGAAGAGCGCCAGGGTTGTTTTTAAAAAGTGTGACGTCAGCATTGCTGACGTCAGTATCTTCAACATTGCTCTTATCACCCGTGAATTTCCAGTGACGCGACGATACAGATCATCTCTGTGTTTATTACATAGACCTCACTATACACAGATAGTTATAGCTAGGCACAGTACTACGTAGACGTCCGAACAGTCCGACGGCTCGAGCAAGAATGCCCGCTCCCCGACCGAGCGGCCGTATTTAAAGCAAGCGACAAACAACAATGATTCATTGGACTTTGTTCGTTTACAAAAACATTGTGAAATAAGGCTGACTTGAACGTTATCAACTATCCCACTATATAACTATCCATAAAACTAATGATCTGGAGTGTCGTCAGCCTCGCGGACGGTGGTACATCAAGCTCGCGCCGATATACACTTAGTTGGCAAATAAATTTTGTATTTGTATTTGTATTTGTATTTTATTTTGTTTATTAGGGAAAAACAAACAGCTACATAATATATATTAACACTAGAATTACATAAACTAAGAAAAATTATGTATTAGTTAGTATTAGTTATGTATTAGTATTCTATACCCATATTATCAGATACTAGCTGTTGCCCGTAAACGCTCGCGCGGGGCGCATTTTCACCCATTCCTCCCGACTCGCAACGCCCCAAGCCGAGGTCCGAACCTAAGTGGTACCCTTGGTGACGTTGTGTATAATATTAAGTTTTACCGGTTGAGAGCCGTCTGCTCTCACCAAAAGCCTGTGTAAACGCTGTCAAGGCCATCTGCGGCCAACAGCATAATGTCCAGTCATAATAAAAAAAAAGGTAACATGTGCGAGGAACTTACTTGGCAGCAATTAATACACAGTCCGTGCAACAGATCAAAGGCTCCTTGCCTTGGTACGAACATATCTAGGAGAATAAAAAAAAAAAATCAATATTTGTGGACATTGTCACACAGCGCCATCTAGCCCCAAAGTAAGCTAAGCATAGCTTGTATCATGGGAACCAGACAACTGATATATATATATATATATATATTATCATATATATATCAACACCCAGACATTGAACAAACAACTATGTTCGTCACACAAATGTTTGTCCTGAGTGGGAATCGAACCCACGACCACAGCACAGCACAGAAAGGCAGGGTTACTACCAACTGAGCTGTGATGCGAGTCAAATAGAATAATATATATGTAATTAATTTATTGTAATAAAAGGGAAGGAGAGAGGAGCTTTAATCAAATAATAATAAATCGTACATGTAATTCGGTGAGTTTATTATGGAAATGGTAGCTAATGGCCTTGAAAGCGTTTGTGCGGGCTTTTGGTGAGAGCGGAGGGCTCTCAACCTGTGCTACATTATCAGATGGCTGACGCGCGAATACCCATTAAAGTCCAAGACAAGTGTGCCATTTTTCGTGTCGAACGTCACGACTTTACAAACCGAGAAAAAAATTGATTCGATTAAGAAATTAAAATAGTATATTACATACATATCAATACAGTTAATAACCTTAAATAATAATAAATAACTGATAATAATAACTTATAATAAAAATAACTGTAACTTTTTAATCTTACGTGTAGGTACTACCCTATCCACTCAGAAAAGTACGTCAAGATTTTTCCGAGTTATGGAGAGAGTGATGGGGGGAGGGGGGAGGGAAGGAGGACCTTATTGAGTTGGCATCGGTTCGTCGGACATCGGGGAGGAACGATAATCTGACCGCACCATCACAATGCGCTGGGAATACTGAATAGTTTCTTTTCGTTGGGACTTACTGGAGAGCGTGGTGGTCTAGCGGTACTGACCCCCGAGTTTCAATCCGGAGGTCGCCGGTTCAAATACCGACGTGCACCTATGAGTTTTTCGATTGAAAGATTTATGTGCGCAATACCACGTTTTCAAAACGGTGAAGGAAAACATCGTGAGGAAACCGACATGTCCTAGAACTAAAAATTCGAAGACATGTGTCGAGTGCAGGAAAGGAGCCTCTTTGAGGCGCACTTACAATCCTTTCACCACACTGGTTCGACAGAACCGGTGACTCGAAGAAGAAGTTGGGACTTACTGGAGGAGGGCGACGCGCCTTCATATCTGATTCGAAGGAGTCACACCGTCGAGGGCTGACGCATGTCCCTGTAGCGTTCAGCCATTCGCATTTACTGCCTGAATTATAAACATAATTATTTATATCGCGCGACCTTACGCGGTGACCCTATCCAATAATAATGACGTTTCCATATTTATTTATGAACTGATATATTTTTTTTGTAATATGTAACTTTATTTTTGATATTGGTTTTTATCTAACTGACCTTTTAGCGTCTTGTTGGATAGTGATATCTGAGTGTAGGCTTACGGTACCGATTCCTCGGTGCCAGACTAACTTAAACTAAACGGCGTAGTTATTGTCATACCTAGATGAAACACATAACAAATTAAATAATAATAAATTAGGTGCACAATTATGTCTCGTCATTAGTGTACTTACTATCCTCTTATATGTTTAATTTATTAAAATTATACATTTTATCGATGTAAAGGGGCGCTAGTCACAAATGATAAATAATAAAAACATCATTTGCGTTGTAAAATATTCGCTAGTCAATTATTAAATCTAAAACTACATAATTTATTAAAATTTTCAATTTTTTTTGTCTAAACTCTGAGGGTAGTCATAAATAATAGGTACGCACTGAACCAGCACAGGATTGAACCAAAATTTCTTCGTATATTTTAAACATGCTATAGTCATTACTTAAATATTTTTTGACACTGTATAGAGTATTCCCCAGCAACAGTTTTCACATAACTTCATTGATAAAATTACTTTCACATTTTATTAATTTGATAGTATTAGGTGGCTGAACTGGATTTGGACTGGCCTCATAGCTCAGTTGGTTAGTAACTCTACCTTCTGCGCCGTAGGTCGTGGGTTCGATCCCCACTCAGGCCAAACATTTATGTGACATTTGTAACATTGATGTTTGTTCTGTGTCTGGGTGTTAATATGTATTTACAAAAGAAAAGTATATAAGTATGTATATCAGTTGTCTGGTTCCCATGATACAAGCTATGCTTAGCTTACTTTGGGGCTAGATGGCGCTGTGTGAAATGTCCACCAATATTTATTATATTTTTTATTTTTTTATTCTATTCTTATTAACATAAGCCGATTATGTTGGTAAAGTGCCCTGATGCAATCAAATTGGTTCGGTAAGCTGAACCAATATTTTATTTTATCACTTTCCAATCCAATCCAACTTGTATATTTCGTCCGGTCAGACCACGACGTCGGCCTTTTCTAGCTAGATATGTAACGTAACAGAGTTCTCTGACGTTCAATAAAACTAAATATAATTTGAACATAGACTACATATAACACAAATTTCATATTATCAAATAATTAGAAGTCAAAGTAAAAGTAACAAATATACCTTTATTTCCATAGAACCCTTAAATGGCTGGGAAAAGCTAATGAGAAATATTTTATAATAAATATATCGAGTTGACGCCTTAAGTAAGTGCTAAATGTGTAGGTTTTTTTTTAAGACTAATTAAATACGACTATTCGTCGCCTGGAAGCTATTGTTTACAAAGATATTTGATTTACAGTCTGTGAAACTTTGTTAGCATTAATCGAATAAATTGTATAACATATTCTGAGCATTAGCTACGCGTTTACCTTAAATTCTGGATAAAATAA
Source organism: Chesias legatella (assembly GCA_947359385.1). Lineage (NCBI taxonomy): Eukaryota > Metazoa > Arthropoda > Insecta > Lepidoptera > Geometridae > Chesias > Chesias legatella. The sequence continues at coordinate 3,669,512 of OX375791.1, forward strand.
CTAAATAAAATTTTTCACGCGTACTTATTTCTGAGATTATCTCTGTAACCTACACCAGACAGTTTGCTTACCTTCTGACAGGTGCAGAGTTTTCGCTTCGGTGTACACACTCGCACACAAAACAACAAATGTTAGCAAAAACATAATTTCACTCGTTTGTTTATTCATTCGTATAAAAGTTATTATTTTAGGTACCTACTCGATTACATCATAAATGCATATTGCCCCTCGGAGGTCTGAGATTCAACTGGTTTCTCCTGTGGCCGACGATGATTTATATGTGTATAGGTTTTATAGATATGGTTTTTCGACTCTGGATCTAGTTTTCACGTAAACGCTGTTAATCCAGGTATTTTGAACAAAACTCTTTTTAACGTTAGATGGCAATGAAATTAAACCGCAATTTATACCATACATCCAACATATATATTAAATCCATCAACAAACGTAAAATCAATTCAGGTTTAAAATTAAAATAATCATTTGTAAATTATTACAAAAAGCTATGTATGTAGCGGATTGAACGCCGGCGCCGTGGTATATGTACGAGTTATTGTGTCAAACGCCAACTTTATACATGACTGCAACTCGTAATAGCGCCATCTGTTGGGGAGTTTTCTCAAACGTCAACTATACATGACTGCAACTCATAATAGCGCCATCTGTTGGGGAGTAGCAGCACAAGCAAATTGTATCCATCCAACAAGCATTTTAAGCTAAACTGCGCTATGCCTTTTGAGTAGCAACGTTTTTAAAAATTCCCGTTGCTGTAAGTAGTAATTTAAGATGGTAACTAGGAATAACACGTACTTACAAAATAAATATTGATGGACATTTCGCAGATAATCAACTAGCCCCAAATTAAGCATAGCTTATACCATAGGAACCAAATGACTGGTAGAATACTTATTTTTTGTAAATACTATTTACACCTAGACAGAACAGAACAAACGTCTCTTGACGATTACAGTAGTTCTGTAAATACAAAACGGTGATTCAGATCATCGGTAGTGGGTTCGAGTCCTTTTTAGCTAGAGCTTTAGTTGAAGATAAGGGACATAGCCAACCACAGCACGATTGCAGGTCTTTATACCACTCAAATCATTAGCTATCACCTTCATAATTGGGAATCTACCGCATCTCTTGAGCTCCCGATTCTGGCATCTCCGACTCACCATCAGACAACCTGATATCCATTCCTCACTTTTTCATTCTACCTTCATAATGTTCCGATATTTTTATACATATCTGTGCTATCAATCTATGTCAATAATATTTATAAAGCACCATGAACTTACGAGAGCTGTCTCCAAGCTTGTCTCCTGTTAGGTTAGGTTAGAGACCAGGCATTCTATAGCATGCCGGCTTTTCATACATTGCCGGTAACATATACGTAAGTCACATAAGTCTTCCCCATGTAGGGTCAGATAGGGTTTGAACAGGCATCAAACTTATCGATAAGTACGCGTGACCTTATGTTATGAATATCGACGTTTCCAAGCCATTACTTTATGAATTCTATCGAAATAAAGTTTTTGACTTTGACTTTGACTTTGACATAAGAATTGTCACAATAATTAGTTTCGGAGATTACCTACGTCATAAAAGGTACAGCTATATAATAATCAGTATAGATGCAAATGAAAAAAACACATTTTTTTATTATTAAATAAGTATAGTTTATTCATTCTCCTGGCTGCGGAGGCGAGCTGCTGCGTTCGTGACCCGGATGCTGAGCTGGTGCGCGCGCTCCACGATACTCTTCCGCTTCTTGGAGGAGACTCCGTGGGCTACCTCCGCGCAGTACTTCCTGTTCTGCATCATCAGGATCTCCAGCTCCTTCACGTTGTGCACGAGGACCTGCAGGTGATATTACACTTTGTAATCACAGCTGGACAGCATTTTCACATTCCTCCACCTGCTTATTGAGGCTTGCGCATATTTTATTTGATAAATAGATTCCTAAAAGATGAGACAACCTAAATTTAGGGTTTACTTTGCTACCAACAGTGACATCATGTGTCTCAGCGTCCTTCCCTACTTAGCTAAGGGAAAACCTTGTCGCATGGCATCGCATACTTTTGAGTTAAGGCAGAATTCTCGTTTGCTTATAATTTCACTAGGTACCACATCTTCAACCATATAAAAGTAACGGGTTCACGTTAATGCTCAGTGGCAGATATAAAACAATACAAAGATATTAAATATTAATAAAATAGTAGCTGTTATATGTATCTACCACTATGACCAAATAGCGATTTGCAAGCTGTTCGGAATAGGATTTGGTAGATTTTCTGTAGCAAAGTAACAAATTGTAATTATCATATTGAGTATGTATAACACAGAGTGCCCTTGCAATTGGTGACTTACTTCTTGCAGCTTAATTAATATATACCAACTCGATTTGTAGTGAGGGTGGTTTCCTAGCTGTAGGTTGCGGGTTCAATTCCCACCCAGAACAAACATTTGTGATGAACATAGATGTTTGTTCTGTGTCTAGGTGTTAATATGTATTTGCAAAAACAAAATATATGTAATAAGTGATGGACATTGTTACACAGCACCATCTAGCCCCAAAGTAAGCTAAGCATAGCTTGTATCATGGGAACCAGACAACTGATACACATATTGACACCCAGACACAGAACAAATATCTATATTCGTCATACAAATGTTTGTCCTGGGTGGGAATGGAGCCCACAACCTACAGCTCAGAAGGCAGGGTTGCTACCAACTGAGCTGTGAGGCCTGTCAAATATTAATGTAAGTATTCTATCAGTTATTTGGTTCCCACTGCACAAGATGAGCTTGGTTTGGGACAAGATGGTGCTGTGAGATTGGTTTTTTTTATTTAATAATTTTTTTCCGAAGCCCATAAGTTCTACTAAGACCCATTTCAAGGTTATCCATTCATTACCGGACACCCTGTATATATAAGAAGACATCGGTAACTTTTTATTCTCAGTACAAAGCCACGGATGTAGAGTCTGGTATTTTATAAAATGAATCGGTTCTCACCTTGCGGAAACCGTTAGGTAGCATGTGACGAGTCTTCTTGTTTGATCCGTAACCAATGTTGGGCATCAAGTACTGACCCTTGAAACGTCTGCGGACTCTGTTGTCAATACCTGGAAATTACAAAACATGAAAAGACTGACAGTTCTTTATCACTCGGACTCATTTGATTTGGCTTGGCAGTCGAGTTATTTTGGAATGAACTGAATCAAAGTGTTAGACGAGATATTTGTAAACACTGGAGGCAGTGAGCTTCCCCATCAAAAGTGTAACGCAGAAGGTGAAAAGTGGCCCACCGTGGCTCTGCCTACCCAGTTGAGGACGGCGGCGTGAATCAATTTAAAAATGTATGAGTGTTTTGAGGTAGAAAGGGTAGAGACAGGTCAAAAAGTCTTATTTCCAGACGCCCACAGGCTTGCCCTAGTGCAGTGTCTGGGCTCCACTGGATATACTGCAAACTATTATCATTGTTATTTTAAATAAAATATTTAATTTTGATTCCACTGTATGTTATTGAGGAAGCATATATGAAAACTGGTGAGATCATCTCTGCCATTATTATCCTACAAATATTCCTCACAGTGAAATCAATTCACAAACCATGAGCCAATGCAATTTTTTATCCAATAAATGCATATGAACATATAAAAATTCAAATGTATCTACCACTATGACCAAATAGCGATTTGCGAGCTGTTCGGAATAGGATTTGGTAGATTTTCTGTAGCAAGGTAACAAATTGTAATTATCATATTGAGTATGTATAACACAGAGTGCCCTTGCATATAAAATTGATGGTTTTTCAATGTGATTATGTTATGGAGAGAGCATATGGCCCACCTGGTGTCAAGCGGCCACATAACAAGCAGCACAATTTGGGTCTTCCCCTACTTAGGTGTAAAACTCATATTGCAAAAAAATGACAATACTTAGTAATGAGTTTTCTGAAATAAAATAATGTTTTCCAATATTTAAAGTGTGAATCGTCAATATAAGTAAATTTATTTTCATTTTAAATAGGGTAGTTCTGCAATTAATTACCCAGATATCTTTTCGGACGATTAAAAACCAGGCATAAATTTATTTAGCGTTGCTGAAACATCATGACGTCCTAGTTATTAATCAAAAAAAGGCCATCCATTTTATCCCACCCTGTGCTAGCACATTTTATGATCCATAGACAGAGCTACAAGGTTTGAAAAAGCCTTCATAACTAATCATTCTAAAACATTATAAACTGAAAAATAAATGTTTCACTTTATTTAAACATAAGGTGCAGATGGAGAACATATATTAAGAGATTTGATAAGTTTCATTTGGTTCATTTGAAGTGACAAAGTATTTCCAACCATTCAGTCATAACCTCACTTTTCCAAATTGATTTGCATGTAAATATTGAATGTTGAAGGCAGTAAGATACTCTGTTAGCTGAATATACTAATAATGAATAATTATTATTCTGAATCATTTAATTTTGAGCACGGAAAGACGGACAGGTTATGAGAGTTACACTGGGAGTGAAGCATGACTTCTTACCTCTGGGTTTACGCCAGTTCCTCTTTATTTTATCATAGCGATCCGATTGATGGCGGATGAATCTTTTCGTCCTCTTTTTGACGATAGTCGGTCTGTATACTGGTCTGATGGCCATTTTGATTGTTTCTCGGAGAAACGCGGCAGTGAACCACGCGGTGACACGGCCGCACGAAAAGAAAGAAGGAATAGACAATTATAAATATTCCTAGAATATGGTGTGTTTGAATGTCAGATGTCAGATCAGAAAATATTTCTACTCTATGAAATATAAAGGAAGATTACATATTAAATTTTAATTGACAAAAGTTTAATATTGTTCGTTGTTTTTGAAATATGTGGTCTTCAAAATAACAAATACAGATGAAAAGCTCTGAATCCTTAGACCTTAAACGTTTATTCATAATCAATTGTACACGAACATTTAGTATGTAACGTAGCTATTTACTTTTGCTTTTTTTTTTGCATTAAATTTGTAAATGCTGTTAATTATCTGTGATGAACCATAGATGAGATGTTTGACAGTTACTCCTGCTACGAAAACAAACCGATTGTCTATGCCACAGACGCCAAATGTCGCCATCGATCAATGACATTTTGTGTAGTTGAATTTATTGATAGAAAGCGTTCATGTAAATAATAAACAATTTTATCATAAAAGTCGGCTTCCAGTCGATATGTATGCCAAGGGCAAGGGCTCAACAGTGCCTTCGGACGCTCAGGCCCGTGAGAAATTGGCGCTGTATGTATACGAGTACCTTCTACACGTCGGTGCGACGAAGGCGGCTCAGACTTTTTTGTCCGAAATCCGATGGGAGAAGAACATAACGCTAGGGGAGCCCCCCGGGTTCCTGCACTCGTGGTGGTGCGTGTTTTGGGATCTGTACTGCGCCGCGCCGGAGAGGCGAGACACATGTGAACACTCATCAGAAGCGAAGGCCTTCCACGACTATGGATTCGTTAATTCAGGCTATGGAGTCAACGGTATCGGTCACAACGCTGGTCCGGCGCCTCCGAACGACGGTACGTAGCATACACACCGCTAATAACGCTTACAAAGTTGGAATTGGATCACTGGGCCATGATATATTCTTATCTCGTAATGTAAATAAAACCAGAGGTTTTCTTCTTACAGAACTGTGTTTATCGCGATCTTATTGCGTCGATTAGTGGTTGACATAATTATTTACCTGATAGGCACATAAAAATTTAATTTGTAAGGTTACTATGAATGCTAAGATATTCCCTGCTTCTGAACTCGGCCAGCGACCATAGTTATTGAGGTCATGTTTATGTTCCATTTGAACTCGCTTTAATGGTTTATTACAATCACTGTACCACAGTAACGAGGTACTATACATCAAGCTTGGTATATATTAACTAAGAAGGGTTTTCTTTTCCTTAATCTTCTCAAATATTTAAAAGCTTTGTAGATGAGTGTGTATTAACTGCCTGTAATGTGAAGAGCCATGTGTTTGATCCTCAGGCAAGCGTTTGTGTGTCAAGCTATGTTTGTTCTCGGGTCTTGAATAATAATAATAATAATATTATTGGTGAACATTTCACACAGCTCCATCTAGCCCCAAAGTAAGCTAAGCATAGCTTGTATCATGAGAACCAGACAACTGATATACATACTTCTATACTTGTTTTTTGTAAATACATATTGATGCGCAGACAGAACAAACATCTATGTTCATCACACAAATGCTTGTCTTGTGTGGGAATCGAACCCACAACCTACAGCCCAGAAGGCAGGGTCAATACTGACTGAGCTGTGAGGCCAGTCAAAATAAGATCTAGTTGGCATGTTCCATAGGCTACTTACTGCTAAGAATAGTGCATTATGTACGGACCTTTCATGGGCATACAGACTATATGGTAATCCTGTTCACTGAACTGAAATTGCAGGATCATGAGACGTAACATCTCCGTCTCGGGGTGATGGATGCAATGCAATGCGACTTGAGTTATCATCTACTCTGGTGCAGAGGATTTTCTTCGTATTGCCGGAAGGTGGTTACCACTTAACATCAGGTGGGCCGTCAGCTCTTTGTATCACCTACATAAAAAAAATGTTGCAGGCATGGGCGGCGGCGGCATGCCTCCGGGGTTCTTCCCGAACTCCCCCCTCCGGCCGTCCCCGCCGGCGCCGCACCCCGGCTCGCAGCCCTCGCCGCACGGGCCCCAGCCGCAGCTGATGGGCACCGGACAGCCGTTCATCGGGCCCTGGTACTCGGGCGGCGGGCCGAGGGGCGCTGTCAGGATGGGCATGGCCAACGATTTTAACGGACCGCCAGGTGTGTTCGGCTAATAGTGATTTCTCTTTAAATTCTTGTTTTAAGTCACTTTAAAATATTGTAGATATTATGGAATGACTTTAAGAAGATGTTAAGTGTAATAAAATAATAATAATCAGTTTTGAATTTGATGTACCAAGACGTAATTGTTATATTTTTGGGACAATTTACACAGCGCCATCTAGTCCCAAACTCAGCATAGTTTATACATGTTCCCATGATACACGCTATACTTAGCATACTTTGGGGCTAGATGGCGCTGTGTGACAATGTACACCAGTATTTATCTATACAAATAAATAAAATTGGAGTGTCTGTTTGTAATATTAAAATAACCGCTTTTTACTAAGTGCATATGGATTTATACACGGTACATATACCTAAACAACATTTTTTACAAAATTCGTCTGTCTGTTTGTTCCGGCTAATCTCTGAAACAGCTGGACCGATTTTGACGGGACTTTCACTGGCAGATAGCTGATGTAACAAGGTGTAATTTAGTTCGGCTACTTTTCCGAGGGGTAAAATAGGGGTGCGTGATAAAATTCCACGCGGACGAAGTCGCGGGTAACTGCTAGTATTTATATATTATTTACAGTGTACCTACTTTTAGTTCACAAATATATTTTAAAGTCCAAAATGAAAATATTTGGAGAAAAATAAAATCATTTATTATTATATAACATTGAAAGAGGAGAGTTGGTCTCATCTGCTAGGCTGAATAAAATACCGATGGAGGGTTGAAGAAATGATTTATAAAGAGAAATAATACAATGTGTCTGTGTGTAACCAGGTCAAGGGATGATGGGCAACTCGATGGAGAGGGGCGGGGGCGGCGCGCTGCTGGGGCCTCGCATGACGCCGCCGCGCGCCGGCGCCTGCGGTCCCATGTCCCCCGGGGCGTACGCGGCGGGCATGCGCGGGCCCCCGCCCACCGGACCCGGTACACCACCACACCGCATATCTCACTCACTGCCTTCTACGCTGTAGGCCGTGGGTTCGATTCCCACCCGGGAATAACATTTGTGTGATGAACATAGATGTTTGTTCTGTGTCCGGGTGTTAATATGTATTGTATGTATTTACAAAAAAAAGTATATCAGTATTTTATCAGTTGTCTGGTTCCCATGATATATGCTGTGCTTAGTTTGGGGTTAGAAGACATTATTATTATATTATATATAATAAATATATATATTTGTAACAAGAATTATAGATTTTCACTGTCTCATTAGTAAATAATACTGTAAGGACAATATAAAATATAATATTAGTAAATATCCGTGAGAGCGTGTTGGTCTAGCGGTACTGACCCCCGAGTTTCAATCCGGAGGTCGCGCGTTCAAATCCCGACGTGCACCTATGAGTTTTTCGATTGAAAGATTTATGTGCGCAATACCACGTTCTCAAAACGGTGAAGGAAAACATCGTGAGGAAACCGACATGTCCTAGAACTATAAATTCGAAGACATGTGTCGTGTGCACGAAAGGAGCCTCTTTGAGTCGCACTTACAATCCTTTCACCACACTGGTTGGACAGAACCGGTGACTCGAAGAAGAAGAAGTAAATATCCATTGCTTATATTCGGTTTCATATTACTGGCTCTTTTGAAACATTGCAGAGAAACAAAGTGCGCCTTAAAGAGGCTCAGTTCGCTTACTGTATACGAACAAAAAAACTGTATTCCTTCGCCGTTTTGAGTAAGTTATGTTATTGCGAATATACATTTTTTTAAGTGTATTTTTCATTTGTGCGTGTCCGAATTTGAACCGGTGACTTCTGGTTTGTCTTTACCATATGATCATTATGCTCTTTCACTGCTTAATCTGCTTTAAAGGCTCAATTCCCTACCTGGACACATAACAGATTTTTATTAAATATATATATGAAAGTATTAAAGATACTCATGACAAAAACAGGACAGTTTTAAAAAATGCTTGTTTTATCTATGTCATTGACAGTGACGGAACGAGCTGACGGCCCACCTGATGTTAAGTGGTAACCGCCGCCCATACACAACAGCAATGCGACTCGAGTCCTCTCCTTAGTATGAGATGACTCAAGTAGCATTGCGTTGCGTCCCCCGAGACGGGGATGTTACGTCTCATAAAATTGTCTGTCTGTCTGTTCTGGCTAATCACTGATTGTGTGTGTGTTGTGTTAAGGCATGCCACCGATGGGTATGGGGGCTCGCGGCGCGTGGGGCGGCGGCGGCGCTGGGGGCGGCGCGGCGCCCCTCAACTACAGTGGGGGGTCACCGCAGGCGTACGGCGCGCCGCCCGGGAGTAACGGACCGCCCGGCCCGCCCACGCCCATTATGCCCTCGCCGCAGGACAGCAGCAACTCAGGTCAGACAGACAGACAGACATACCTCGTGTAGCGCTTGGCACTGGAGCTGAGGTCCCCTTGTCCTAGGACCGCATTGTCACATAACATCAGATGAGATTGCGGTCAAATGTTATCCTCTCCCAATTAAAACCTGTTTCCGTGTCAATTGATTGACCTCACCGCTCAGTTGGTAGGTACCCTGCCTTCTGTGCTGTCGTGGGTTCGATTCCCGCCCAGGACAAACATTTGTGTGACTAACATAGATGTGTGTTCTGTGTCTGGGTGTTAATATAATTGACAAAAAAAATTAAGTATGTATATCAGTTGTCTGGTTCCCATGATACAAGCTATAGCTTATTTTGGGGCTAGATGGCGCTGTGTGAAATGTCCACCAACATTACTTAAAGACCCACCAAATATTACTTAAAGATTTAATTAAGATAAAAATAAATTACTTGCTAAAAATTAACAATGAAAATGAATATGTCACAGGATGGAAAGATTATTAAATACCAAAAAATTTTGAAAATATTATTCAGAATACATTTAACATAGTAATTATAAACTAATTAGCTATTATTTGAGCAACGTTATGTCTTGGTTATTTTCTTAACAAATATTACCACTAAGAAATGTGTAATCCCCCTGCATGACACAGGTGTGGGCGAAATGTGTAATTCCCCTGTGTGCGTGTGTGTGTGACAGGTCTGGGCGGTGTGGACGGCATGAAGTCGTCGCCCGGCGGGGTGGGCGGCGGGCCGGGCACTCCGCGCGACGACTCGGGCTCCGGCATGGGAGACTATAACTTGAGTGAGTACTTTTAGTTCGCACCGGGACTCGACATTTAGTATTCATAACAGATTTCGGAAAATTCGGTTTTTTTTTAAATGTTTTTTTGCCCCAGATCTCTGTCATTTATAAACCGATTTGGTAAATTATGAAACGGTTCAGTCCCATAAAACATTTAGTTAAAATTTTCGTTTTTTCGTTTTGCTGCGCAAAGTAATTATTATACTTGGAAATTTGTTTTATGTCAATAAATTGCTGTCTTTATCTTCCAAGCTACATTATCTAATACATCACATAATATTACATTTTTCTATTTATAATTCATAATATTTCTTTTTCCGTCATATATTTTCAAAATTAAGTATACAGTACAATTTATACTAAATACAAGACTAGGTCCATGACCGTCAGCAAATTAGTTATGTGTTGATAACGGCGTTATTTTCGTTAGAGCCGTTAGCTAATTATATTTTCAATGTACTAGTTATTCCTAAAAAAATGTACCTAAAGAATCAATTAATGACAATTTTTGAAAATTTATTTTTGTAAATTGTAGTTATGTGTAAAAAAAAATTGTTGTCTATATAATAAATTTAAGTATCCTTCGACCAAATAAATTGTATGGACAGGCCTTGTTTCTTGTGTTTTACTTACCTAGTCCCTGAATTGAGCTATGTAGCTCAAGTACGCTTTCCAGCTAACAATTGTAAACGAGGTATACAGTTAACAGGATATGAGCAGCCGAATGGAACATTGAACCCTTTTATGTTATTTGTTTGAATACTGTGAATATTGAGATGTTTTGTTTAGTTTATAAGCGGTTATTATATTTATTTGGTCGAAGATATTACTTACAAGAGGTACTCAGTGCTGCCAACTCTCTGGCACCTGCCCGCTGCTCAATCATAAAGATACATCATAATTTTAGATCAAACTCAATATTGAGGAAGTGGATTTGTATTACGTTACCAATTTTGAGCTTAACGTCTATATATTCCCTAATGAGAAGTGTCTAATAATTTAAAAAGAAAATAACCCTCAAGGTTTCGGCGGCCCCGGGGGGGATCAGAACGACCAAACAGAATCAGCGGCAATATTGAAAATAAAAGAGAGCATGCAGGAGGAGGCGAAACGATTCGAGAAGGACCCGCGGACACCGGACCACCCCGACTATTTCATGCAATAGAGCATGCCGGCCTGCTCGCCACACGTTGCCAACTTGCCAACACTAATACAATATACAATCTACCAACACAATAAAACAAACATTTATAATAATAAAATAGTATTCTGTCGTGATCTCATATTGCATTGGTAAGTTGGCCATTTTGCGTTCCAACGATCTGATCATCAACGTATTGTTTTTTTTTTTTTGTTTTTGGTAATTTCCATTGATTCGCCGCTTCTATTTATTTTTCTAATTTTATTGATGACCTATTTTGATGTTATTGATTTTAAACTGTTTTGATAATAATAAATCATGTGTGACTCGCTCGGATTTATGTTAATAACGGATATTTATATACGATTCAAATTAAATTAATTATCACACGGAAATTTTTAATTTAGTTATTGTCTATGTATTAACCTAATAATTAGTTTATAGAGATTTTTATTATTTCGAATTATTATATGTATTGATTAATACATGTTCTTTGTTTTATATATCTGATACAAAGTGTATGTATGTACGTATGGGCTGTAGCAATGTTATAGTGGAACAATTAAGTATCTAGTGAAAACTAAATTATATAAAAGTACAGAAAAGCCGCTGTAAGCGTTATATCAAATTATGTTGGTTTGTATGTGTTCAACATTGTTGCTACAGCTGTTAGAGACCGTGACGAAACCAACAATTTCAGCGCAACACTTCTCTTAGATATGTTTTATCTTTCATTTTATAAATAAAACATATATAAAGATATCTTCCATTCACATTAATTAAAAGTAAATTATTTAGCATACATTTTTACGTTAAGCTCTTAATGTTCCTAGATTTGTATTTTTTTTATATTTTAAGATTAACACACGTCGCTTGAGGCCCGTCAACAATTGAGAAAATAGTTCGTTAATTTATTTATATAAAAATAACTCAAAAGACATTACATGTCTTACGATATCGCTATTATGTATTATTTATCTTCGACCAAATAAATATAGATAGGCTTAAGAGATTAATCATAAAAAAAATGAATTACTTATTATTTCACAGTTTCGAAATCTATCGAAAAAACAGAACTGTATTATATTTTCTTTTTTTATGTATAAGACAGAAAACATCAGAGTACTCGCTATTATTATATCTAAGGTATAAATAGATGTTGCCAGAATAAAATAATTGCTACAGATTACAATTAATTTCACCTCTCTGTTATTATTTGGTCGAGGGATACTATATAGTGATAAACGCCAAGTTATGGCGAAAAATACAAATTTACATTTGAACGATTTTCTCAAATAATTAGTTTCAGATTGTAAACGCATTAGCGTTTTGCTAGGGTAACGCATTTAATAATAAAAATAGTAAATTTTAACAATTTTTGACAGTGGCAACACTTCCGTGGTAACTTTTGGTGGTAAAGTGTTATTCTTACTAATACACTAATTATATTGGACACTACGTCCGTAACCGTCGAATTCACACGGTCACAATAAATTAATATAGAATTATTAAATATTTTATATATGTTGAAATATATTTTATTAATAATAACACTTTATTTTATCTGTGTAGCGGTCGCTCGGTTCTGCAGTTAAATTGGCGTGTCGTTGTCCCTTTCACTTTTAATATATATGAATGGGACGACACCAATTTAGCTTTGGATTTGGCGACGCGTCGCTTAGAACCAATGGGCGGGTTACTGTGTGGATATTTTGATACCGCGAGAAATGTATGTAACATTTTATTTTGGTATGTTTAATTGTAGTGTAAGATTATTATTATTTTACTTGGGGTGTATGGACATTTGTATAAATTAGTGTATCTCTTAGATTTTTGATGAGTTATAGTCGAGGGCGGTCGCTCTGTTCTTAAATGTTTTGGGTTCGTTTATTGTATGGAAGGAATCTCGCTTCTATTTTGAATATTATAATCATTTTGTATTAATTTGCGGTCACTTATTTCCCTCCTAGGATCCGATTTCTAGCTTTGGCTAGAATTAATTTGGAAACGTGTAATGTATGTATTTTAATGGAGTTTGAGGGTCTTGGCTAGATTTAATTTGTCTTTAAATCATACATAATGCATTAACGATGTTCTAGTGAACTGATATTTAAAAGAAATTATGTGAAATAAAATTAAGAGATTAAAATTTAGAGATATGTCAAAACTTAATTCCCTCTATTGGAAAATGGATTTACATTAAATGAAACATATTTAATTTGTACTATTTTTTATGAAATCTGATGTAACTTTTTATGAATAAACTGATTAATTAGCAACTATATATTAATATGAATTATTCCGCGTTTAAATTATCTGTGGTATTTTAATGGTTTTTTCAAAAAGATTTTATCTTAAATCAGATTATTTTTGGCGCAATCTTATGCCTGAGTAAAAATTTTCGATATTTATAGTTTTTCATTATGTGAAATGAAATTATGTCAAATAATTTGTTATGCATTAAACGGACCCAAAGTGTTTATAGAACAGTGTTGAATACAATGTTAGTATGTAAGTAAATGATAGTGTAAACTGAAATCTAGATTTCAATGAAAGAGTTTTTTTTTTTAATAATTTAATCAATTTTTTTTTTATTTAATGTAGTGTGAGGTTGTATGTTGTTTTTAAGAATATTATTTTCCTTCATTTTTGTGAATTAGGTAAATTAATTATTTTTTTCTTATCAATGTAATGTTTATATACTTACATAAATAGTTATTATATATTATATCACTGGTTTTATTTATTGCCTTGAAATTATTATTTGGATAAGTGTTTTAGTGTGTATTTGGTGTACTCCACCCCGTTACCTCAACCACTTCACACAAATGTTTGTGTGTGGGGTTCGAACCCGCGACCCACAGTGCTGAAGGCAGAGTTAACCAACTAAGTTATAGCTGTGGAAGGCCAGCAAGGTATAATAGCCCAAAAGAAAGCACAGCTTGTACTATGGTAACCAGATTACTGACAGAATACTTATTTACACTCTTTTTGCAAATAGTTATTCATAAATACATATTAAAAACGGGACAGAATCAACTTCCAACCCAAGTCGTACAGCGGCGAAGGCGGACTGAGCTGTGGAGGACATCAGTGTGAGCTTGGTTGGACAGGAATGTTACTTGATTCTGATTCTGATTTCTGAACTGTTTGATTCTGTGGTGTGAAGTTCTGCGCCACCTACTGAATTCTAAGCTTGTATCTTTCAAGTCGCCACTGCTCAAGAGATGGCGCTGTGCTGTGGTAGTATTTGTACGGGGTTCTGAAACTTTAGTTACCAATGCAGTCTTATTACATTGATCTAAATACGGTGTAAACACTGAATATTACATTAACTAAATGCTTTTGACGTGTCAACGTCTTATAATTCGATAGAGCCGGCTGCACGCACGAAAAAACATGACTCATGCGGCGTTACCTCGCTCTGAGGCGTTCCATGTAAGGCTTGTGCAAGTGCAAGCGAGAGCGCGGAACGAGCGACAAAGAAGCACAATCGGCCTTTGCGTTCGGCAGCGTTCGACATCCGTCTCTCTCCTACTTGAGTGAAAGATGCGTCTGCGTGGACAGCTGCTAATACTTACATTTACATGTTTTGATCGAGTATCAAGTGCATATGGTGTGGTGTGGTTGCTGGTGAAATTACAGGCACATGAGACATTCCACCTACAAGTCTCAGAGTTACGGGCGCATACGATGCGACTTGGGTCTTGTCGTACCTAGTAGGGGAGGACCCAAGTCGCATCGGTTATTATGGGCAGAGGTTACCACTTAACATCAGGCGAGCCCTCAGCTAGTTCCGTAACTGTACCACATTAAAAAAAAAAATGGTTGTCTGTAAAGTCGGTTTACTGACGATAGTTGAACGTGTCAACGTCTTAAGAAAATACTGATGGAATGGTAGCATTTTTCAAAAGAAAATTTTAATTTCATTTGTTTAATAGATTTTTATGTATATATGCACTTGATACTCGATCAAAACATGTAAATGTAAGTATTAGCAGCTGTCCACGCAGACGCATCGCTCACTCAAGTAGGAGAGAGACGGATGTCGAACGCTGCCGAACGCAAAGGCCGATTGTGCTTCTTTGTCGCTCGTTCCGCGCTCTCGCTTGCACTTGCACAAGCCTTACATGGAACGCCTCAGAGCGAGGTAACGCCGCATGAGTCATGTTTTTTCGTGCGTGCAGCCGGCTCTATCGAATTATAAGACGTTGACACGTCAATATGTATACTTATACGTAGCACAAACATATTATGTAGGTACCGCTTTCCCCAAAATGTATGATTAAAAATTATAGAATATGACAATAACTTTCGCTACTCCCCGACAGATGGTGCTGGTTTTGTTGCACTCGTGTCGTACGCGGTGCATTTTACTCGCTAACGAGGCGCTTTACATTTTTTTTTATTTTTTATTTTATTTTATTTATCAGATCAGATTGACATTGAGACCTATGTAGAATTCTTATACATGGTTTCAATAGGAGTGCTGTTATATAAACATGTATATGTAAATCTCTGCTAGGTATATATAATATTGGTGGACAATTCAAACAGCGCCATCTAGCCCCAAAGTAAGCGAAGCATAGCTTGTATCATGGGAACCAGACAACTGACAGAATACACATACTTATGCTTATACACTTTTTTGTAAATACGTATTAGCAGACACAAAACAAACATTTATATTCGTCACACAAATGTTTGCTCTGGATGGGAATCGAAACCACGACCTACAACGCAGATGGCTGAGTTACTACCAACTGTGCTCTGAGGCCAGTATTTTCTTAAGAATATATTTATAGTCAAGTAGCTGGTTTAAGAAGCTTAGCTTTAGCTGGTGTCATAGCTTAGCTCAGCTCGAAGATATCTCAGCAGGTGGTAGACAAGCCTCCCTCTCGTGTACACATAGCATGTCGGCCGCCATACGACAGTTCCCACGCACTTAACAATACAAACTCACTGCTCTTTAAATATTGTACGATATGCTGGCGGCGGTGGACTGATGGCGACAAAAGTGTTCACCCGTGCTACTGGGGGAGTCCGTTTCTACACAGTACAGCAATCCATTACATCTGGGAGCTGCTCTAAATCCCGGTCTCACAAACAACGCAATATGGTCGGTGGTTGCAGAATTCAGCCTAAAGAACAGTGCCTAACATACAGTCAGCCTGGCTCGCGCACTCCTAGGACCCGTTCGCCTTCACCAGGCGGACTACCGTGTGTCCGTACCACCGGAGGTCCTCCACCGAGTAACCTCGCTAACTTACTTTGATAGGTGATTTATAATGCGTATTTTTTGTGACTGAATCGGCTGTCTATAAGCAACAATTACTTTTATCTGGACTTACAGAGGCAACTTTCACTGCTTTCACTTAAAAGCTAAGAAAAGCTTTTTTTAGTGACAGTACTTACCTGCATAGCTATATAAATTTGGGATAAGATTACATAATTCAGTTTGGGTTGGCAAGATTTGGGACGCGTTCTTTTCATACCAAAAGGGCATCATTAAGAAAATCATACAGATTTCGGTCCTCATCGTCTCGTTCCAGGAGTTCTGGGCCATGTTGATACATAAAATTAATCTATTAGTTACACTGATAACATAAAGGTAAGTATAGTTTTTCAAACAAATTAAATCAATTTTCTACCCGTGTAGCCAAATCATCCAAACTAAGCCCGTAATAACGCCCCATCTTTTGTATAACCTCCGTTCTCTTTGCGCTTTCAATTATTCATAAAACAACGACTTTGATTTCATAACGACCACCAATAAACTAACATCCGCCATTTTGAATTTAAAATTCCAATAGAGAGGTTTGAGGAGCTGTATTTTCCGTTTATTTCTATGAAATATGTCACAATTCGGTTCATCAAGGAAATGTGAACACATTTCCTGTGATGTTTGAAAGATTGAGAATCATATTCTACGTATTCTTGACGTTATTCATTCCGTATTTGCTGCAGGAATATATTTCGGCCATTTTATTCAGTAAAATAAAAAATTGCAATAACGGACGTTACTCCTGTAATAGATGAAAGATGGAAGTTCTTTTCTTACTGTTAATATTTATTAGCTCAGTGTGTGCTGTGTCGGAGATCAGTCTTAGATTCGGTAAGTTATTAGAGACAATACTTAATAATATACCTAAGTTCGTAACCCTGCCTGCAAATTGAGGAATATGAGGCCGGGGAAACAATTTGATTAATGAGTAATATGAAACTACGTACCTACCCGCGTTTGACTACGTATCTACCCGCGTTTGACTATGTACCTACCCGCGTTTGACTACGTCCTACCCGCGTTTGACTACGTACCTACCCGCGTTTGACTACGTCCTACCCGCGTTTGACTATGTACCTACCCGCGTTTGACTACGTCCTACCCGCGTTTGACTACGTACCTACCCGCGTTTGACTACGTACCTACCCGCATCACCTGATGTAAGCGACTACGTAGCCAATGGTGACACCTTACCGCTGAACCTCTCAAGAATTTTTGTCGTAGTTTTCATCATAGAGGTCCAGGAACGGGATCTGGCGCAGAACATCGGCGCGGCTCTGAAGGCGGCTGAGGAAGGGAAGCCTGAGCTCCGTCTGAGCGAGGACATCGTCTTCCTGGATCGGGAGAATGAAGATGAAAGCTATCAAAGCCGTAAGATATACTTACACCTAGTAAAGTAGGAAAGGTACATGGAATCCCAAATCATGGGTTTCCAATTTGCGTCCAACCCATAACTTGGAAGTAGGCGAAAAATTTGGTTTTCTGGTCATGGGAACGCAGCAGCTTACACGAGTCAGTGTAAGAGCTGGAAAAATCACCTAAAACTGACCAAAAACCCAAAATGGTGTTTTTGTCGTCGTCTACCTGGGCTAGAGTTTGCTCTGGATGAGTTAATAAGAGCTGGAAAAGTCGGAACCAAAAACCCAAACTAATATGTGGTGTCATGGTCTACCTGGGCTAGAGTTTGCTCTGGATATTGCTCCAGGGTCGTAAGCACCAGCTGTAAACGGCTGACCAGTCACTGTCATTTTAACTACAAAATAAAGCTGATATATAAAACATATAGCATATAGCTAACATATAGCTTATAGATAATGGATGCAGTGCTGGATCGAGTTCAGCAGCTTAATAATAATATTTATATACTACAAACGTCACTTATTACATTAATTTTTACAGAGTTGTCACTTATTGTATCAAAAACCTGTGGGGATAACATAGGTATCCAAACTAGGAAAAAATGGAAATAGAATGGAATAGAATAGAACAGCATACGCACAGTCACGTTCAGAAGAACAAGCATTCTTTCAGTGTGTGCGTCCATGTCTACGGGCGCGTCGCTGATGGTGGACCTGTCGTGGTCTCCGTGGGGGAAGGCGGAGCGGCTCTCCGCGGAGTCAGGAGTGCCGCTGGTGAGGACGCTGCTGTCTTCGCAGCAGCTGGTGCGCGCCCTGGACCAGTACCTCGAGTACAGGAATGCCACCGATGCTGCTATACTGCTGGAGAGTGAGATGGGTGAGGGATTTAGTAGCAATAGAAGTAATGCCAAGTTCGTCCGGGGAAGTACTTTCACATATCCATTTATGCCTCCAAGAGCTTCGCTGTGTCTGATTCATTCGCGTTACTATGTTCCGGTTTAAAAGGTGTGGTTGCCGGTGAAATTAGAGGCTAATGAGACAATCCACTTTAATGTCTCAGAGTTAAGGGCGCATACCATGCGATTTGGGTTGTATCTTATTCTTTATTCTTTATTGTACACAGTAAAAATAAACATAAATTAACATATATAAAAAATATGTACAAAGGCGAGCTTAACCCTAAAAAGAGTCGACGTCTTCTCTTACGTAAGGACCCAAGTCGCATCGGTTATTATGGGCCGAGTTTCCCACTTACCTAACACCAGGTAGGTCATTTGCTCAATCCGTAACTTTGTCACATAACAAACCCATGTGCACTCATGTGCCTCTTTGAGGCGCGTTTAAAATCCTTTCACCACACTAGTACGAGAGAACCAGTTACTCGAATAGAATAGAATTACAACCCGAACCGTCATGGCTTTAAATCTAAGAACATGTACAGATTTGTACCTCTGCGGTTAAATTTTGACGTCCTGCAGGTAACGGTAAGTTAGTAGAGTCAGGTAAGGTCTGTTGCCTGCTTCAGATGTTGACAAAACCCTTTACCACTTGCTGGGGGAGTCCAATGTGAGAGTGTGGGTGCACGCGGGACTGACGCGGGAGTCTGCGCGCGCGCTCACCACCATGCGACCAGAGCCAAGTTTCCATGTGCTCGTCGGGGGGAGACAGTTCATCGCAGACACATATGCGAGGGTGAGTTTAAAGACCTAGCTACCAAGAGCTGATATCCAGCTCCCCAGCAAACACGAATGAAGGAACGGTGGTAGGGAGTGCCGGTGAAATTGCAGCCGCATGAGACGTAACATCCCCGTCTCGGGGTGATGGACGCAACGCAATGTGACTTGAGTCATCTCGTACTTTGGTAGAAAGGACTTGAGTCATATTGCTGTTGTGTATAGGCGGCGGTTACCACTTAACAACAGGTGGACCGTCAGCTCGTTCTATCACCCAGATCACATAAAAACTGAACTGTGAGAGTGTTGACTGGCCCCACAGCTCAGTTGGTAGTAACCCACGACCTACAGCGCAGAGGGCAGCGTTACTACCAACTGAGCTAGAGGCCAGTCAACATTTTTTACACAATATTTTGTTTAGGCTGTGAAGGAGAAGCTGGTCCGTCGCGAGTTCCGCTGGACCCTGGTGCTCACAGACTACAGCGCCCCGGAGTACTCCTCGCTGGTGCTGCCCACCATGGTGCTCCAACTGGATCCCGTGGAGTGCTGCAAACTCATCGGTGGAAAGGATGACTGCGATTGTCCCACAGATTTGCAGGTGATTTAGCGTCCAAGGGTCAAGGGTCTAAATATCTAAATCTAATATATGTAGTCATAAATGTAACATAGATCTAAGTACTCAGATTGTTACGAGGATCGTGCTCGCGAAAAATAAAGGAAGCCATCCTTTAGGGGTTCCTTGACTGTTCTCCCCATGGAGGGTCGGATAGAGTTTGAACAGGCGTCAAAGTTAGCGATAAGTATTGACGTTTCCAAGTCATTTCTTTATGAATTATATGGAAATAAAGTTTTTGACTTTGACTTTGAACTGGAATTCAAATCGCTTTGACCATATATCTCTTTTTGGCTTAACGTTAAACCGTTTCAAGGTAAGAAAGTTTATTTTATTAGCGACAGAATATAAGTAGTCGTTTCGATATGATATTCTCTCACTAACTCTCGTCAGTAAATTTATATCTGGGCCCAGTGTTTTTATTTTACACCAATTTAGAAAGACACGTATTTACATAATATTTTTCTTAATACAATGAAATCAATTGAACTATCTAAAGACAGTTTCCAACTATCTATAGATAGCTAAACTGATCAAACTCACCAATTTAAATAAACAGGTATCTACATAATATTTTTCTTAATACAATGAAATCAATTGAGCTATCTAAAGACAGTTTCCAACTATCTATAGATAGCTAAACTGATCAAACTCACTAACAAGTGAGAATGTGTCCGGCACATAAAGGCTATGCTCAATCTCCGAGCACTGTATAACTTATACTTCTTTCTTGTATCTGAAGGTAACACAAGGTCTACCCGATCTTATGCTACGTCTTCTAGAGATGCGGTATTCCATCTTGGGGGACACTGGATAAGAGAAACACTTATATAATCCCAGGTTATAGGAATATTATATTGAACTTTACCTAAGCAATGTCCGACCTCTTACCTATGCACTAGAATTAAGTAGAAAGAAGAAAGAAAGAAAATAATATTTATTTGCAACAACTTATTACAATTCTAGGCTATACAAAACAATAATAAAATAAAGAAAGCAGTAATCCTACTAATAAATAACGTGAAAGTTTGTATGGATGTTTGTTACTCTTTCACTCTCAAACGGCTGAATGCATTTGGATGAAATTTGGTACCAAGATAGCTTATATCCTGGATTAACACATAGACTATACTTTGATTGCGGAAAAATGCAGTGTTCCCGTGGGATTACTTATTCACCGCGGCGCGCACCTAGTAATAGACATAAAGTAAGACATCACACCAGAGAGCTATCTCTGATAAACACACAGACCAGACCAGTTCGCTGGATCGCTAATATCTTTGCAGCGGAAGCAGCTAATCCTGGCTGCATTCCTCCGAACCCTCGTGGAGTCCCTCTCTAAGCTGGAGCTGCGCATCGTGAAGGTGGACTGCGACAACCCTCAGGACATGAACGGCACGAGCAAGCTGCACAAGCAGCTCGCTGACGACACAGCTGGAAATGACAGCTTGTTCTACTGGGATGTGGACAAGTATGTAATGATCATATAGACGATAGACAAAGCTATATTTCTAGTGAATCCATAAAGAAATTGCCTGGAAATGTTCAATAACTCAAATTTTATATTATGAGGTCTTGTTTCTAAGTTAGGTTCCTTCAACCTTACACTTTTACTGGACTAATTAGAAAGGATATCAGCGGTAACTGATTCAAAATTCAGCTGCAAATTTTGACCTAAACAAACATACATACAAGCATTGCAAGTTGAAGCTTGTCAAATATCTGATGGAACTATTCTTTTTTGTCCACTTCGAAGACAAAATAGATAGAGAACCTGGACTGGACTCCCATGGTAGATGGTAATTCACTATCGCTTGTTTAAAACGCACCTGTCTCACTGCAATAAGAACACAGTAGTACCATTTAGTGGCTGATAAGTGGGGACAGACTTAACACCTGGACCTCATTCCAGGTCTTCGCTTCTCCTCCGCTCCAAGTTCATGTTGAGCAGCTACAGGCCAGCCGAGGGGCTGGAGCGCGTCGCGAGCTGGTCTGCGGACGAGCAGTTCCAGCTGCTGCGCGGAGTCACCCTCGAGCCGCTGAAGATGTTCTTCCGAATTGGGACATGGACGGTATGCAAGCCTTTAAATATGCTTAGAATGAAGAAGAAACGAAGAAAGAGCATTAACTTACTGCGTTGTAGCCTAAATATAAGTTACTAATCTAAATGTGGTACGACGGGTTATTTTTTAATTGAATCCTTTGGAAAAGGATAATATTTAATGATAATAATAATAATAATATTGGTGTAAATTTCACACAGCGCCATCTAGCCCCAAAGTAAGCTAAGCATAGCTTATATATCATAGGCACCAGACAACTGATAGTATATTTGGTAAGCTAAGTATAACTTGTATATCATAAGCACCAGACAACTGATAGTATATTTGGTAAGCTAAGTATTACTTGTATATCATAGGCACCAGACAACTGATAGTATATTTGGTAAGCTAAGTATTACTTGTATATCATAGGCACCAGACAACTGATAGTATCCTTGTATACTTTTTGTAGATACTTACATATAATACATATTAACACCCAGACACAGAACATGCATCTATACCATTTTACTACCAATTTACTACCAACTGAGCTGTGAGGCCAATCGATTTTTTAGTCCAAATTTATAATAAGTATCCTGATACAGGCAATACCTTGGAGTATGCGGATGGTGGACGCTGCGAGTGGTGCTCCGATGTACAGCGAGGACGGACAGCCGCTGTTCGAGGGCTACTGCATCGATCTCATCGAGAGACTGTCTCAGGTAACACGCACAACCGACGTTGAAATTACACACGGTAATTCTTATTCTGAACTATCTTATTCTATGCTGACTTGACGTCCAGTTTCTCGATACAGCATCCTTTTAATTTTGTAGTTATTTTGTAAAAATATATTTATTATATAAAAAATTTGGTGAACTTATTGCTAATTTGAGTCTTCTTCTTCTTCGTGTCACCGGTTCTGTCGAACCAGTGTGATGAAAGGATTGTAAGTGCGCCTCAAAGAGGTTCCTTTAATTTGAGTTATTCTACTTGAATCCCCGGTACACTCCACTATTCTATTCATTACTTCTATCGTCTTTTCTTATATTCTTCTTTCCCTTCATATAATTCACACGTTGTTTTGACGTTTCTAAAATTGTACACTTTAGGTGAGATTCGCCCTTCACCTATTCGTACTTGTGTTTTAGACCATGGAGTTTGATTACGAGATAGTGGCTCCGCGCTCAGGCGGGTTCGGCGAGAAGCTACCCAACGGCACTTGGGACGGCGTCGTCGGAGACCTCATGAGAGGGGTATATCAATAAATAATATTGGTGGGCATTTCACACAGCGCCATCTAGCCCTAAAGTAAGCTAAGCATTGTATCATGGGAACCAGACAATACTTTTTTCTGTAAATACATACATATTAACACCCAGTCACAGAACAAACATCTATATGATTGACTGGCCTCATAGCTCAGTTGGTTAGTAACCCTACCTTCTGTGCTATATATAGGTCGTGGGTTCAATCCCCACTCAGGACAAACATTTATGTGACATTTGTAACATTGATGTTTGTTCTGTGTCTCGGTGTTAATATGTATTATATGTATGTATTTACAAAAGAAAAGTATATAAGTATGTATATCAGTTGTCTGGTTCCCATGATACAAGCTGTGTTTAGCTTACTTTGGGGCTAAATGGCGCTGTGTAACAATGTCCACCATTATTATTAATATTATATTCGTCACACAAATGTTTGTCCTGGGTGAGAATCGAACTCACGACCTACAGCGCAGAAGGCAGGGTAACCAACTGAGCTGTGAGGAATCTGCTGATACAATTGACTTCAGTGTTACCTACATATCCAACAGTCTGTCGTCGCTAACAAACCATTTGTATCACCAGGAGACAGACATAGCGATAGCGGCGCTGACTATGACGGCTGAACGCGAGGAGGTGATCGACTTCGTGCCGCCGTACTTCGAGCAGACCGGGATACTGATCGGTGAGCTGGTGACAGCATCAGGTCGGGACATCTGCTGGTGAAGCGACCGTAGAAATACAGAGTCAGAGCCCGCATTAACATAACTATGAACAGAGTCTTCTTCTTCTTCTTCGAGTCACCGGTTCTGTCGAACCAGTGTGGTGAAAGGATTGTAAGTGCGCCTCAAAGAGCCTCCTTTCGTGCACACGACTCATGTCTTCGAATTTTTAGTTCTAGGACATGTCCGTTTCCTCACGATGTTTTCCTTCACCGTTTTGAGAACGTGGTATTGCGCATATAAATCTTGCAATCGAAAAACTCATAGGTGCACGTTGGCATTTGAACCGGCGACCTCCGGATTGTAACTCGGGGGTCAGTACCGCTAGACCACCACGCTCGCATAAGAGTAACTGAAATGTTTGAATGCTTGCAGATAGAACGATTGATCAGTGACAGACGCTGTGTATCTGATTGATATGGTTTTTTTTTTATGTTATGTAGTTACGGAACGAGCCGACGGCCCACCTGGTGGTAAGTGGTAACCTCGGCCCATAACAACCGATGCGACTTGGGTCCTCCCCTACTAGGTACGACAAAACCCAAGTCGCATCGTATGCGCCCGTAACAATGAGACGTGTAGGTGGAATGTCTCGTGTGCCTGTAATTTCCTGTAATTGATCAGAAAGCCCAAATAGCTTCAGAAGTCAAACATAAGACATTGTCATATCATTTTAAACTAGATAATAAAGCTTTCACACATATAATTGCATTAATAAGCTGGGTGTTAATAATGTGTTGTAGTGATCAGGAAGCCGACCCGCAAGACGTCCCTGTTCAAGTTCATGACGGTGCTCCGCACGGAGGTGTGGCTCAGCATAGTGGCGGCGCTGGTGCTCACCGCGCTCATGGTCTGGCTGCTGGACATGTACTCGCCGTACTCCGCAAGGAACAACCCCGACGCGTACCCCTACCCGTGCAGGTACCCACGCGCACTCACGCACGCACGCACGCACACGCACGCAAGAACGCACACAACACACGCACACACCTATAAACACATATACACACACACACACACACACACACACACACACACGCACACACACATACACACGCACGCACACACACGTAGAAACATGTACACATGCACACGCGCGCACACCAACAACCACACACACACACACATACATGTACAGACGCACGCACACGCACACACGCACGCACACACGCACGCACACACACACGCACACACAGAGACACACATACACACGCGCGCATGCACAACATACACACGCACACACACACACACACACACACACACACACAGACACATACATACACACACGCGCGCACACGCGCGCATGCACAACATACACACACGCACACACACACACACAAACACGCGCGCACGCAAGAACGCACACAGCACACGTCTTGAGAATACACAGTTCTCTTTACGTGCTGTGTAATGTTTATTGATGTTTTTTCTGGTGGCTGAATAATATCACTGTGTTGTATCAGGAACTTCACCCTGAAGGAGAGTTTCTGGTTCGCGCTGACGTCATTCACGCCGCAGGGAGGGGGCGAAGCGCCGAAGGCCCTCTCGGGGCGCACGCTCGTCGCCGCCTACTGGCTGTTCGTAGTCCTCATGCTGGCAACATTCACAGCCAACTTGGCCGCATTCCTCACCGTGGAGAGGATGCAAGTAAGCCTGGCTCACTGGCTTCACAGCTCACTTGTTAGTAACTGTGCCTTCTGCGATGTAGGTCGCGGGTTCGATTCCCACCCAGCGCTGCACAGACACCAACTGGTTCAGTGCTGCATCATGGTGAGACTGGGACCCTTTTGCCTGCATTAGGTACGGAATTTGAATTCTTATTTTCTATAATATTTTAATGTCTATCTACTGTTTATGTTCCGTGCTCTATGTAGACAAATAAATATCTTTTCTTTCTTTTTTCTTTTACCTAGGATAAACATAAGTTATCTTTGTACTTGATGAACTTGACAAGTAGGCAAACCTAAGACTACTATTATTAGGTACTGTAACGGTCCAGCATAGCTACCCCGTCACTTTTCTATAAACAAAATAAAGAATTATATTTAAAACATGACTCATACGTAGTTTCGGTTTCTGTCAAAGGAATGGATCGGCTTTTTCAAACAAATAGGATTCCTTTGAGGAATGCCGCCGAGCGCTTGTCGGGCGACCAAACAAAAAAATAGGCATCGTAAACCCGGGGATTTTTTAGGACTCAAGGGTATAAATACAAGGAACGGGAGCGTCTCGGGGTCAGTCAGTCAGTCAGCGTCAGGAAATTGGGGAGTGTAGACGACTAGTCAGAGGCCAGCCAGGGAGCAGTCGATATTAAAGGGAGGTCCTTCCGGGGTTAACATACAGACCCATCTTATTCTTTGGTTGGCTAAATATAATTTTAACCCTTCTTTGCATGATTTTTTCTATTTTTTTAAAATAAATCAGGGTGATGTAATTAATGCTCTAGATTAAAGGAAAAATATTTAAAAAAATCCTAGTGTAAATAAAAATATGTATTATGTAAAAAACAATATGATGGAAATTTACATCATCATGCATTGTCACATATTTAGCTCAGTACTAAATAAATAAAAAAATATAGTTTACTCAATCTTCTTTATTCTTTATGATAATTTAAAAAACAATTATTATTCTTATTTAAGCACAAATTGACGCCACATTTATTACACTAAATTGTGGAATAGCCTTTACATTTGGGAAATTTGCACCGGAGTGACCCACCTACTTTTGGCCAATGTTCAGCACCATCTTTTCTTATGTCTTTTGGAGGTGGTGGAGCTGGAGAACCTTTTCTTTTTTTTGATTGTAATTCTTCTTCTAGTACACTGGTACTAGGACGCCCTCTTTTAGCTTCTTTGGTGGTTCCTCTGTTGCATAGCACAAAGGCCAATTCATTTCTGAATTGGCCCATTGTAAGCAGACTCTTTTTAGGTTCACCTCTTTCTTGAGCATTTTTGTTATAAACAATCCAAGAGTTTATAATAGCTAGATCAAATAGATGAAAAAAAATACGCATATACCACTTTTTAGACCTCATTTTTATATGATTTCTGCCCAAAAAGCTATCCATGAGATCAACTCCTCCCATATGTTTATTGTACTCTTGGACAATAAACGGGCAAGTAATATCAATTTTTCCTTTTGTTATCCTGTCAAATCTATTGACTTTAGTTACAGGCAATGCTCCAGAATAAGAAGATAACAGGGTTACTATCTTATTATCTTTCCAAGCCACACAACTCAAATCTATACCATCATGCACAGACACTCTTTCCTCAAAACTACCTCTGGGCACAGATTTTTTCATGAAATTTTTCTTCTCTGGAAGTTTATTATTTGGTATCCTGTTTTGTTGCACAGTTCCCACTGTGTGAATTCCTGATTTAGCTAAAAAAACTACCAATGGCAAAGAGGTATAAAAATTATCAAAGTATATGATGTGGTTTTGCTTTCTTGGCACTCCTCTAAGCAAACGAACTACAACATTTCCTGTTGCACCAAGATCTGGTTCATCTGGGAGTTTCTCTGTATTCTCTTGTCCAGAATATACCTCAAACTTGTGGGCATATCCCATCAAATCACAGAGAACATATAATTTGAAGCCCCATTTATGGGGATTCTTAGGCAGATACTGTTTTAAAAAATGCCCTATTTTATATATAAATTTGTCTCCTCTACTAATGTTTTGATAAAATCTTCAGTGATAAAATGGTTAAAACATTGATATGGAGTTTCTAGGTGTGATAGACCACCTGAAGCAGTAGAACTCCCCAAGAAAGTAATTTTATCTGTGTCATACACCAGATTCCTTTTTTTCCAAATCAAGCTTCTTTTGTCAAATGGAAAACTGGATGAAGACTGCAAATTGGATGATGTTGATGGGTGAGAGGGTTCTTGATCTTCTGGTTCTACAAGAGGAGGATCAATGTCAGCAGTTTCATCCACATCATCATCATCATCATCATCGTTCTCCTCCTGCAACACTCTTATAACTTCACCAGCATTGCGGTTTTCATCATCGGAATCTTGGTCATCAAGGCCATCTTCTGAGAGCCAACCGCCTTTTAACTTACTAAGATAATCTTCAATATCTCTTTCATTCAAGTTTCCCTAAAAAACAACACAAAATAAACATTTACAAAAAATGTTTGCCACACATTACAAGTGAAGTTACTGCATAGTGATGTAAATATCCATCACATAATTTTGAGAAATTTATTCACAGTGTTTTGATATAAATTGTACATAAAATAACAAAAACATGAAAACAAACCTTTTTGCGACTCATTTTCACTTTTATTGTATTTTATATCTCCGTTTATTTCCATAAAACAATTTAAAATCTCGCTCCTTTCTTCCAGTCACAACAAACAGCGGAATGACAAGTTCTAGGCCTGGTAATTCACAGTGACGTTTGTTATTTTTTGACAACTGCGTTTTGTTGTACGCAATAGTCGCTTAAAAAGTTGCCAGCAACAACAAATTTACAGTACAAGGGTTTTGAGTACCTTTTTTTGTTGACTAAATATTATGATTGAAATTTCCATCATCATGCAAAGAAGGGTTAAAAGTAATTGTTTTCTTGTTGTTGTGAAATTGTGTTAATTTGAAGGCGGTCTGGGTAAGTAGAATTAACAGAGGAGTTTTGAAACCTAGCGGTGTTAACATACTGACTCTTCTGGATCATTATTTAATTTAAAATAATCTGAAAAGTATCTCTGACCATGGTAATTTGTTTATGTTGTGTATTACTTTAGCGATGTTTTTGATGAACAATATAAAGGAGGAGCTAGACACTTTGCGATGTTAACATATGTGTCTTTCTAGTAATTTAGCTCAAACTACATTCAGAGCTTCGGCTCATGAAAACATCTAAGAGAGACCTAGGTCGACTACGACAAGACCGTCAGTCTTGTTTATTAGTTAATTAATAACTTACGTGCACGGTAAATTTATAGGTGGAAACGCGGAAGAAAGTACGTCTTCTTGTTTATTTATATTTGTATTATGTGTATTATCTTAGATAAATAGGGTTTGAGAAGGAGCACAAAATAGAATAACTGATTCTTCGGTACGAGTTTACTTCAGGTAAGATTAACTTAATTCTTCAATTAAAATAATGTTTGCTTTCGTTGCACAAGTTTTGTCATGGGGAATCGAACACCCGATCTACGATGTGCAAGGCAGGGTTTTGTCTGCATTTTGGTGAACGTTTTCGAGCAGCATCACCTAATTGGAATAATCTGGGCGTGGCATTGAACTCGCGATCTACGATGTGCAAGGCAGGTTTTTACTGCATTTTTGGTGGACGCTTTCGAGCAGCGCCATCTGACGGAGGAACTGGACATGGCTTGCGTTGTGGTTTCCAGATATCTGCTACTTTTGGTCTTTATTTATTAAAATACAAACATGTAATGAATTTTAACACCAGAGACGGAACTAATGTTGTTTTCGTCGCGCAAGTTTTGTTATGGGCGGGAATCGAACTCGCGATCTGCGATGCGTAAGGCAGTGTAGCTATTGTCACTGAGCTGCGGAGCTAACGGTTTGTAGAGAATTATTTAACCGTCGGCTATCTTTGTAATTGAATTATATTTTAATACTCTTTCCTATTTTATCTAAAATGTGTGCCTGCTATATAAGTTAAGTTTGAATACTGGAGTTTGTTAAATCTAAGTATTGATATTGATGAACTGGAGCGTGAATTTACTCAAATATATTTAGTCTCTAAAAGATATAGTAAGTCTGAGACCTAGGGATTACAAATCCTAGTTTGAATATACATTAAAAAGTTTGTTGAATAATTTTGCATAACATACAACTTGACATTTTAGTCATATGTACATTAAAGTATTTTAATATAATTACGTTTTACCTACTTTATCAAAAGACGTGTGTCTGATATAAGTAAGGTTAGACAGAGTTGTCTTTTGTTTAACTCAATATTGGTCCTTGAAGACTGAAATGTGATCCGAATGACTGTTGCTATGTTGTAACGATTTAGAAGGTACATAAACTAAGTACTTCGTACAATCTGGGAGGTATCCCCGTGGCCTGATCTATAGCTGAAATGGTAGATGTCACTTTACATGTATTGTTCGAATTACATTATGTTGTCCAAGTGAGACGTGTAAAGGCTGATCTTATAGCTGTAATGGTAAGAAAGCTGTATATAAAACTAAGTACTTCGTACAACCTGGGAGGTATCCCCGTGGCCTGATCTATAGCTGAAATGGTAGATGTCACTTTATTGTTCGAATTACGTTGTTGTCCATGTGAGACGTATTAACAGCTGATCTTATAGCTCTAAGGGTAAGAAAGCCTCTTGTGTTCTTGTACCGGAACATATTTATTTTTATTAGTATGAGTAATGATTATTTAGTCATGGTGATGTCAGAAAGGACTAATATTGTCTGCTCTAAAGCCTAAGAAAGGTGTCGAAAAACGATGCGATTTCCATGGTAATTGGAGTTTTGATGAGAAACGTTAT
Organism: Chesias legatella; assembly: GCA_947359385.1. NCBI lineage: Eukaryota > Metazoa > Arthropoda > Insecta > Lepidoptera > Geometridae > Chesias > Chesias legatella. Next base: position 3,700,093 of record OX375791.1, read on the forward strand.
ATCATTAAATTTATAACAAATTTAAGGGGGAATGTATCAAGAAGTAACAAAGAATACTTCTTTGGTGGCCAGGGCTGGTCTATGGGGAAGGTGGAGGACCGGGGGGGGCTTATCTCCCTATTGTTTGTATGAGTGATGCATTGTTTATTAGTCTGTCCTTATAAGTGAGAGAAACTTACCACGAGTGTGGCTCTAGGTCAGACTAACGGAACTAATGCGCAATTTAAAGTAACCTCTCGATACACACCCTGTTACATTTGTCGCAAGAGAAATATAATAAATATGGCGTCAAAAGAACTATTTAAATATTCTAAAACAGATTTACTTCTAAGTAAAGTTGATATAACACCTTTTATTTATTCTACTCTCCTAAGTTTGTGTAAACTATATTAAATCATATCTTAGGAAATTCATAGAATCCTTTAGGTTTAACCTAGGTCTCGATGTACTATGTCTTGTTTTCAATGAAGAATTATCCATGTAACTTTTTACCACTTTTCAATGAAGAATTACCCATGTAACATTTTACCACGTTTAATGTAGTTGTCTAAATAAGATACCTACTTAATTAACCATCTAATTTATATTTCGCGGGTTCTCATTCCTAATTATTATAGTTATATTATAGTTATTTAGCTCGATACTAATAGTTAGGCATATTTAAAGTCAGGTAAACTTAGGTCAATCTAGTTAGGTATAGACTTCAATTCCTCAAAAGAATCTGAGTTATTACGGAAACACAGTGTAGGTCCTACCTTAAACTAGCGATCAAGCCAAGGCCATATATTTCATAACAAACCCAACGGAGATAGCGGAGTCGATTAGGCGCGGTAGGTTAAAAATAGGTGCGGGGAGTGGTGAGTGTCGGGGGTTAACATTTAAGGGGGGGGTTGTTACAGTACTTATCGAGTCACTGGTTCTCTCGAATCAGTTTGGTGAAAGGATTTTAAGTGCGCCTCAAAGTGACACCTTCCGGGCACTGGACACATGTCTTCCAATTTTGGCTCTAGGAAATTACGGTTTCAATGTTTTCCTTCACCGTTTTGAGAAGTAGGTAATGTGCACACAAAATATTTCAATGTAAAATTGTATCGGTGCACGTCAGGATTTGAATTGGCAACCTCCGATATTCAAGTGTAGTAAAATCTTATCGGTGCACGTCAGGATTCGAACCGGCGACCTACGGACTGAGGGGTCTGTACCACTGGGACACCACAACTCTATCCTGCTGGTGACACTTGTTTCCAGACCCCGGTGGCGTCTCTGGAGCAGCTCGCGAGACAGTCTCGTATCAACTACACTGTGGTGGAGGGGTCCACCATCCACCAATATTTCATCAACATGAAGTTCGCCGAAGATACACTCTACAGGTGAATTGTATACGCACAGCTACGGTGCACGTAAACACGCATGTGTTGCGAAATAAACTAATTACATGAATATACATTTACCATAACAATAAATATTTGAAACATAGGGTTAGTTGACAAATCACCTATCCAAATCTGAACCAACAGTCTTAGTTTTCATAATTATAAATTCCGTTTTATTAAGTAGAAACAAAATGTAATTTTTACTAAAAACATTTCAGTTCAAAATAAGGCGAATAAAAGGTTTAAATAAAAGAATTTAATTTAGTCAAAATTTTAATCATTTATCCGTAAAATTGTAATGTTTTCACTTACTCGCCGTTTAAAAAAACTCTGTATAGCCGAATTACACTCAGGTCACTTCAATTTCACTGTATAGAGTTAACGCTACAAAAAAAATAGGTACGCGTTTTATTCGTTAGGTTCAGTTAATTACTATCAATCATTTAATTCGAACAAAATTACCATATCTATTACAATTTTCATTATAAATATACAAATAACAAAGAAAAATAAAAAACCTAAATTAAAACTTGAAACTTTTACTGCATATTAAGCTAGATCCAGTGTGTCCAAATCGGACCAGTCAAGTCTGGCACAGTGTTCCCGCTGCATCAGGGAGCTTTTTTTTTATGACAGGACTTTATGCTGTTAGCCGCAGATGGCCTTGACACCGTTTACACGGGCTTTTGGTGAGAGCGGACGGCTCTCAACCGGTAAAACTTAAAATTATACACAACAGCAGACGGCTTCCAACCGCATCAGGGAGCCATTAATATTTATTAATACATATTATAAACCAATAATATATATTTATTTTGTAGGGTGTGGAAGGAAATAACTCTAAACGCGAGCTCGGACCAGTCCCAGTACAGGGTGTGGGACTACCCGATACGCGAGCAGTACGGACACATCCTGCTCGCCATCAACGCCTCCGGTAACACATCTTTGTCTTTATGAAAGGAGCCTCTTTGAGGCGCACTTTAATCCTTCCATCACACCGGGTCTAGCGGGCCACTGACTCGAATATCAGTCATCTTTATCTCCTTTAGAGGTATCTGTCCGTCCTTCAACAACAGGGAGGGTCAGATAGGGCTACTAAGGGTCTGTAGTTTCTAAACTTATTGACTAGAAGGCTTTTTCTATCACATTATAAATAACCTTACTATGAGTACCTATAAATGTATTTAAACCCATTTTCAATGGTTTTAAGTTACTGAAAAAAAATATTTTAATATTCACAGCAAGATCTAAATCGCATGTTTTCTTTGACATTTTATCTGAGCTATAATGTTTTCATGAGAACATATCTTGAAACACGTTTTAAACAGAATTTTAACACGTTGAAATCAGATTTATTTTTCATTCTCATCTGCAGAAAAGGATGTTGATCCTGTATATTACTTTTAATAAATTTATTTGTATACGTAACAAAAAACATAAGAAAAATAATAAAAGCAAAAATTAATAACAAAAATTAACAAAAAAAAATAATGAAATAATAATAATTATATAATAATATATGTTATTAATTAATTTTAGTTAATAACATTGAAGCACTTAAATAGATAACCCAATAGTCCAATACTTAATTGAATCAGACTGGACGGAAGAATGTGCAATAGCCCCCACACTAGGATCCCCTATGTTGATGGCTAGTTCCTTCTAGAAGTAAGAAGTACATTTTATTCCTGTATATATTTTGTTGTGTATTTTATGCTTTCTGAGAATCAATGTAGATATTTTCTAGCACCGCACTTGCTGAAATTCATGGAGATAGCTCAGGACGTTTTAGAAATTATATGTAATTTACATTATTAATATTAGATGTTTTTTGTATTGTTACATTTAGTTTTTTTTTTATTAATGTATTGTGTGTTTTATGTGTGTTATAACATCGCTTTGGTGTTGCTGTTAAGGTGTTATGATTAATTCTAGATATGTTTCACCGTTGCGCCTTGCAGTGCCCAACTTCCTTGTTTCCCGTGGAGTCCTCTTCTTGCTTCTGGCAGGATCAGCTTGTTGATCAAATGAAACGAAGGCTCACTCACAATAAAATATATTACTGCCTTATTCCGCAGGTTTCAGAAGATTACAAAAGTAGGCTTGGCATGTCTATCCGAGCCGTGCGTTTTCGTCAGCGCGATCTAGCTTTCGTCAACTTTTACTAGCGACATCTACATTTAACATTTTACCGTTCGACAAATAATAAATAAATAAAAAAAAGTATTTTATTGCTGTACATAATGTATGTATATTGTAGGACCGGTGCCGGACGCGGCGGCTGGTTTCCAACAAGTGAACGAGCACACGGAGGCTGACTTCGCTTTCATACACGACTCCGCTGAAATCAAGTAACATATACATCATTCGGTCATCAATAACAATAACAACATATCCTACTATTATAAACGTGAAAGTTTGTATGTTTGTTACTCTTTCACGCTCAAACAGCTGAATTGATTTCGATGAAATTTGGTACCAAGAAGCATATATCCTGGATTAACATATGGGCTACTTTGATCCCGGAAAAGTGCAGTGTTCGCGCGGGGTGCAGCTAGTGTTATATATGTAAATGTTTACAGATATGAAATAACAAAGAACTGCAACCTGACTGAAGTTGGTGAGATATTTGCGGAGCAGCCCTACGCGATCGCGGTGCAGCAGGGCTCCCGTCTCCAGGTGACGCAGCACCCCCCACCCCCACCCCCCCACCACACACACACTCATGTCTCATGTGCCTGTAATTTCACCGGCAACCACACCGTTCAAACGGGCACACAGCCCAAGACAAACATTTTTGTGACGAACATTGATGTTTGTTCTGTGTCTGGGTGTTAATATGTGTATTTGTAAAATATATCAGTTGTCTGGTTCCCATGATATGCTTAGATTACTTTGGGGCTAGTTGGGTCTGAGTGAAATGTCCAACTTTTTTTTTAATAGTCTCATATTTTAATTTTAATTGTTAATATATTTTTGTTTAGTTATATAATTGTTAATATTTAAATTAATTTGTCCTGAATGGGAATGGAACACAAGACCTACAGCTCAGAAGGCAGAGAGTTCCTATTTTTGTCTTATTTTTGTCCTGAGTGGGAATGGAACACAAGACCTACAGCTCAGAAGGCAGAGAGTTCCTACCAACTGAGCTGTGAGGCCAGTCAATATAAGTGCACTTACATATTATTTTTACTTATATTAGGAGGACCTGTCGAGGGCATTATTGGATCTGCAGAAGGAACGGTTCCTGGAGCAGCTAGGGGCAAAGTGAGGACTAAGTTTTATTTATTTATCGTAGTGAGGCAATGGCTTTTTCTTCACCTTTTTGAGCAAATTTCCTTATACATATTTAATATACTACGTGTTATCTTGTGGATCCATTGTGTTTACAAATTACGTCTATTGTTAAGGTTATTTAATTAAAATTGATATTCTTCTTCTTCTTCATAGTTTGATAGCTACAGAGGCTATGTGAGGCTACCAGTCTGCCAACGACCATTTGTGATAGTGCCACATACCACAGAGGAGTTTTTGGTTGAAATTTTGGAAGGAAATACTACAATATATATATAGATAGGTTTTTTTTATTATCTCTGTACCATGGAGGTACTCTATGCTCTGTACTGATATTTAACCTTTTTGAAAGTGACTCCGACAGAACCAGTTGACAACTGATCACGGTTGACTGTTGTAGATACTGGAACGAAACGGCGCGGCTGTCTTGCCCGGACGCTGACGAATCAGAAGGCATCACACTAGAGAGTTTGGGTGAGATAAATATATCCTGTTGTACTAATGTGAGAAAGTGACGAGCGAATCGCCCACATGATGTAAGGCACGGTAGGTATCACTTGAGAACACAGCAATGCGAGTGGACTAATTATTTGGCGGCAAAAATTCGATTGTTAGCAGTACTTCCCCGGACAAACACTACGTACTATTGGTTCTTCACGACCTAATAAGACAATTATTATTTAACTACATAAGACAGGTGCAGAATAAATGTAGCTCTTCTCATAACATAAATATTTATAAATATTTGATTGTTTGAACATAGCAGTGACATTTTGAAGTCGATTGAATAACGGCTGATTCAAATTAGATATTTGCTTTTTTTTTAGGGGGAGTTTTTATAGCGACGCTCTTCGGTCTGGGCCTGGCTATGGTCACATTGGCCTGGGAGGTGTTTTACTACAAGCGGAAGGAGAGGAATAAAGTTCAGGCCATAGATAAAGAGAAACCAGCCGAGAAGACCTTGGAGAAGAAGGTGAATATGTAATGCTGCTGAGATGGCTTGCATTGCATAGGTTTGATGACTGTAGTTCGTAAAACTGAATTGGACACAAGAGTCTAATTGTACCGCAGTACTCTTAGTGTCCCACTTTTTCATAAGAAAATCTGAAAGTATTTTCTTAGATATCTCTTTTATTCATTTCAATTGTAGCTTTCTTTTTAATATAAGAACCTGGAGTATTACAGGCATTTTGTAATCTGTTAAGCAAGTTTGGAAGCTAGATTTCAATAATACTGTTTTTTATTGTAAATTTATTTTATTCCTGAGATTCAATTAAATATCTTTGTTTACAAGGTGGTGGAGAGCGTTGCAAAATTACGCAAAAGAAACAGAAAGAACGTGACAATTGGCGATAGCTTCAAGCCGGCAGCGAAGGGCGCCGTGTCTTATATCAGCGTCTATCCGAAGGCGGAAACAGAATATAGGCCTTAGGCAACGGATAACACGCGATTCTCTGTTTAGTTATGATTGTTGGCATTGCAATTGCATTGTCCGATTTGAATTAAAATATTATCTTACGACTCGACAGTGTAGTGTTCGAGCCGAGACACCGTCATGTTTGTGTCGAAGATTTTCATATGATAAAAATGACACTACAAGTACGCACCAAAAGTCATACGTAATTATACATATGTAATTATGTTAAATTGATCTAGCCTACACATTATTATTTTTAGTCTGAATAAGTTTGTAGAGTTTTAGTTTTAGGTATTATAATTTTAGAGAATGTAGTAATTTATGATAGATATTCATGTCCCTAAATAAATAAATAAATTGATTATGACATTTTTTTTTAATTGATGAAAGAATATTTTCTTTTTGAAGTCAGCTTTTTGTATGAGTTTTTTCTTTTTTTTATGCGAATAGATTACGGAACAAGCCAATGTCCCATGATGTTAAGTGACAACCTTTGCCCATAACAAAGGGTACTTGGTACTTCCCTTGGGTTCCGGAATACCCACGCATCGTAATATGCTCCTAACTCTGGTACATGAAGGTGAAATATTTCGTGCCTATAACTTGACTAGTAACCACATCTTTCAAACTACAGCATTGCAGGAGGCTATAAATATTTTGTATGACCAACAATATGAGACGTTGAACCTGAACCTAACAGTATCTACTTTTTACATCTTGGAAACACTTTTTTGACAGCATTTCAGCCATTTGGTTTGATATAAATAGACAGCTGTCAAAATATCTTACCCAGTCTTACTCATAACCTAAATTATATTTCCAAACAAAATAGTCGTTTTGGTTGATTCAATTTGTGTACGCATACAGTGCACGATATTACCAAATTATTAAACTATAAAGTTATGAATATAGCTCGCAAACTGTGCACCGTTCGCCACAGTAGTGTCAGTAGGAGCCTGTGCAGAAAATTCCGGCTTTCATCGCTCAGCTATGATTCCGCTCATTCTACTCAGCCTCAGGTTACAGAGGAGAAATTTGACTTCGAAGACATCCAGGTACTGGAGCGCACCGAACGGCGGAAAGCGCAAATATCACCTTTCATGAAGGATGTCTTCGTATCGATTTTCAACCGAGATTTGCTGGCATACCCTGAAATTTTGAACAAGGAGGAGACAGAGGATGTCGATCGGCGAGTCGAGGCCATGACCAAAGTGTTCAGTGACTCCCAGAAAACAAAAGCCGACCGGCGCGAAATTATGAAAAACACGAAAATGTTCAGCGCACCCGCCAGTCTTACGGACCATGGCTTAGCAATGAATTTCACTGAAAGTTTGAGGTATTTAGAAGTTATTGGTGAGGATTTAGAGCTGGGGCAGGAAATAAGCGATCACTGGGTAGCGTTGCAGGCTTTGAAGGAGGGCTTAACAGAGGAGCAATATAATGCCATTATAGATGAGTTGAAAACAGGGGAAAAAACTGTAAAACTGTGTATAAAGGAAAGAGTCGCTGAGAGGTTGACACAGGCCGACTTCAGGACCAGCGCTGTGATGGATGAGCAAGGTTAGAACTGGGTTTATATGCTATATCTATTATATTACATGATATTAATATAGTATCAAAGTTTTATTTTACCATAAATTAAATAGATTTGTCTGAAATAAATGATTATTATGAATTGTAACCAAAAATTTTTCTATGTATATTTATTTATAATATATATTCTTTGTGTATATTTATTTATCATAATAAAAAATATAAGTACTAACACAGGTTTACAGGTTCTCTGACAGATTTGGTATACTTTAAAAATGGCTATTGAACTTGCAGGCGTCTGGAGGATATCTGGTGAGAAGGTGTGCAATGACACAAATGACTTCCTACTAGTGCTAGCGGCTGTAGAGGCATCTCGGCTGAAGGCATTCCTAATCCACCCCTTGGCACACGGAGTCAGCTCCGACAAGGGCTTCATCATGTTCATGAACACACCTGGTAAGCACCGGCTAGTTCAATTGCTGCCATCTTCAGACTGGATAATAATGAATATTCTATTTCAGTAAACTTAACCTTTGATACATTTCAAATGTTAGGGACCCTCTTTCAAGTTTGGGGATATTTGTGTTAGAGGGATTCAGATAATATTTTGGCTTCATCTTAATAATATTCCTTTTTTATGTGGTATTGTTATGAAACATGCCGATGGCCCACCTAGTGTTAAGGTAACTTCTGTCCGTAATATGCAATCTGACTTGGGTTCTCCCCTACTTAGGAACAACAAGACTCCTATGAATTATCTTCTTTTAATTGCTTCAAAACATTATCAACCTATCTGAGAATATTTGTTTATTTGTTATGAATTATTTAATCTAAACTAATATTATAAAAAGGAAACATTTTTGTACGTTTGTAATGTTTTCACACAAAAACTTCTGGACCCATTTCAAAAATTCTTTCACCATTAGAAAGCTACATCTTCACTGAGTGATATAGGCTATATAACATTTTCAAAAAAATAGGGATCCCTAATTAAAATGCAATAATTATAAACGTGAAAGTTTGTATGGATGTTTGTTACTCTTTCACGCTCAAACGGCTGAATGGATTTGGATTAAATTTGGTATCAAGATAGCTTATATCCTGGATTAACACATAGGCTATTTTGTTCCGGGAAAAGTGCAGCGTTCCCCTGGGATTACTTATTCACCGCGGGTCTTCTTCTTCTTCGAGTCACCGGTTCTGTCGAACCAGTGACTCGAAGAAGAAGACATAGTTTTAGGACATGTCGGTTTCCTCACGATGTTTTCCTTCACCGTTTTGAGTACGTGGTATTGCGCACATAAATCTTTCAATCGAAAAACTCATAGGTGCACGTCGGGATTTGAACAGGCGACCTCCGGATTGAAACTCGGGGGTCAGTACCGCTAGACCACCACGATCTCAGCGGGTAACATGCGGGTAACACCGCGGGATGCGGCTAGTCAGTATTATATAAGTTGTGTGTTGTGTGTGTTGTGCAGCGACGCCGCTGGACGCGGTGTCGGAGTCGCGTCTCGCGCAGATTCTGTCGACGTCGCGTCTGCACGCCGCGACTTTGTGTCGCGCGCGGCTGCGACGCGCGATATTCGCCGTCGTGGACTACGTCAAGCCCCGCGTATTCGCCGGTAAGTATCACACACTGGGTGCAATGATACGGGGCCCCCGGGGTACAGGGGCCCCGAACGTATGTAAGCAGTAGTTTGTATGATGTCATCTATAAGCACTTAGGCTGTACTTAAACACTACAAAACACTAAAAAAAGTAAATACAAAACAAGATTGTCAAAAATTGATCAACTTTGTACAGAAACCTAGTATAGTGTAGTGTAGTCTATATCTGCTTGAATGAAACTGTCTGTGCATGCCTCGCAGCTCATTTCAAGTCTTCCTTCTGCAGTGTAAGGGTTCGATTCTCACCCAGGATACACATTTGTGTGACACATAAATCAAATCAAATCATTTTATTATAAATCAACTTAAATTTATCGACATTGGTACACTTAATTTTAATCATTAGTAAGGTGTAATTGTTAAATTAATTTACACGACAAAGTATACACATAAAAATCTGTAATGCCTAAACTAGGCCGGGCCTGTATCATAGGCATTAGTTCCTTCCTAATTTCAATCAGTGTTCAAGTTCAATCAAGTGTTTGTTCTAGGGCTGAGTGTTAACATGAAAGTATTTACAAAAGTGTCTATCAGCTGTCTAGTTCTCTTACTGCAAGCTGTGTTTACTTTGGAGGTATCACTAGAAGGCACTGTGTACTAATTTTTTTAATAATGATATGTACATTGGAACTTAATTCTTAATTACTATATTCAATATATATAATATATATATATTTATTGTCACACAGCGCCATCTAGCCCCAAAGTAAGCTAAGCATAGCTTGTATCATGGGAACCAGACAACTGATACACATACTTATATACTTTTCTTTTGTAAATACATACATATAATACATATTAACACCCAGACACAGAACAAACATCAATGTTACAAATGTCACATAAATGTTTGTCCTGAGTGGGGATCAAACCCACGACCTACAGCGCAGAAGGCAGGGTTACTACCAACTGAGCTGTGAGGCCAGTCATATTCAATATATATATTAACATCAAACTTCAAGCCATTTCTTTATGAATTCTATGGAAACAAAAGTTTTTGATTTTGACTTTGACTTTGAAATACCACAATAGTAAGGTGTGTTGGTAGGTAAGCCCCTGTCGGAGCTGTCGCTGATCCGCGCGACGCTGGGCGACGCGGTGCTGGACATGTACGCGAGCGAGAGCGGCGAGTACTTCACCGCGGGCCTGCTCGACGCGTACGAGAGGCCCGACGCAGAGATCGAGGTCGCCATGTGCAGGTGACACGCGCGCGCACGCGTACACGCACACGCACGCGCACGCACACGCACACGTACACACACACACACACACACATAATATATAGAGAATGGATTATAGTAAAGTATTATTATTATGACTATGATTTTTGTTATTATGTACTGTGTAATTATGTAATTGTAAATATTCTGTAATGTATTTCTATTTTGTTTTGTATGTATTCAATATATATATTTAATATATTTCTTGTTCAACTGTTAATCTAAGTTTAGCTTGAAGTGTATCGCCTGTAAATAGAGTAGCATTAAGAAGGATATGTTTACATGGTAATATTGTTTATTGTAATCGGTGTGTACTTTGTTGGCGATAATAAATAAATAAATAAATGACGTTGTGACGTGTTGTCAGGAACTTCATGTGCGAGCACGGCGTGAGCACGATGCTGAAGCTGGCGAGCATCCCCGCGCTCGAGCAGCAGCGCGAGTGCGCGAGCATGCTCGACGACATGCGCGCTCTCGCCGCGCGCGGGGAGACGCTCGACAACATCAACATGTTCATAGGTGCAGCGGGGTCGAGAGCGTGGTGGTCTAGCAATACTGACCCCCCGAGTTTCAATCCGGATGTCGCCGGTTCAAATACCGACGTGCACCTATGAGTTTTGCGATTGAAAGATTTATGTGCGCCACGTTCCCAAAAGAAGGAAAACATCGTGAGGAAACCGACATGTCCTAGAACAAAAAATTCGAAGACATGTGTCGTGTGCACGAAAAGAGCCTCTTTGAGGCGCGCTTACAATCCTTTCACCACACTGGTTCGACAGAACCGGTGACTCGAAGAAGAAGACCGGGGTCGCTGGGGGTCAGAACGAGCGCCACACTCAGCTTTAACTACCCATGGTGTCTATTGGCACAACACCCTCATACTCCCTATAAGTGTAACCTTATCACTAACAAGCGATAAGACTTCGTTCCTTTCCTACTTAGGCATATATAACAAGTCGCATCGTGTGCGCCCGTAACTATGAGACGTGATGGTGGATTAATTAGTGGACATTGTCACACAGCGCCATCTAGCCCCAAAGTAAACTAAGCATAACTTTTATCATGGAAACCAGACAACTGATATACATACATATATACTTTTTTGCAAATACATATTAAACACTCAGACAGAACAAAAATATGTACGTCACACTAATGTTTGTCCCGGGTGGAAATCGAACCCACGACCTACAAGAAGGCAGGGTTACTGAGCTTTAAGGCCAGTCAAATGTGTCACGTCTGTAATTACACCGGCAGCCACACCTTTCAAAACACAGTTGCAAATATGGGTATTTTTAAAACATTCTAAAAGTATAATTACAGCTCTGAACGGCATCCAGCACGCCGGCAAGACGATGGCGGAGGAGATCAAACAGATCCGCAACCCGCTGCTGCACCCCGCCTACATATTCAGGAAGGCCTTCGCTAACAGACATCAGGTCATTACATATCATAGTGTTATAACTGTATCTCGTGCGGTTGCAGTGCCCCTTAAGAAAGGAGCCTGTTTGAGGCGCACATTGATCCGTCACCTCACTGGGTCGAATCAGTGACTGGTAGTAGTAGTTTAAGAGCAGTAGAACTCTCGCCAAGTTCGTCCGGGGAAGTACTGCCACCATGCCCATTTCTGCTGCCAAGCAGTAACGCGTTCGCGTTACTGTGTTCCGGTTTGAAAGGTGTGGTTGCCGGTGAAATTACAGGCACAAGAGACATTCCACCTACACGTCTCAGGGTTACGGGCGCATACGATGCGACTTGGGTCTTGGCGTACCTAGTAAGGGAGTACCCAAGTCGCATCGGTTGTTATGGGCAGAGGTTACCAGTTAACACCAGGTGGGCCGTCGGCTGGTTCAGTAAAAAAAAAAAGTAGAGAAAACACCTTTGCACAGACCCAGTAACCGGGGTCAAGTAACCTCGCATCCGTCCGCCCTGGGCGCGTCTTTTCCCATCCCCCCCGACTCTCATTTGGCTCCCATCAGCCCAGTCAAGGCCATCAGCCAAAGCCAGCGGCCAACACCTGCAAAGATAAACATGGTGAGGTGACCGACAGTCAACAGATTGTCACAGCGAAGTCGCGCCATCACACTGTTTCCACCGTCACAACGCTTGGTGTATGTGTTCAGGAGAAGGACGATCCGAAACTGAACCTGTACCTGGCGGAGCACCTGCACCCGACCCTGAAGCCGGTCGCGGAGCAGCTGGAGTACTGCGTGCTGCGCATGCGCTACGCCTCCGAGACGCTGATGGCGCGGCACGGGCGCGACGTCGCGCACGCCTACACGTCAGTACACACACGCACACGCACGCACTCTTCGTGAAATTACAGCCACATGAGATATTACACGTACACGTATCAGAGTTACGGGCTCATGCAATGCTACTATACTACCCGTTAGATTGCCTATTTGTAGTTTGTTTACACATATATACAATCTATATAAAGTATCTAGTTATGTAAGCTTTATATATATGTGTGTAGAGCGTGTACGTGTGCGCACTCGTCGCGTGCACGTGCACACGAACGCGCACACTACAGCGCCGCGGAAAACCAGCGCTGACAGCGCGTGCTGAGTGGTAGCCTCTTCATGCTGTACTCGGTGACACTGTAATTATATTGTATATGTTGATGTTATCTGCAGTGTGTGTATTGTTTCCAGTGAGCTGTCGCGGCTCGCCGAGGCCGGCACAGAGATCCTGGCGATGACGGCCGTGCTCGCGCGCGCCTCCAGGTACACACGCGCACGCACGCACGCACGCGCACGCACACGTGCACGCGCGCGACGTGCGCCGCGTCTCATATGTCACACTAATAAAGTCGAAAGTTTGTTACTCCTTCACGCTCAAACGGCTGAACTGATTTGGATGAAATTAGGTGATAGGCTAGCTTATATCCTAGATTAACACATAGGCTACTTTTGACCCTGGAAAAGTGGAGCGTTTTCTTGGGATGACTTTTGATTTTGTTTTTCTTTTTTTAAGCTATTGCATAGCTTCTATCGCGGGCCTTGAGCGTGGAGACCGAATCCAGAAATTCCGTAACGAAAAAACCTAACACCCCCACTCCGACCGGCACAGCGGTGATACTTTGTAGTTCCATCTATCGATAAATACCAGAACTTTTAATGACTTTATAAATGAAATATCACGCGCAATAGCTTTACCGCGGCAGTCTCTGAGTGCCACACGTCTTTTTTTTTTACTTTTTGATGCGCACGCACCTGGTGATAAATTTAGTTTTAGACATTAAACACAGCGCCATCTAGCCCCAAACTAAACATAACTTGTAGTATGGGAACCAGACAATCTTTATAATTTAAATTTATCTTAACCCAAGAGGATGCAAATGTCAATACGGTAACCAATTAACATCAGGTGGGCCGTCTGCTTGTTTGCTTATTTTCAAATAATTAAAAAAAACCAGGTCTACGTCACACAGTAACCAAGCAACGTTATTTAATATTTCAGATCATATTGTATCGGTGTTAGGAACGCTGAGATAGAAATGAAGATGGCTGCGTGCTTCGTCGACCACACCAAGAACAAAGTCAGGTTGGTTTCTCTATAGTTCTGTCACTGTCACTTATGAGTGGCCGCTCACAGCTTTGCTTAATGCGCTGCAGGTTCGATTCCCACCCAGTACAAACATAACCAAAAATGTGTGATGAACGGTTTTTAATTCGAGTTAGCGAGGTGATGAACGGTAACCTAGTACGTATATAATATATAAATATATAGAAAGCAATACGCATTAGGTCCTTTTGTCCTCCCCCATATCTAAGTAGGGGGGGAATAGAGAACCGACGTGTGCTTGAGACACATGTGACCACATGCGACTGCTGTGGTGGTAGATTAAAGCCTGTACACACTCGCACGCAGAGAGTAGGGCTAGGGCCCCGTAGTGAGATCGTGAAAATCCAGTGTGGTATATGGTGTGTGTATGTGTGTTGTGTTACAGGAGGCTGATCAAAGAGATAGATGACGGAGAGTATCTCAACCTGGACAGATTCCGTGTGGAGTTCGGGAGGAAGATATTCGAGACTCACTCGCTGCTCGTCGAGAAGCCGACCACCAGGGTGTTTTGGTAGATTAATAAAGGAATACATGTAAATATAGTTTTATTATGAAGAATCATTAGAAATAAATGAAAGGAAATATTAATGTTTGTTCTGTTTCTCGGTGTATGCGTCACTGCTTTGCGGCAGAAATGGGTATGGTGGCAGTACTTCCCCGGACGAATTTGCCATAAGTTCTCCTGCTCATAACCTACACCTTGAATGTATCGAACATATAATTTTTGACATCTTAATATGAAAAATGTACTGAGAAAAACAATTTTATTCAAACCTTAGATTTTAATAGGTTTTTAAATTTATTATAAAAAATATATTACAAATAATTAAAAGGTTCTCCCTATCCATTTATGGGGATATTAAAATGATAGTGGTTTCAGAGCCAGGGCTCCCAGCCGCTGCGCGTGACTCCGAGGATCGCGGGTTCGGTGCACGCGCGCAGCAAACATGACACCTGCAACGGAAACGAGCGATTAATGTCATAATACAATACTAAAACATAATATAATACTATTATATCGGTTTACTTATTATATTAGTATTTTTTGGTGTTGCAACACGCTACAGTCCTAGAGCTGACAGAGAAGCATTCCCACACGTGGGCTAAAATATATTTTTTTGACATTTCACACAGCTCCATCTAGCCCCAAAGTAAGCTAAGCATAGCTTGTGTCATGGGAACCAGACAACTGATATACATACTTATATACTTTTCTTTTGTAAATACATACATATAATACATATTAACACCCAGACACAGGACAAACATCAATGTTACAAATGTCACATAAATGTTTGTCCTGAGTCGAACCCACGACCTACAGCGCAGAAGGTAGGGTTACTAACCGAGCTATGAGGCCAGTCAAAATGTAATCTGATGGTGATAGTACAACATTCGGGGCTGATGATTCGGGGGTACCTGTTCCTCGACGGAGTACTGTCCCTGGGGCGGGTGCTCCGCGAACACGGCGTCCAGCAGCTCTATGTACTTGTGTTTGTGCGGCTTGCTCGACCGCTGCAGCGCGTCCTTGATTATCTGGTGGGCCACCAGCTTGCCTCGCATGATACCCTCGATGTACACCAGCTGATACATGTAGAATACATTCAAAACTTGTCATGTCCGAAACAAACAAACAGCTTATTTGGTCTTAAGTCTCTGCCTTTAACAAAGCAATACGACCTACCCAGGTCCCCAGGACCTGTCCCCTAATAAAAGTAAAAAATAGTAGCACAATAAGGGTAATACGCATAGCAATAGATGCATAGCGAAGATATTGACGCATAGCGGACTCTTGAGTCCAAATAAGTGTGTACGTTGTGTGGGAGGGAGGGGGTGAGTGGGGGGTGGGGGGCTAACCTTATCGTGGAAGTCCGGCATCCACCTGAAGGCGAGTCGCAGCGGCGGCAGGACGCGCGACACGGAGTCGCGCAACGCCGCGACACGCGACTCCAGCTTGCTGCACAACACTGCAGTCGCGCGACACAACACATACACAGTCATATTATTAACAACAAACTAAGTATAGAGAAGAGGAGTGATGCAAAAAGTTGGATCTCTCAAAGCTCTTCCTGGATACAAATTTTCTAACGAAAGTCGAAGTCACCAAAAGCTTCAAATCGGAACAGTGATGCGAAGTCATCACAGCTTGACTACAGTACTTCCCCGGTCGAACTTGGCATAACTCTATAACCACTAGCTTAGTTCAAAAAAGTAGAACTGGAGGCGGGCGGCGCTAGTAGTACTGAGCGTGATGGGGATAGGGTTAGAACAGGCATCAAACTTATCGATAAGTACGCGTGACCTAATGTTTTGAATATTGACGTTTCCATGCCATTTCTTTATGAATTGTATGGAAATAAAGTTTTTGAGTTTGATGTTGATCTCACCGCTGGTGTCCGTGAGCGCGAGCAGACTCCTGGTGAGCCTGGCGGGGGGCAGCTCCCCCGCGCCGTACTGGAACACGGCGCCCCAGTCCACGCACCGCAGCGCACCCTCGCGCACGCCGTACAACAGGTTGTGCAAGTGACGGTCTCCCAGACCTGCGGGGGGGGAGGCGGCGGGGGGGGGGGGGGGCACGTGTACGTCAAGAAGTTGGTGGGACATCGGGTGACACAGAAACAATAAGGCTTGAAGTAGTCCACAACTCAAGGTGTGACGACAGTGCGTCGCCATAACTTTGAATGCGTGACTACATTTATTTGACTGGCCTTACAGCTCAGTTGGTACTAACCCTGCCTTCTGCGCTGTAGGTCGTGGGTTCGATTCCCAACCAAGACAAACTTTCTGTGACGAACATAGATGTTTGTTCTGTCTGGATGTTCACATGTATTATATGTATGTATTTACGAAAAAATTATATAAGTATGTATATCAGTTGTCTGGTTCCCATGATACAAGCTATGCTTAGCTTACTTTGGGGCTAGATGGCGCTGTGTGACTTTAGTTATTTATCAAATATTTTCAGTGTCACTATGTTCGACTACAAGGAGGCCGTGCAAATGTCTCACTTGCCTGCAATTTCAACGGCAACCAGACTAGCTGTCCAAAAATTCAAAGACACGAGTCCCACGCACAGGCGGAGCCTCTTTGGGGCGCACTTTTGCACTGGTAGGAGAGAGCCAATGACACGAGTAGAGGTAGTGGTGGTAGGGGGTGGGGGGAGGGAGGGGGGGGGGTACACACCGAACAGCCAGCATGTGATGGTGACGTCACTCAGGGTGTCCACGAAGCGGCGTTTCTTCGCGATGAAGTCCTCCACGGACACGCAGTGGCTCTCTATCGCACACCTGCACCACACACAACCAGATATAGAGAGAATAAAGAGATATGTGATATTGGTGGAAGTTTCACAAAGCGGCATCTAACCCCAAAGAATACCTTGTACAATGGGAAACAGATAATAATAAGAGTCAAACACAGTCAGACAACATCTATGCTCGTCACACAACTGAGTGGGAATCGAACCCACGGCATACAGCGTGAAAGACAGAAATACTACCAACTGATCTGTAAATCCAGTCTGTTTACGGCAACAACTTATTGGATTCGATCCAGACTTTTTTTCTAAGAGTAGAACTCACGCCGAGTTCGTCCAGGTAAGTACAAGCCACCATGCCCATTTCTGCCTCCAAGCACTAAAACGTTCGCGTTACCATGTTCCGATTTCAAAGATTTGGCTGCCGGTGAAATTACAGGCACGTGAGACATTCCACCTACACGTCTCAGAGTTACGGGCGCATACGATGCGAACTGGGTCTCATCGTTCCTAGTAGGGGAGGGCCCAAGTCGCATCGGTTATGGGTAGAGATTACCACTTAACACCAGGTGGGCCGTCGGCTCGTTCCGTAACTGTATTGCATAAAAAAAGACTTAAATGGGAATATGGTTATGTCCCGTTACCTGAGCGTGTAGGCGGGTACTTGTTCGCACAGCTGGCGGTAGTTGTGCGCGGAGGCGCACGGCGGCGCCAGGATTAACTCGTCGTCTTTGGCCGCTTGCCTCCTCACCGACACCTCTGTAATTACGGCAACCACTTTCAGACAACACTGTTGCTCTATGATGTATTCACTTGCCTCTCAGAAACACGGAGATTTATTAGTGGTTATGGTTACTTTTAAAATCGTACAATAAACCAGATCTAGGATGGGGTAGTAACTAAAATGCTGGTTATTACTAATTGGTGAATTTATTTAGGAATGTTCTACCTCCATATTTTATTTTGTTTTAAAAATATAATGTGGATTTTAGAAATTGGAAAAATATGTTTTTTTTGCTATTATGTTATTAGATTTGAAGTTTAAAGTTTCGACAACAAACTACTACTTAATTTATTTATTAGTACAGCTGTTGCCAGTTACAAATTAATCATAAGGCAGAATTCGACTATTAAAAAAAATATCTCTTAAATCTTCCAAACTTATCGAATAATAATTAAACTGCAACAATCTTAGAACATTTTTTCACGATAAATATTGGAACCGATAATCCTGGTCACGGCACCAATCGTACCAACACTCACTGAAGGAAACCTTGTCAGCGATTAGCGACTGGTGTAAAGGAGCCTCTTTGAGGCGCACTTACAATCCTTTCACCACACTGGTTCGACAGAACCGGTGACTCGAAGAAGAAGAAGAAGAAGCGACTGGTGTCTTCGACACGGTGAGGTGGAGGACAACTTACCGTCGACTGGGTAAGCGCTGGTGATGAGCTCCCGGATCCGCTTGTGCTCCTCCAGGAACTCTATCAGTCCACAGTCCTCGCTCAACGGTATTACCTGATACAATACTATTTATTATCTCACATCTCTCTTTCACTCTCTATATCTTGGGCATTTTTTGTTTCATATTGGTGGACAATTCGCACCAGGGCCATCTAGTCCCAAACTAAGCATATACCATGGGAACCAGACAACTGATAGAATACGTATTATTAACACCCAGACGAAGAAAACAAATATCTATATTCGTCACACAAATGTTTGTCCTGGGTGGGAATCGAACCCACGACCTACAACGCAGAACACAGTTACAATCAACAGAGCTGTGATGTGAGGGCTGTCAAATTTATTGTCCTTCTCAAGCTATTGTCTAAACTTACCTTGTACCCCAGGTCCCCTAGGCGCGGGCAGTAAGTGATCGAAGCGTGCGCGTGGAGGGACTCGTTCTTGTGCAGGTAGCGACGCAGGCGCCCGTTCGAGTCCCGCATCCGCACCACGCACGGACGCCGGACAGAGTCGCTGAACACACATAACTGCAACATAATCATGTTTATTAGAAGACTGACGAAAAGGGTGGAAGTTTTAAGAGGCCAGTCCCGGTGAACTTACACTGACCAAATTGCCAAAGTATTTAAGGATGATAGGTGCACACGAACCCGTAACTCACGCGCATGCGTGAAAAATTTGGTGGAGTGTGTCATAACGTGTGGCAATCAATGGTTTCTACCCCTTTGGGAAACAGGCGTGGGGATACTCTTATCCCCACGCCTGTTTCCTTCCTCTTGTTCTCTTATTCCTTCCTCTGAAGGAATAAGAGAACAAGAAGATGACGCATCTGACGTAAAGAGGACTCTACCCTGAATCCTACCTGGACGGTGGGAATCCAGCAGTATAACTTGGATCCTCGCATTTCAAAAGCCAATATAATTATCCTCCATGAAAAGTTACAAATATCATTTACACACTGACATGTTCTCAGGAGTGGAACGATTGGTTGGAACTTACCTCCTCCTCTATGGCGACAACTTCGACGCCGGGGGGCAGCTGCAGTAACTTCCCGAGGCCGGCGAGGGTGTGCGGGGGGGTGTGCGCGGGGGTGGCGCCGAGCGCGGGGCACACGTGCGACACGCGGATGGTGTCCCGCGCCGGCGAGCTCTTCAGCTCTTGCATGATGCCTTTCAACACTATGCGTTTCATCTGGGAGTCTGCCACAACGAAAGAGATAGGTGGAT
Source organism: Chesias legatella (assembly GCA_947359385.1). Taxonomy (NCBI): domain Eukaryota; kingdom Metazoa; phylum Arthropoda; class Insecta; order Lepidoptera; family Geometridae; genus Chesias; species Chesias legatella. The sequence goes on from OX375791.1 coordinate 3,720,119, forward strand.
TGTTCGTGCGGTACAATACAATAGAAGAAGACGTATAGAGACTCCATTTGATGCAATTATCAAAACATATTTAAATGTCATAAAGATATGCAGTGTAGAACAGCGGGCCCAGGTGCGATCCCTGAGGGACACCCGAATACACCTTGAGACAAATCTTATGGAAAGAAAGAAAAAAACTTACTTAACGCTTTGTGAAGAACACTTCTGATTTTGTTTAAATTGCACCCGTGCTTAACCGGGGCGAGTCACTAGTTGCAAATAAACTAAATTAACACGTGTTTAACTAGCACATTAATGAATATGTCTAAATGATATTTGAGTCCTCTCACTTCCTTGTAAGCCAAGTATTGTCGAGTGTTGTCTTCCGTGCGAGCACCGTCAATCGGGTTGGCCACCGGCTCGTACGTTACCTGCGTGCCGGACGGTGTCGAGCGAGCCCCGGTATCTGGCGAGCGCCTGGTAATCGGGGCCGGCGAACTCATTCTCAAACACACGACTCAGCATCCTTTTGAACAAATTATCCCATTTCGAATCTGGAAAAGTTTTATCTTGTAATTTCTTTTTCAGTATTGTTTTGTAGTCTAAGTAATTAACTAAATTTAAGATAAATTTAAGTAGTAAATTGCTACAAGGATCGTTCTAGCGAAAATTAGGGAATACATCATTTTATTCTACTCTACTATACTTCATTTTGGCGGTTTCTTGACTGTTCTTCCCATGGACGGATTAGAACAGGCGCCAGACTTAGCAATTAGTACTCCCGCTTGACTTTACGTTGTGAATATTACTTATTGTCATTTCCAAGCCGTTTATGTATCAATTCTAGGGAAATTAAGTCTTTATTTTTAACTTTGCTTTCACTTTAGTGTACAGAACTTGTGGACATTACCGTCGTGGACACTCGCGTACAGCTCCTCACAGTGCTGCAGCAGCAGGTGGTCCGCGTCGCACAGCAGCTGCAGGCACTGCTTCAGCTTGCCCACAGCGGGCTCATCTGCGAACCACACCACACTGTACTTAACTTAGTTTACCTTTAAGTTAAAGTAAGTTACATTTATTTTGTTGTAATCGACAGTGATAAGGTGTCGATAAATATTATTATTATTGTACTGCGGGAGTAGGAAGAAGTAGGAAGAGTAGAAGTGTGGTTTCCGGTGAAATAGCAGGCACATGAGACATTCCACCTTCACGTATCAGAGTTATCGACGCATACGATGCGACTTGAGTCTTGTCGTACCTAGTAGGGTAGGACCGAAGTCGCGTCAGTTGTTATGGGCCGAGGTTACCACTTAACACCAGGTGGGCCGTCGGCTCGTTCCGTAACTGTGTCACATAAAAAAAAGGAAGGTTCTTTCCCTCTTCAGACGACGACTGATGATGGGAACAAATTGACAAATTGATACTGGGTCTCGAGTGATGGTACAGGAACACAGTGGTAGATGCGCGCGGCAGATATACAACTCGAGGATGGTAGCTAACCAGCCGGTCGCCCCGACCACAAGGTGTCTTCATGATGTTTTCCTTCGACGAAAGGTCAAGCTATATAAGATTCAAAAACCCCACAGCCTAAAAATCATAACCGGGCATTACCAGCGGACCCGTCACCTACGTTCCCCGCGCCCGTTCCTTCTACAAGCGTGTTACCGAAAGTGTGATGGCCTAGTAGCTGACTCCAAGTTTCAATCTGGATGTCGACAGTTCAAATCCCGACGTGCACCCATGAGTTGTCGCTTGAAAGATTTATATACGCAATACCACGTTCCAAAACGGTAAAGGAAAAACGTCGTGGGGAAACCAACATGTCCTAGAACTAAAACTTCAAAGATATAAAATACGGAAAAAATATATATTGGTGCCATTTTGTGCAATTATTGGTACCAGTAGTAAGAGGAAGTAGCTCCACCAGATATGGTCAAACTAACTGCTCTACTAACAGTGAATATTTGTCTGACAGAATATGCAGTGCGCACTCCAGTCTTGCACATAAGGAGCCTCTTTGAGGGGCGCTTAAAATCGTTTCACCACACTGGTTCGAGAGTACCGGTGACTCCAATAGAATAGAATAAATAAATATTGGTGGACGTTTCACACGGCGCCATCTAGCCACAAAGTAAGCTAAACATAGCTTGTATCATGGGAACCAGACAACTGATATACATACTAATATTTTTTTTCTTGTAAATCCATACATAATACATATTGACACCCAGACAAAGAACAAACAATTACATTCATCATACAAAATTTGTCCCGGGTGGGAATCGAACCCACGACCTACAGCGCAGAAGGCAGGGTTACTACCAACTGAGCTGTGAGGCCTGTCGCCTCATAGAATAGAATAAGGTGTTACCGATGAGATGCGCTATCCCGGTGTCACGCAGCGCCCGCGCCGGGAATAGACGCAGCTTCCCCCTCAGCGAGTCCGCGTAGCAAGACGGCAACTTACATATCATAGGTTTCATCTGAAATATATAACAGGTAGTTTTTATTTGGATAAGATTTGTCCTGAGTGGGGATCGAACCCACGACCTACAGCGCAGAAGGTAGGGTTACTAAAAACTGAGCTATAAGGCCAGTCGTATATCAATACGACAATATTACTTGGTTTCTACCCTACCTCTCTACTTACGTACGGGAAGAGCTAAGTCGCATTGCAATGAGTACACTCACACATGTGCCTGTAATTACATCAGCGATCACAACCGGAACACAGTAACGCGAACGCGTCACTGCTCGCCGGCAGAAATGGGCATGGTGGCAGTACTTCCCCGAGCGAAGTTGGTTTGTGTTCTACTGCTCTTAGAATACACTAAATCACAAGCACCAGAGTATCTGCAAGAGCTGAGTGTACATGTAGTTGGCAAATAAACGTATTGTATTGTATTGTATTGTAACTGACCGTTGTTAGTACGGCGGAGGCAGCAGCATCGCTGATGGCCGCACACCCGTCCAGCCGGTTGAGAAGCACGGCCGCGGCGGTGGCGCCATCTGTGTTCCACTCGGACATCCGGCCCAGGCACGAGCACATCTCGAGTAGGATCTTTTCGTTGTCCAACTCTAAAAGTGTTCACATTTTCCATCAATATGGATTTAAGTGTTAAGAAGAATCAAAGAAAAGGTGCCCACGGTCTACGATTCTGGAGGTAAAACAGGAATCTTTGGAATGGGAGAGTCTGTCATAGGTTCTGACCAAATTAAAAGATAAAAACTCACAGCTTAGTTGGTAGTAACCCTGTCTTCTGCGCTGTACGTCTTGAGTTCGATTCTCACCCAGGACAAACATTTGTGTGACGAATAAAGACGTTTGTTCTGTCTGGATGTTAATATGTATTATATGTTAGTATTTACAACAAAAAAGTACATCAGTATTCTGTCAGTCATCTGGTTCGCACAGTACAAGCTGTGCTTAGTTTGGGGCTAGATGGCGCTGTGTGAATTGTCCACCAATATTATTATTATTTACAAAAAAGACAGAAAAATGAGTTGTCCTGGGTGGGAATCGAACAGATCTACGGAGCGGAAGGCATAGGGACAACCAACTGAGCTATGAAGCCGGTGATACAATGAAACAACTCACCGCTCCCGTCCCACAGTGAGTCGTAATAGAGGACAGCGGTCTCACACAGCTCTGTTACGTGCTGTTTGTGCGGGCCGGACGCCGCAGCCGCCTCGTCACCGCTCAGGCGACGCGTCTGTGTTGCGACCTCACTCATTATACTGTCGATCATTGGGTGTGATAATGCTGAAAATATTTAAGAGAAGTCACGTCCAGTTCCAGACTGGCCTTATAGCTCAGTTGGTTAGTAACCCTACCTTCTGCGCTGTAGGTCGTTGGTTCGATCCCCACTCAGGCAAAACATTTATGTGACATTTGTAACATTGATGTTTGTTCTGTGTCTGGGTGTTAATATGTATTATATGTATGTATTTACAAAAGAAAAAGTATATAAGTATTATATCAGTTGTCTGGTTCCCATGATATAAGCTATGCTTAGTTTACTTTGGGGCTAGATGGCGCTGTGTGAAATGTCCACCAAAAAAAAAAGTTCGTTTGTAAAAGTACGGCCGCCATGCCCATTTCTGCCGCCAAACAGTGACGCATAAACGTTACTGTGTTCCGGTTTCAAAGGTATGGTTGCCGGTGAAATTACAGGCACACGAGACATTCCACCTACACGTCGATGCGACGATGCGACTTGGGTCTTGTCGGACCTAGTAGGGGGGTATTCGAGTCGTTGTCATGGGCAGAGGTTACAATTTAACACCAGGTGGGCCGTCCGCTCGTTCCGTAACTGTATCACATAAAAAATTGTGCTTGTCAGCTGAGACACAACAACCACTTGACTGAAGGCATGCCGAAAAACATACATAGCAGTAAATAGTGACATTCAAAAAGGGGGCGCATGAGATCGGCCAGTTCAAGGCGACGAGTAAAATTCACATAAATCGGTCACCGGATGGAAAGTCAAATCTGGCAGCTCGCCTAACATCAAGGTTTAGCTAGCGATTCAATTCCGATGCGTTTCAGTATAGGTTCTTAGACTGCACAGTTTTTATTTGGTACCGTGAGCAGTAAAGCCTCGATCGCATTTGGACACAATGCACGAAACCACATTTGCAGCTCATATTCAAGTCATTTATAAAGAAGGGTCTGTTAAGGCTTATTACACTGTAAATGATTATATAAATGATAAATCCCCTCGGGTCTGATGTCGCTCTGCTCAACGACACACAAAACATCCTGTAATATCTTATTCCAGTATATTATGTAGACATAAATGTAACATAGACCTAAGTACTCAATTGTTACAAGGATCGTGCTCGCGAAAAAAAAGGAATCCCTCCATTAGGGGTTTCTTGTCTGTCCTTCCCCATAGAGGGTCGGATAGGGTTTGAACACGCATCAAACTTATCAATAAGTACACGTGACCTTATGTATTGAATAATATTGACGTTTCCAAGCCATTTCTTTATGAATTCTATGGAAATAAAAGTTTTGACTTTGACTTTGATTAGGTTTTATTCAGGCGGCAACCGAATGGTGCGTTTTGAACAAGGTCATCACAAGGTACGCACTAAGTAATCTATACATTTTAGGCCCCAATGCGTGCAGTTTTCCATGCCGGCCGGCTACTCACGGCACGCTGGAGTGATCGCCTTCTCATACACACACGTACATTGCAAGGTGTAGTCGACGTTCATGAGCAGCGCACTCAGCCGTATGACCGCGTCAGGCGGGGAGACCGCGTACAAATGGCGGAGGGAGTGCGCGCGCGCCGCCGTCTCCTCGAGCCGGCCGCGTCCCCCCGCCTGTCCCCCCGCGAGGGAGCACGCCGCGACCAGCCGCAGCTCCATCCACTCAAGCGTCTCCCCCTCGTACAACACATCGCTGACAGATAGTATCACATTAATATTATTAATGAAAGACAATGTGTTGCCGATGAAATTACAGGCACATATGACAAATTCACCTTCAGAGTTACGGACGCATACCCAAGTAGTTTTGCTTGGTTATGGGCAGAGATTAACACCAGGTGGGCCAACTGCTCATTCAGAACTTTATCATATACAAAAAAGCAAAGGTTTAGCTGACTTGTGTTAATCTTATTAACTAAATTATGAATCGCTTGTACTTTTCTACTTTTCTTACCAAGGTTCTTATATGTTTTAATTCATCTTATTTATATTTTTCAAGTAAAAGTATTCAAGCAATTTCTTATCAAATTGTATAATGTTGTTTTACTTAATAAATACTGACTTTTCTTAACATTTATTATGTAGAACAGTTATATAAGTAACAGAGTTAGGACTTACAGACAATTCCGCCTGATGACAGTGAGCGCCATCTCGTGTAGCCCCCTCTCGTTCGCGCTGCGGCACCATTGCAGCTCGTGCGAGCGGTACAACACGTGCGCCGCCTCACTGTCCCACTTCTCAGTTATGTACGCCGTCCTGTAAACCAAACACTATTACGGTACATATCTATACAAATAAATAAAATTGGGGTGTCTGTTTGTAATATTAAAACAACCGCTTTTTACTTAGTGCATATGGATGTACGGTACATATACCAAAACAATTTTTTTCACAATTTTTGTCTGTCTTTTTGTTCCGGCTAATCTCCGGAACGGCTGGACCGATTTTGACGGGACTTTCACTGGCAGATAGCTGATGTAACAAGGTGTAACTTAGGCTACCTTTCCGAGGGGTAAAATAGGGGTGCGCGATAAAACCTAATTCCACGCGGAAGAAGTCGCGGGCAACAGCTAGTTAATAAATAAAATAATAGATTTATATTATTATTTATTATAAGAGTGACAAGAAGGAGAAGTCCAACTAAAACGAATTCTTGGTTCATGCATCCTTCTCTCTCCCAAGTGAATGAAAAGAGATAAACTATAGGGTCAAACTGAAAAATATGATGATGGCCGCGTGCCATATTTCGTCAAAGATAGATAGATAACACATTATTGATCACCATACATGGAAATTTCGTAATTATCAATATATAGCTATATATAATATATAAATACAATGGGCTGCCTTATCGCTCATAGCAATTAACTTTTTTATTTCTTCCACCTCTATACTATTCATTTTTTTTGGAAATTAACAATTATTATTATCCATATGTTATCTATGGCAAATAACTAAATTTCAATAATTCTAAATTCAAGGTCTAAGTCTGTGACGGTCTCTGATGATTCAAGAAGGAGAAAAAGACGTGTGGCACTCGGAGACTGCCGCGGTAAAGCTATTGCGCGTGATATTTCAAAAAGTCATTAAAAGTTCTGGTATTTATCGATAGATGGAAAAACTAAAAAGTATCACCGCTGTGCCGGTCGGAGTGGGGGGTGTTAGGTTTTTTTCGTTACGGTATTTCTGGATTCGGTCTCCACGCTCAAGGCCCGCGATAGAAGCTATGCAATAGCTTAAAAAAATAACCTGAGCATGAGCCTGGCCGCCCACTCCGCTAAGCAGTCAGCGCCGTCTATGCGGCACGGCGTCAGCAACTCTGTCAGCTCCAGATCCACAGCATCCCACTGCATACCCTCCACAACCTGCATACACATCAAACATTTTGGGGGCCCCACGTTTCTCGCGTCCGTAGGTGATAACCTCTTTGAATCCCTACACGTGTCCCCCGGGCGGTGCGAAAGGAGCAACCCAAAGTAGCAGCAGAACTTGTGCTAAGTTCACCCGGAGAAGTACTGCCACCACACCTGGTAATCTGCCACCAAGCAGTGATGCACTCGTGTTGCTGTGTTCCCGTGTAAAGGAGTGGGTGCCGGTGAAATTGCAGCCGCATGAGACGTAACATCCCCGTCTCGGGGTGATGGACACAACGCAATGCGACTTGAGTCATCTCGTACTGTGGTGGAGAGGACTTGAGTCGTATTGCTATAGTCCATGGGCGGCGGTTACCACTTAACGTCAGATGGGCCGTCAGCTCGTCCTATCACCTTAATGACATAAAAAACAAAACATATATCAGTGGACATTACACACAGCACCATCTAGCCACAAACTCTGAACATACCTATGGGTCCCAAACAACTGATACAAAACTTAAATACTATAAAGACCTGTCTCCCGGAGGGGTAGACAGGGAGCACTGTCTCACCACCTTCTCACCACGATCATGGCATATTTCCATTGCTTCATCCCCTCTCATCACATTACTGATGCATGCTCGCCGGTTTAGGTTACTCTTATAATACAGCCGATCGCATAGATATCATCCTAGTAATGCTCGGCGTAACAGCAAAGTTATTATGTAGTCTATACAAATAAATAAAATTGGAGTGTATGTTTGTAATATTAAAATAACCGCCTTTTACTGCATATGGATACGGTACATATGCCAAAACAACATTTTTTACTATTTTTGTCTGTCTCTTTGTTCCGGCTAATCTCTGAAATGGCTGGACCGATTTTGACGGGACTTTCACTGGCAGATAGCTGATGTAACAAGGAGTAACTTAGGCTACTATTCCGAGGTGTAAAATAGGGGTCACGGGCTACAGCTAGTGACAGATGCAACACGTGGCGGGACTCACGGCGGCGAGTGCGTTGTGGTTGCGCGGCCACCTGTCCGCGGCGCGCAACCACTTCACCAGGTCGTGTCTGCCGCCGCGGTACAGCTGCACCGTCTGCCCGAACCATCCGCCATCATCTGCAACTGTACACACACACACACACACTTGAGGGACCCCATAGCGTTAACATATTACAATTACTATTATATTAGCGTACTTGCTTCGGCAGTACATATACTAAAATTGGAACGATACAGAGAAGATTAGCATGGCCCTGCGCAAGGATGACAAGCAAAATCGTGAAGCGTTTATTAAAAAAAAAAAAAAAAACAGGCTGGCCTAGTAGCTCAGTTGGTTAGTAACCCTACCTTTTGTGCTGTAGGTCGTGGGTTCGATCCCCACCCAGAACAAACATTTATGTGACATTTGTGACATTGATGTTTGTTCTGTGTCTGGGTGTTAATATGTATTATATGTATGTATTTACAAAAGAAAAGTATATAAGTATGTATATCAGTCGTCTGGTTACCATGATACAAGCTATGCTTAGCTTACTTTGGGGCTAGATGGCGCTGTGTGACAATGTCCACAAAAAAAATATATCAGGTCATTTGATTGTATTAAGATTGTATTCGCTTGTGTGAAAGTTATGAAACGAGTAAGATGGCCCACCTGATGTTAAACGGTAATCTTTGCCCATAGCAACAATAATATCTTTCAGTTCCTCCCCTTCTTAGATATGGGAAGAATTATTGTATTGCGCTCGTAATTCAGACGTGATGTAATACAGTTACGGAACGAGCCGACGGCCCACCTGATGTTCAGTGGCAACCTCGGCCCATAACAACCGATGCGACTCGGTTCCTCCCCTACTAGGTACGACAACACCCAAGTCGCATCGTATGCGCCGCTAACTCTGAAACGTGTAGGTGGAATGTCTCATGTGCCTGTAATTTCACCGGAAACCACACCTTTCCAATCGGAACACAGTAACACAATTGCGTTACTGCTTGACGGCAGAAATAGGTGTAGCAGTACTTCCCCGGACGAACTTGGCGAGAGTTCTACTGCTCTTAAATCCTACTAATATTATAAACGTCAAAGTTTATATGTATGGATGTTTGTTACTCTTTCACGCTCAAACGGCTGAATGGATTTGTATGAAATTTGGTATCAAGATAGCTTATATCCTGGATTAACACATAGGCTACTTTGATCCCGGAAAAGTGCAGTGTTCCCGTGGGATTACTTACTCACTGCGGGGCGCAGCTAGTATCTCTATATATATAATAATTTCGATATACATACCTGTATACTCGTCTAACAACTGTTTGAAGTGTTGTTTGTCTGTCCAGAGCGGCGGCAACGCTGCCAGGGCGCGGCGGCGCTCGCGTAGCGGCACCTCCTCCCAGTCAGACAGCTTACGGAAGGCCGACACCATGTCTGAACACAATACACTACTGACTCAACACCTAAGACTGGTCCCCACCCTACAGCTCATCTGGTAATAGCTAGGTGCCTTCTGCGCTGTAGGTCCTGGGTTCGATCCCCACCCAGGAAGAACATATATCCGAATTACATATACTTATGTGTACGGGGTCTATATCACTGTATATATAAATGTTAAGCAAGTGCAAAACTTTCAATAGACGTGAACAATTAATGCACGTCAGGATTTGAACCAGCGGCCTCCGGATTGTAACTCGGCGTCTGTACCACGGAGCCACGCGCTCAGTGTAAAGTTTAGCATCAAGTGAGGTGGGATAGTGGTATATAGACGTCTTCTTCTTCGAGTCACCGGTTCTGTCGAACCAGTGTGGTGAAAGGATATATATAAGGATATATGAAAGGATATATAAGTGCGCCTCAAAGAGGCTCCTTTCCTGCACTCGACACGTGTCTTCGAATTTTCAGTTTTAAGACATGTCGGTTTCCTCACGATGCTTTCCTTCACCGTTTTGAGAACGTGGTATTGCGCACATAAATCTTTCAATCGAAAAACTCATAGGTGCACGTCGGGATTTGAACCGGTGACCTCCGGATTGAAACTCGGGGGTCAGTACCGCTAGACCACCACGCTCTCGAAGAAGAAGAATATAGACGTGATAAAGGAATGCTCACTTTCAATTGAGAACTCTGACTTTTCACACATGGGGTCATCCAAATCCAATTTGGGTACGTTCCTGTAACAAAGGTACCTGAATAACTAAGCAAATAATTAATTAAAAAATGTTAAAACCATATTTAATTGGCCTCATAGCTGAGTTGGTAGTACATCTTCTGCGCTGTAGGTCGTGGGTTTGATTCCCACCCAGGACAAACATTTTTGTGACGAATACAAATGTTTGTTCTGTGTCTGGGTGGGTATGTATTTACAAAAAGTATATATGTATGTATATCAGTTGTCTGGTTGCCATGACACAAGCTATGCTTAGCTTACTTTTGGTCTAGATGGCGCTGTGTGACAATGTCCACCAATATTTATTATTATTAGTATATTGCAGAGTATGTTACCTTACAAAGACAAATAAAAGAGCAATTTAAAAATAATAGTTCAATAAAATCACTTATCTTACTTAGATACTTATATGTTCAAACCCTATCCGACCCTCCATAGGGAGAACAGGCAAGAAACCTCTAAAGAGGGAAGGTCTTTCTTGCCAACAACGGTGCTTACCCAAGAACAAATTGTTCAGGCCCTCCGCTCCTCAGTTTGATTTCCTCGTTGAGCAACCTGAACACGTGTTCACCTTCTGAGCCGATGGCCCACTGCGTCAAACCACCAACGACGTCCAAAGCTCTACCAAAAACAATGTCAATAATAATATTATTGTTGATAACAAAATGAAATGAATGAATTGTGGATTGTCGGCACAGCTCAGTTGATAGTAACGCTGCCTTGTGGTGTGTAGGTCGTGGGTTCGATCCCCACTCAGGACAAACATGTATGTGACATTTGTAACATTGATGTTTGTTCTGTGTCTGGGTGTTAATATGTATTATATGTATGTATTTACAAAAAAAAAGTATATCAGTTGTCTGATTCTCATGATACAAGCTATGCTTAGCTTACTTTGGGGCTAGATGGCGCTGTGTGACAATGTCCACCAATATTTATTCAATACCCATCAACGGAAGGTAGTTGTTGTGCGCACTCCCTGGCGAGGTGCACGAGTTCGGGCGCGTGCCGGAGCGCCGCGCTCGTCAGCCGCGCCACCACCGGCCGGGAGTCGAACCCGCGACCCGCCGCCCCGCCGAGCCCCCGCATCACCTGTGCGGCCAGCTCCATCGCCGCGCACGGAGTCACCTGCAGACACCGTCAGCCGTCACACCCTACCATTAGTTACCATTAGCTACCTCCGAGAGCGTGGTCGGCCTAGTGGTCCTGATCCCGGGGGGTCAATCCGGACGTCGCCGGTTCAAATCCCGAAGTGCGCCTGTTTTTCGATTGAAATGTTTATGTGCGCTATACCACGTACTCAAAACGGTGATGAAACCGACATGTTCTAGAACTAAAAGTTGGAAGACATGTGTCGAGTGCACAAAAGGAGCCTCTTTGAGACGCACTTAAAATCCTTTCACAACACTGGTTCGAGAGAATCAATGACTCGCATAGAATAGAATTAACATCGGGTGAGCCATCTGCTCGTCAATATTAACAATATTTTTTTATTATTATTATTAAATAATGTAATACTGTGTGGCTTCTCATAAAGCAATGTTTTAACCGAATTTAGAAATAGGAGGAGATTCTCATTTTGGTTGTAATTTTTAGCTCATAACTCAGTCATTAATAAACTAATTTGGAAAATATGTTTTTTAATTTTCAATTTTGAAGCTTATTTTTAAGGCCGACTTACCTCAGCGAACTGTATGAAACAGTCCAACACTTTGTCGATGGAGACTTGGACATCGATACCCGCCTCTGTTTCTGAATAACATATTATAATGTGATATTAGGCGATGTTACGAGGAAAACTTTGCCCACAACCGATGGGTTGATTATTCATGCCACCTGCGACACGGGGAACCAATGTAGAAGGTACTATTGCGTAATAGTTACTATGCAAGGCACAGCGCGCAACATGGGCATTGACACGACAGTGGGCCATCTGCTTGTCTCATCAAGTAATTTTAAGTAAAATATGTGACCTGTGCGAGGTCGTGGTGTCCCAGCGGCTAACCCCAAGTTTGAATCCAGCGGTCTCTGGTTCAAATCCCGACGTGCACTAATGAATTTATTCGCTTACATAATTGATGTGTACAAATCGCGTTCTCAAAAGGGTGAAGGAAAATACTGTGATGAAACCGACATGTCCTAAAACCAATAATTCGAAGACACGTGTAAAAAGGAGCCTCGTTCAGGCGCACTTCAATCCTTTCATCAAATGGTTCGTGAGAACCAATGGAGAGGTCGACTGGCAGCAGTACCTGTGTCCTCTTTTGCGTAGCGGACTGTATCGTAAGAGAAGCTCCGTAATGTTCCCACAAACTTTCTGGTGCGGGTTCTCACCGAGCCCGGTATTTCGTTCTCACTGCAACGCAAAATATCCAAAAATACAAATTTAAATTCAAATCGAGATGAAGAAACGCATATAAATGACAGGCCTCATAGCTCAGTTGATAGTAACTCTGCCTTGTGCGCTGTAGGTCGTAGATTCCCACCCCGGACATACATTTGTGTGACGAAGATAGATGTTTGCTCTGTGTCTGGGGGGTTGATATGTATTATATGTATGTAATTACAAAAAGTATTCAAGTATATCAGTTGTCTGGTTCCCATGATACAAGCTATGCTTAGCTTGCTTTGGGGCTAGATGGCAGCCGTGTGAAATGTCCTACAGCGCAGAAGGCAGGATTACTACCACCTGAGCTGTGAGAACAAACCCACCACCTCCCATGGCCCTACCAACCTTACGGTTATACGGGCCGAAACGTCGGGGACAAAACTTTTCAGTCTACCCTCTACAAATTTATTGCGTTCCTTTTCTATCCAATCGTTGGTACTCTACCCCTTCTGGGTGTAGACAAACAGAACGCACTACGTCGCCGGGGGGGGGCAGCCCCGACCGAGTGCCGTCCCTTCCTTGTCGCTGAGAAGGAGCATTCTCTTCCGTGCGCCTCTTTCGGAGCGAACATTTAGCGAACTTCCTGAGCTCGCTAAAGTTGGGTGCGATGCTCCAGAGGTCGGTGTAGTACACCGGCCCCTCCTCTCCGCCCGCGCAGTGAGGGCAGTCGACAATGTTTGGAGAGTGACAGAGACACGAGTACCCGTATCAGGAGCAGCACCTGTGTACACTCACACGGTCCACGGCTCATCCCTCAGCGTCCTCTGCTTGAGGACACCCTGCGCGTTGAGACGGCTGAACAGCGCGCGGAGGAACTCCGCCAGGCAGTGCGGCAAGTGTGCGCGCTCCCCGGCGCACCACCGCACCGGCAGGTACACACACAGGTAGAAGCATTCCGCTAATCTATATATACAAAAAGGACTGTTAATACGTATCAAGTTGACGAACAAAACCGGTCACTCCTGACCGACCACCGCAAAAATTGTTACAAAAACAAAGTGTAGAACGGAACAACGTCTGGTGGGTTCGCTAGTCTGTGTAGGGTTCCACCAGTCTGTGTAGGGTTCCGCCAGTCTGTGTAAGGTTCCGCTTGTCTGTGTTTGTTCCGCTGGTCTGTGTATGGTTCCGCCAGGCTGTGTATGTTTCCGCTAGTCTGTGTCTGTTCCGCTGGTCTGTGTAGGGTTCCGTCAGTCTGTGTATGTTTCCGCTAGTCTGTGTCTGTTCCGCTGGTCTGTGTAGGGTTCCGTCAGTCTGTGTATGTTTCCGCTAGTCTGTGTCTGTTCCGCTGGTCTGTGTAGGGTTCCGTCAGTCTGTGTATGTTTCCGCTAGTCTGTGTCTGTTCCGTTAGTCTGTGTAAGGTTCCGCTAGTCTGTGTCGAGTTCCGCCAGTCAGTGTATGGTTCCGCTAGTCTGTGTCTATTCCGGTAGTCTGTTTCGGGTTTAGCTAGTCTGTGTCTGTTCCGCTAATTTGTGTCTGTTCCGTTAGTCTGTGTAAGGTTCCGCTAGTATGTGTCGGGTTCCGCCAGTCTGTGTATGGCTCCGCTAGTCTGTGTCTATTCCGCTAGTCTGTTTCGGGTTTAGCTAGTCTGTGTCTGTTCCGTTAGTCTGTGTAAGGTTCCGTTAGTCTGTGTCTGTTCCGCTGGTCTGTGTAGGGTTCCGCCAGTCTGTGTAAGGTTCCGCTAGTCTGTGTCTGTTCCGCTGGTCTGTGTATGGTTCCACCAGTCTGTGTATGGTTCCGCTAGTCTGTGTCGGGTTTCGCTAGACATGTCAGTAATATAATATCAGTCTGTGTATGGTTTCGTTAGTCTGTGTAGGGTTCCGCTTTGTCTGTGTCGGGTTCCGCTAGTCTGTCACACTTAACAGATGAATATAATATTCGTCCAGAAAATTATGATATTCCCAAGCTGGTGCAGTAGGACTCACCTGACCGCCATATCGGTGTTGCACAGCTTCTCGTCCAGCCTGGCCAGTCGCGTACTCCCGAGACGCGAGAGCACCTCGGCGATGTACTTCTCGTTCCTGCCTATAGTGCACAGTATGGGGGACTCCAGCCGCGGCCTCTTGGCGGAGCTCGACGCCACGACGAGGAACTGGGGGGTGCTGGAGAACAGCTCTGAAATGAAAGAGAACTATTTGGAAATTTGGAAGAGATAACTATTCAGTTGGTAGAGTCTTCAGCTCAGTAACTGGTACGGGTGGAATTGTGAAAATGTCGAGAAATTTGAAAGCGATGATCGTAGCTGGTTGTAGTGTAACATACCTATGTATATTTTTGTTAATTATTTAATTTATTTTTTTTGGGCGTGTCAAATAAATGTTTTTCTTTCTTTCTTTCTTTCTTTCTTTCTTTCTAGTGTCTTCGGCTTACGGTCTTTAGGTCATGGTACGGATGCCCGGCTGGGTAGCTTACACCCTCGAGTTGTATACCTGCCGCGCGCATATTACGGTGTGTTCCGGACCATCATTGACTGGCCTCATAGCTCAGTTGGTTAGTAACCCTACCTTCTGCGCTGTAGGTCGTGGGTTCGATCCCCACTCAGGACAAACATTTATGTGACATTTGTTACGTTGATGTTTGTTCTGTGTCTGGGTATTAATATGTATTATATCAGTTGTCTGGTTCCCATGATACAAGCTATGCTTAGCTTACTTTGGGGCTAGATGGCGCTGTGTGAAATGTCCACCATTATTTATATTTTATTTATTTATTTATCACTCGAGAGCTAGTTCCCAAAGGCGCCGCGAGATTTCACCGTCTGCGATATAGTCATTTAACGTGACGCCTGTTCAAACCCTATCCGACCCTCTATGGGAAGAACAGCTAAGAACACCTTACCATCAAAATGCATATCTCCGTAGAGGTCGCCGGCCATCTCCCTGATGTTGTTGGGCATGTCGGCCACCTCGGGCGTGTCCGCGTGCGCGCGCATGTACGTAGACACCACGCGAAGGCATCTCTTCCTCTCCGCTTCGGGAAGCTTCATCGTCAGCTCCACTATGCTTCTGTTTAATGAAAATATTATAATAATATTAACATCGGTGGGCATTCCACACAGCGCCATCTACCCCTAAACTAATCATATATTTACTTTTTTTGTAAATACATACGTATGTGTGTTTTAATACAAATTAAAACAATACAAAAACTTATGTTCGTCGTCACACAAATGTTTCTCCTGGGAATCGAACGTACGCCCTACAGCGCAGAAGGCAGAGTTACCACCAACTGGGCTGTGGGGACACATTAGTGTCATGTTGGAGCATATTTCGCACAGTGCCATCTCTGCCCCTCTTCTTCTTCTTCTCCTCGAATTGATTTCCATACCACGCTAAAATCCGTTTCCTCACAAAATAGGGGTTTGACATGGAAATAGATTGTACTGAAAACTATCACCCCCCCCTCTTTCACACACACGCACACATACACACACACACGCACGCACGCACGCACGCACGCACGCATGCACGCACGCACTCGCACACACAACGCACCTGAACTGCTTTGCGTCGCAGCACTTGGAGTAGTAGACGATCTTCACGTAGTCGGCCACGCTGTGCTTCCTCACGTCTTCTAGAATCTTCTTGAGCTCGGTGGCCGCCGAGCTCTTCAGCTGAGGGTCGCTGCGAATATACCATAATGGGATATTCATAAAGGTAACTACAAGTGGAATCCTTTCATTACATAAGCCAATACGATTAGCACCTAGTAGATTCATCTTCTTCGAGTCACCGGTTCTGTCGAACCAGTGTGGTGAAAGGATTGTAAGTGCGCCTCAAAGAGTCTCCTTTCGTGCACTCGACACATGTCTTCGAATTTTTAGTTCTAGGACATGTCGGTTTCCTCACGATGTTTTCCTTCACCGTTTTGGGTACGCGGTATTGCGCACATAAATCTTTCAATCGAAAAACTCATAGGTGCACGTCGGGATTTGAACCGGCGTCCTCCGGATTGAAACTCGGGGGTCAGTACCGCTAAACCACCACGCTCTCACCTAGTAGATGTATTGAGTAAACGTAAGGTTAGACTTCTTTTTTTGTATATAGTTACCTGTTATGTATCTCAAGTCCGATCAACTCCGCCAACAGCGTCACCTCGCTCCTGTATATGTTGTGGTTGTCGGCCAGCTTCGTCAGCAGGGTGGGGAGCAGGTCGGGCACCGACACCCTGCGCTTAGCGAAGCACAGCAGCAGCTTCAGGCACGCCTTCGTGCGGTTTGGATCTAGGAGATTTATTTATGTGATCAAGGTGCAGTGGTAACCTGTGCCCATAAACCAATACCACTTGGGTCCTCCCCCACATAGGTAAGACAAGACCAAGTTACATCATACGCACCCGTAACTCTTAGCCCGTCTCAAGTGCCTGTAATGTCACCGGCGACCACACCTAAGAGAGAGAGACCGGAACAGAGTTACAGAGAGTTACAGACTACTTGGCGATAGATATAGGTATGGGAGCGCAGTACTTCCCGAGACGAACTTGGCATAAGTTCTAGTGTCTGTAATATATCATGGTTTACGTGTCATTTGGTGAGATAAACAATAAAATCTATACAAATAAATAAAATTGGAGTGTCTGTTTATAATATTAAAATAACCGCTTTTTACTAAGTGCATATGGATACACGGTACATATACCAAAACATATTTTTTTACAATTTTTGTCTGTCTGTCTGTCTATCTGTTTGTCTGTCTGTTTGTTCCGGCTAATCTCTGAAATGGCTGGACCGATTTTGACAGGACTTTCACTGGCAGATAGCTGATGTAACAAGTAGTAACTTAGGCTACTTTTCCGAGGGACGATAGGGGTGCGTGATAAAACTGAATTCCACGCGGACGAAGTCGCGGGCAACAGCTAGTACGCTATGAAATATTTAAGAAAGTATGTCCAAAGTTGGTCTGAGAGAGGCCAGCTAAGTAATATTCTAGATTATTTTTATATTACATAAATATTGCAGAATTGTTGTAACTATTGGGTAAGACTAAGTTTCCGCGATATTGTAATCCGCAAGGTAAATAGCAAGCAGCTGCAGGTTGCGCCTACCCCGAGGATCAGGAATCTGGGTCAGCGCATGCACGCACGCATACACGCACGCACGCACGCGCAGGTATACATACACTAAGAAAAATAAAGACAGAACGAAAATTAACAGAATTAAACATATATAGCGGCACTCACTGTCAAAGCTGTCAGCAAAAACGGCGAAGTCCCCTCGCGCGTGAGCCCCGTAGCACGCTAGCATCCCCTCCAGCACCTCCTCCAGCATCCTGAAGAGGGCGGCGCTGGCGCAGCTCTCGAGCGCGGTCAGCACGAGGCCCGCCAGCGCCGCGTTCAGGTGCTGGTGTGTCTCCGCGGGCAGGGGCGCGTCATCCTTCCACTGGATCAGCGTCTTCAGCTGTGCGAACACGAGACAGGAGGACATCAAACATAATTAACTAATATAAGAGATTGTCAGCTCCGACTTCAACGCGCGACTCGATGCTGAATGCGCGAATATATTGCGCGAAGGTGCAACATGAAGACACCACAAGCTGTTAAAACTTATCAGTTTACAGCAAAGGCTTTTAACAAAACGGCGCCGTTCAACCAGCTGCCTCAATGACATTCCATCAAACAACTAGGCAAAACAACTGGTAGAATTACGTTTATCCACTTGCTTAGCATTTGGGTTGCGCTACTTGGCTGCTACTAGACGCATACAAGAGCAGGCTGTAGTACTGAACTCACAATGTCTATGTGAAGACTGTTCAACAGCGCGAGTGAGGTGTGCGTCCCGTGTGTGTCCGCGTCCGCCACCACGGCGAGCAGAGCCGGCCTCAGTTCGCTAGCGTACTGCTTCAGCTCATCTCTGCAGTTGCACACGGCCTGGGAATCAAACGCACTGCATGAAGACTCACTCTCACAACAGCGACGTAAGCGGAGCGTCGGAACAGCGAGTTACCTGCGCCAGGAGCCACCTGAGGTTACGGGTGGAGGAGCGCAACGCCGCGCAGAGCGTGCCGCGGCAGCGTGCGTGCGACACACCGCCCGCCGGGTGCCGGAACAGCGCCGTCAGCGTGCTGGCGCACGGGTGCTGGTTTAGGGAGTTCTCCGTCAGCTCCACCTCTGCTGTCTCGTTCTGGAGGAGTTGACAACGTGCAGGTGACAATTTAATTCAACAATTTAAATACTTTGAGTTTACTAAAACAGTTTTATGATGCTGCTAGCTGCGCCCCGCGGTGAATAATTCATCCTAAGGAAACAGTAATTTATTTCGGGATACGTAAGTGCTATTTCAGACTATAACCTATCTCTGCCAAATTTCATACAGATCCGTTCAGCTGCTCTGGCGTAATTGAGTAACAAACATACATCCAAACTTTCACGTTTATAATAGTAGTAAGATTGATACTATTCTAACATATATGTATCACTTACTACCCTTGATAAATATAGAAACGCAGACATAGAACAAATAACTATATTTATAATAAAAATGTATATCCTGGGTGGTAATCGAACCCACAACCTACATAACAGAGGGCAAAGCTACTACCAATTGAGCTACTTAGGTTGTCGACGTTGACTACAGTTGTATCGCTCTCGCTTATCGGCAGTAGGCTGGCACTCACCATGTGCGTGTCGGTATGGTCGATGAGGTCGTAATCGAGCGGGTTCTCGGAGGGCGTGCGCAGGAACACACGCGAGCGGGACCCGGTGCGCGTGCGCGCGGACGCGCTCGCCTCGCCCTCGATTGGTATGGACACCGATTTGTGAATCTTCCGCTGATGCTGTCACATTAATATGAGGCGTAAGATCCTGGAACGGGTTGCATTTGAAGCACTGATGGCTAAGTTGGTAAGTGGCGTGGACAATCTTAGGTCATGGGTTCATCTCGTGGGTTCTGTCCAACAACGAACTTGAGCTTCCCATGAGAGAAAAAACATCGTGACGCTACAATAGCGTGGTAGTACAAGACGGAAAATATTTGTAAACACACACACAAACACACACAAACACACACACACACACACACACACAAACACACTGACACGCACACACACACACACAAATACACACACACACACACACACACAACACACACACACACGCACGCACACACGCACGCACGCACGCACCCACGCACGCACGCACGCACCCACACAGACACGCACACACCCACACAGACACGCACGCACGCACACACACACACGCACCCACGCACGCACGCACGCACGCACGCACGCACCTACACAGACACGCACGCACGCACCCACACAGACACGCAAGTACACACGCACGCACGCACGCACGCACGCCTCACCCAGGTGGCGCGCAGCGGCATGTGGTAGTGCCGAGTGGGGCACACGAGGGCGGGCCACGCGCGCGCGTCCCACACGGCGGCGTACGCGGCCGGCTCGGGGCGGCGCACGCATACGCACGCGCACATGCACATAAAAGCGCTCTGTTGGAACTCGCTGGAACAAATAGCTTTCTGTAGTACATTTTTCACACAGCGCCATCTAGCTCCAAAGTTAGCTAAGCATAGCTTGTATCATGGGTACCAGACAACTGATATACATACATATAATACATATTAACACCCAGACACAGAACAAACATCAATGTTACAAATATCACATAAATGTTTGTCCTGAGTAGGGATCGAACCCACGACCTACAGCGCAGAAGGTAGGGTTACTAACCAACTGAGCTATAAGGCACGGCTTCAAACTCCTGGGTCTGTCAGCTGCTACCCAAACATAGTTGTTTCATTTATGGTGAAAGATGATAATATTTTTTTTATGAATCATTTAATTTCCTGTCTAAATATAGCTGAGTAATATTTCAGGGAATTCCAAGGCACTACTTCTAACAGTTCCCGAATTAGGGGTTTCTGTCTGTTCCGCCCCATGGAGGGTCGGATAGGGTTTGAACAGGCATCAAACTTATCAATAAGTACACGTGACCTTATGTATTGAATAATATTGACGTTTCCAAGCCATTTCTTTATGAATTCTATGGAAATAAAAGTTTTGACTTTTACTTTGAATTGCTGTATTTTTAATTTCACACTATAACTTGATATTGGACCCCTTAAGGGTCGAATTCCCTGAATTGGAAAGTTCTCAATATCCACCTACATACAATGATGTTTAAATTTTATGTTGTCTATCTGTCTGTCAGTCAGTCAGGAAATACTCTTTTGTAATTTAACATCGATACTGATTAACTCTACGGTTATAATAACATAAGTTTCGCCAGGCAAAACGTTATATGATTTACAATGAGCATTAGTTATAGTAGTGCACAAAATGAACCTATTTGAAGCGCACTTTAATCGTTTCACGCTGGACCGAGAGCCAGTTAGAGTAGCTTTTTTTACCTCGTCTCCCGACCCAGAGTGGTGAGAGAAATCTATACAAATTAATCAAATTTGGAGTGTATTTTTGGAACATTAAAATAACCGCTTTTTACTAAGTGTATATGGACATGGAGGATATAAGTACATATACCAAAACAATATTTTTTACAATTTTTGTCTGTCTGTTTGTTTGTTCCGGCTAATCTACGAAACGGCTGGAACGATTTTAACGGGACTTTCACTGGCAGATAGCTGATGTACCAAGGAGTAGCTTACGCAACTTTTCCGAGGGGTAAAATTTAGGCGATAAAAAAGACATTTCCACGCGGACGTAATCGCGGTCAACAGCTAGTTATACTTATTATCAGTGGTGATGTTCTCACCGGCAGAGGGTGTGTAGAGGGGGCGGCGCGTCGGCGGGGGTGAGCAGCTTGTCGCGGAGCCGGAAGCACAGGCGGATCACCTCGCGAGCCGCGTGCCACGGCCTGTGGGATAACACCATCATACTAGACAAGCCAAAACAAACGAGCCATCGAACGAGCCTGAATCTAACACAACAGTCCAACCCCGATTGCTAGATATCATATACTTTGGAATTTTTGGTACAAAAACCAGCCGGTTTCGTCACGTTTATCTACGGATTTGAAACAGCTACCTCCATATAGAAACTAGGGGTTGACCACGACGTTCAAACAGACAAACTAACGAGCTACCTGATGGTGAGGATGAAATTAGGTAGTGCGGTGGTGGACACAAGCGACGCTCACCAACGCTTCCCAGAACACGTAACTTGTACAAACAGGGGACCCAAAAATATTCAATGACTCACTTGTCCGTCTCTATGTGTTCATAAAGGGGAGAGCTGGGAGATTCTATCTTCGCAGCGGGCACCTGGGATAACAAATAAACATTTTATTTTATTTTATATGCGAGATGTTATGGTGCGAGCGAACAACTTCTACAAGCTTACCCTTTCTAACAGCACTTGCAAGATGTTGAGTAGGATGGTCTTCTGCTGGACGCAGGTGCGGTACTCCGCGTGCAGCGAGGGCGCCTTCAGCCCGCTGCACAGACCGGCGAGCAGCTCGCTCAGGGTGCCAGCGAAAAACTTCTCGCATAGGGATGGTGGTGAATACCTGGGAAGCCGGTGGAGATAATTATAATAATAATATTGAAAGAATCATAATGCTTTGTCATGTTGTGTATAAGAGTGCAGTCGCCCCACCCCGCCCTCAGTTAAGCACTCCCCAAACGCACCTGAGCAGAGGAACAAGCAACCGCGAGCAGACGGCTGGAGAAGAGCAGAGAGCCCGCGAGTAGACCGATGTGAGGACGTCCAGGGTCATGGACGGGAGACCAGCCAGCGAGACCATGCACGAGTCGAACGCCTCGTCCCACCAGCCGGCCGTGTCGTCTCCTAGAGGGCACACCAGAGACAATAACTTTAACATTGACGTAGAACTGACGGAGTGGAATTAATGGTAGCCTATATAAAAAAACTTATTATTATTATTGTTATTATTATTTCTCCTATTATATTTTTATCTCAAGTCCTAGCCCGGTCCTTTAGAAGGCGTTAGTGGAGCCGAAACCAACACTAAAAGTCTGTTTTGTATAGGTGTTTATTATGGAAAGGTGGAGGGAAGAACCCAAATCGCATTGTATTGTGCCCGTTACTCCGAGACGTGAGGTGAAATGTCTCATGCGCCTGTTATTTCACACACAATCCACAATTTTATTCTTGGCAGCAGGATGTGCAGTAGCAGTAATTCCCCGGACAAACATTGCACATGTTTTGCTACCTTAATAGACCTTTCAAGACCGTACACTACGCTGCGGTTCTGCGGGTAGTTGTGAATTCAATACGATACACTCACCGTTGGCGAGTGTGACCAGTATGTCGAGAACAGATGTGTGCGCGCCGCCCGCCGCCGCGTCCAGCAGCGCGCGCAGCGCCGCGCGGCTCCGCGCATCCATGTCGGACAGCCGCGTCGGCAACATGGACGCGTACCGACGGTACGTCTCACTGAAACAATATATTTTATTGGTGGACATTTCACACAGCGACAGGGACTGATTAAGCACAGCTTGGGGGTCCACGTTGCTCACGTCCGTAGGGGATGAACCTTGACCTTGACTCCCTTTGAATCCATACACGTGTCCCCCGGGTGGTACAAAAAGTGCAACCCAAAGTACCAGCAGAGCTTGTGCTAAGTTCGCCCGGAGAAGTACTGACACCACACCTGGGTCAGTGCTGCATCACAGCAAGCAGTGATGCACTCGTGTTGCTGTCTTCCGGTGGAAGGGAGGTGGAGGGTGCCGGTGAAAATTGCAGCCGCATGAGACGTAACATCCCCATCTCGGGGTTGATGGACGCGACGCAACGCGACTTGAGTCATCTCGTACTTTGACGGAGAGAACTAGAGTTGTATTGCTGTTGTCCATGGCAGTTCCCCATTATCATCAGGTGGGCCGTCAGCTCGTTCCATCCCCTAACTCGCATTAAGAAAATAAAGAAGAAAGCTTGTAATATGGGAACTAGTTGACCTATATTTTAGTTTATTTATTTTAGTTATTTTGCTTCTGTCCACTCGCTCCTTCAGTATGGGGTGGAGCTCTGGGGTAGAGCTGCTGACTGGGAGCGAGCGTTCAGAATGCAGAAGAGGGCGGTGCGTGCAATAGTACGAGTCGCATGGGACACTCCGGCCCGACCTATTCTCCGCACACTTAAGATCATGACAGTCCCATCCCTTGTCATCTTCAGTGCGGCGCTGTATGCTCGAACTCATCTGCACGATTATTCCCGGTTTGGGGACGGGCACAGGTACCCTACTCGGAATGGTCGTAAACTTAAAACGATGCCGCATCGGCTCACCAAATCGTCGAAGCTGGTACACGTAATGGGGCCAGCGGTCTACAACCGCCTCCCGGAATTCGTAAAATGTGCTGATAAACTGCCCGCCTTTAAACACAAACTTAAAAAATGGCTGCTAGAGCAAGCCTTTTACAAGACTGAAGAATTTTTCTGTTAATTTTTGTTATTAATATTTTATATTTTTATTTTTTATCATTATTGTGAGGTAAATTGTTATTAGGCCTATAACTATTCATTTTATTATCATTTATAGAATAATTTTTATTCGATTTAATTATTATTGTGATTTATATTGACTTGTAACTTTGTTACGAATAAATGAACTATGAACTATACGTGTGAGTATTGTTCGCAATAACCTGTAAGCGTCACCGGGCGGCAGCACCGCGAGAAGGGCTATCTTCTGGTCCACGGGTGCGTGCTCGCAGGCGAGCAGCTCCACCGCCCAGCGCACGGGGCGCGCGGCCGGCGTGAGATGCGCGCGCAGCTCCAACAGGACACTGTGCTTGAACTTGAACGAGGCCTTCACTTCGTAGGCGGGCCAAAGCTGGAATATTATGAACATATACTTTTACTACCTGAAATTACTAGCTCGTAAGGAATTCCACGTTCAAGTCTCAAAGCTACGAGCGCAATACGATTCGACGCGGTCTTCCCGTGCCCGAGCAGTATTTTTATTTTATTTTATTTTATAGTTTAGGTACAAAAGCAGTTAACAAACCATAATGCTAAATAAACTAGGTAGGTACATGTTGATAACTTATTAACTAAGTCTGCTAACCCTAATATTGTACACAGCATTTGTTTAAACAATATTTTCGAAATGTGACATAAAAAAAAAAAATTACAACCAAATAAATACAATAAATTAGAAATTACATAAACAAAAAACAAGAAAGAACTATTGTTACTTAATTGAGATATTCAATGTAGACAGTTTGAATATGAATGTAGGAATGTTATCATGGAAAATATCAATTTCAATGGGAAGTTTATTGTAGAATTGACACATACGGTGCAAAGGGTTATTTTGTGAAACATTATTATTAGAATGGGGAATATCAAAGAGACGAGGGTAGCGCTGACTACGTTTGGAGGCGGTTATGTGTAATGAAACAAGAAGGTCTGGGCTTAGAAGACCATTGGTCACTTTATGAAGCAAACATAAGTCTTTTATATGCCTTCTATGTGATAGACTGTCGTATTGAAAGTGTGCCAGGCGTTCATAATATTCCTGCAGTTTAGTTCTAACACCAATCTTTATACACATATATCTTAAGAATCGCTCTTGTATATGTTGTATATGTCTCTTGTATATGTATATCAGAGTGTATCAGGCGCTCCCAGCGCCTGATACAAAGCGTTTTTCTTTTTATGGACAGAGGTTCCTCCTTAACACTCTGAACACACCGAATGAAGAAACACATATCTGTTTGCACTCATTATTTTCTAGTTAACCGGATTATTCAATGAATTTGTAAAAAATCATAACTAGCTTGGACAAAGTAACAAAATCAAACCGGCTTTTATCTTGAGCATGTTTGTAAGCTACTTAATCAAATCACTTTAGATAGTAGTTTGATAAGCAAGCTTGATTGAAATTATTTTGATGTTGGTTCAGATACAACCATATCCAGGAATAAATCAATGATCAAAAGTTCAAATCTTCGATTTAATTATACGTCAAACTATCCCCACCAAAGTTATAATAGTGTAACTCACCTGATCAACCAACTCCAGTAAATTTTCCAACTGATCGTCGCGCCATCTCCGTCTAACGCCACACTTGACTGCGTCGTGCAAAAGAGTGCAACACGATTCCATATCTTCGCGCAGCAGCAGAAATGGTTTCCTCACCAAAGACTTGAAAAAGCTCGTCATGAAATACCTGCAAAACCCGACGCCCACTCTCTCACTACACATCTCTGTCTGATTCCGGTCGAGAATGAAACTCTTTATTTCTGTCAACGTGTGAAACCTGAGAGAGACTGACAGTAAATCTGTCAGATACGGCACGTGCTTCTTGAAGTATTTGATGTGACCGCTCGCGTAGATTCTGAGGACTATATTCGCCCAGTTTTTCGCGAAAACACTGACTGTGGTCAGTATGGCAGTTGGGTTTTTTAGTTGGAATATTTCCATCATTTGGTCCAGAGCTGACACATGCAATGCGTGGTCAGAGGTGAATTTTTCTTTTTCTACATGTTCCGTGATATCTTTTAACGCTAGACCCTCGGACCAGCTCTCTAAACTCTTCAGCAGACAATCAGGCGTGCTGTGCACCATTTGCCGGCACCGTGTCAAACATTCTGACAGATATCTTCTTTGACTTCTCACGTATTTTGGCGGTAATCTGTCAATGATACAGCTCATGTGTTTCAGAGTTCGCTGAAAAGGAAATTGTTTGGTGGATAATTCTCACAGAGCCATCAGCCCTAAACTAAGCACAGCTTGTACTATGGGAACCAGGCAACTGATAGAATACATATATACTTTTTTGTAAATGATGATGATGATGATGTCATCCAGGCCGGTTTCGACCACGGCGACTGTACTTCTGCTATATTAATGGGCTTCGCTGGTGTGCCCTTATGTGACTTACGTACCCAATTTTGGATATGAACTTGCGTATGCAGTATGGGCACGTAAGGGTATCGTTTTCATAGTTATAAACTATTTTTGATATCTTTTTTGTAAATACATATATATTAACACCCAGACACAGAACAAATATCTATATTCGGAACGAAAATGTTTGACCTGGGTGGGAATCGGACCCACGACCTACAGCTCAGAAGGCAGAGTTACTACCGACTGAGCTGTGAGGCCTGTCTATGAAAATATAATATTTATGAGACTCAATGTAGATATTACACCAAACATGTTTAGATGTATGAATAGTACTGAATATTCTAAACTCAGTCCTCGACCATGTAAAGGAGTGCGAATGTTATATCTGCAACATATTGCAGAAATTCTTCGATAAGCGACAGTGTTCATAAGGTTAGTGGATATTTACCTGACTGTGAAATTGGAACAAAACGGTAGCAAACTGACTGATGAACTTCAAATGAGTCTCCAAGGCGAATTCCGCCTCGAGAACCTCCAACTGAACTCCAAAAACAGCCTCCAAAACCGAACCATTCTCGTAATCCAACATTCCCTTTACATCATTATCAACCAGCTCAAAATAATTGGGTATTTCCGTCAAAACATACAAAAACTTAACAGCGTCCGCTTCCGCTCGGAGATCAAACATCTCCATGGTTACTTTAGACGTATTTTCTTTAGTAAAACTAGTCACGTCTCTAGCGAAGCTCAGTACAGCTTTCACTGTACTTTTGTATACTTTCGGATCGGCCACTTCCCAGTTTCGGTCTAGAACAGTTTGCAGTAGTTCATTGGTGGTGTCATCAAGTACAGTCGCACTGAACAAGCCTATGTTCTCTATGAAGAGTTTGGTTGCGTTCCCCAGGACAGCGGCGGAGTCCTGTGCGTGCGTTCTCGCCGCGAGGAGCGTGAGGTTCGGCAGCAACACTTGCGTCTGGTGCCGGTTGCTCCTCAACGCGGTTAGGAGACATTCTGTGATTTCCAATCCTCCAAGTTTGAGTAAGGCTGAAAGAGATTTAGCATTTTTTGTTTCTTCTGTGAGATAGGTGACAGAATGAGCTGATGGCCGACATGATAAGTGGTGTCTTATGCCCGTAACTACAGCGATGAGATTTGGGTACTTTCTAAACTAATGTGTGGGAAGACTTGCTCACTCTGTCTCTTAGACTCGAAGTTGGAATGAGCGACTCACAAACGCGAATTAAGACTAAGTTAAAAGGTTTTGTTAAGAACGTAATGTTGCGTGCCCAGCAGTGTTATCAGCTGTGCGGCAGAGCCAGCCTACTCGCTAAACATCAGGTGAAATGACTAATAACATTTATTTCCATCCAATTCTGAAACGACGAGAAACGTTAATAGTTTAATGAAAATTACAAGTTTAAGCATGCTTACTGCAAATATTGTATATTTTAGAAGCACTTGTTAATGTTCCTTACAGCTAGTGCTGGTCAGCAGAGCAGCTGCCTCCGCGTGCACCGCGCGCAGTTGCAGCTCGTTAGCGGCCGACCCTGGGTCCTTGAGGAGTATACCCTCGACCAGCTCGGACAGCATGCGTCGCACCGCCGGCGACTTCTCCGACCTTATTTGCTGAAACAAGTGGAAACGGTGCAGTACAACATGATTTGACTTACTGCTACTTTAAAGTACTGCCTTAAGCCCTTATCTGTTGTGAACTACAATTTTGAAGATGATATTGACAACTTTGGGGTCGGGTACAAAAGGTTTTGTCACTCACCATGAAGGCGACACGGACAAAAGGGCCAATTTAAATAAAACATTAAACTGACTGGCCTCACAGCTCAGTTAACGACTCGGCGAGGCAAAAGCTAGAACAACGTCGATGAGTCGGACGAAAATGGTGGGCTAGCTTGCAATTTGGTTCGGTGCATAATTTTTAATCGTGGTCACACGTTATTGTGTAACCCACTATGTATACCTGTAGAATGTGTCGCGTCGCGTCGACGCTGCAGTAGTATGTGGCCGGCAGCGGCGGCGTGTCGCGTCCCGTCGCACCGGCGCGCGCGCGGCACAGTGCACCCAGCACGCGCCCGAGCACCGCCTGCAGTGCGGGGCTCGCGCCCGAGCATACTGCAACACACACACTGCGCCTGAATATGTCTTGTGCACTTGGAGGATCTGACAGGTGTAACTACACCGACTGACACTCCATCAGTCTCCTGAACACTACGGGGTATGAGCGACTCCTTCTGAACGTCTCGGGTCCATTGTAAACGACCTCCTCAATCTCGTGCGCCAGGCACTCGTGCCATCAATGGGACCACAGCTTCACGGAACAAGTTCATATAATTTTCCAAGGCATTCAGCCGGAAAATACTGGGGCCGTCTTCCTCAACGTATCCAAGGCGTTCGATAAAGTCTGGCACAACGTCTTTGTTAACAAGCTTTCCAAATTTGGTGTGTCGGACAGACTCGTGCTCATCTTACGAGACTTACTTTAACATTTGGAAGGTTTCCTGCTATCAAGTGAAAGGGAAGCTGCCTGAACCCAAGAACATACGATAGGGAGTCCCCCAGGGCACCGTTCTATCTCCCATTCTATTCACGCTGTACACCAGCGACGTGCCCCGTACGCACTATATGCATCAGAAATTATAAATTCTTTTGTTTGAAAAATATAACTCTAGTCAAGGATTTATGAACAAAGGATTCACAAGGAGAAGAACAAGGAACTTACATTTAGCGCATATGATGTTGAGCATCATTCGCAGCGAATGCTCGTGCTCGTTCACGATCGCCGTGTACAACAATCTGTGAAGATTTATCTGCGGAAGCAACATGTCAATAATTTTTGTTGTGCATGTTGATATTACCTTCGAGATAGATTCCCTGTTTCGAAGTGCCCCTTGTAATGACGAGATGAGTAAGTTATCATTATTATTCCTCCCATTTATCTTGTGTCTCAGGATCTCATCCCGGTCGTTTAGAAGGCGTTAGTAGAACCGACGACAACACTAAGAGCCCCGTTTTATTTGGGATAGGTGTTTGATATTTATAGTTGTTTCCAAGCCATTTCTTAATGAATTCTATGGAAATAAAGTTTTTGACTTTGACTTTGTTATGTGGAGGGGAGGTAGATGGTAAAAATTATATATTATGGACAATTCCGGGCTACTGTGGTTGATCACTAAATTGTCTGCTTAATTATTTACTGCATAAAGTATTATTATTTTAATAATTTACTTTTAAGTAGCAATAAAACTTATGCCTAGTTCCTCCGAGGAAGTATTGCCACCATAACCATTTATGTCACCAAGCAGTAATGCTTTCACGTTACTTGTTTTTATAGTATGGTTGCCGATGAAATTACAGGCACATGAGACATTCCAACTTCGCATGTCAGAGTTACGGGCGCATACGACTTGGGTCTTGTTGTACGCAGGCAGGGGTGTACCCGAGTCAGATTGCTTAAGGCACGAACTTAACACCAGGTGAGCCATCAGCTGGAACTGTAACGTTGCCATACTAAACAAAATATACATTTAATACCTTATAAGTGATCCCCTCCGTAGGATTGGGTAATTCCAAAGTAAGTTCATCTCTCACTTGAACTATCAACGTGTTGTCTTCTGCACTCAGAGGGTCCACGTTACCGGCTACATTTAAATATTTGCCTGAAATATTACATTACTTTCAATAACACCATACATTTATGTCATATTTTGTTGTTTCTATTTTTGGTTCATATTTAATGCAGATGAGGATTTAAATTATAATGTGTTTGTGAACCAATTTAAAAAAATATGCTACTTTAAGCATCTTATAAATACGACAAAATGTTACCAATAAAACTTGTTTGTTTATTGACTGTATATATTATAATGTAAAAAATATGGATCTCGTGTCTGAATTAAATATATATTATTATTATTTTAAACGTAAAGTGGAAACAAAAAACATGTAAACTAAGTCAAGACCTTTTATGGAAATGCATTGAAACAATCTGTCGCCCTCTTACAAAAGATAAAGATAAAGATAAAGATATTGACTAAATATATTGTTGGCGATTATATTGGTAACCAGCTTCAACCAACATTAGTGGTCCAATCTGTTATTCTACGAATTCTACAGAAATAATGACATATTATAGAAAATAGTGTATGGGTGTTGATATTAATACCCGTCCTGGGTGTGAATCGAACCCACGACCTACAGCGCAGAAGGCGGGGGTTACCACTCATGACTCACCTAGGAACATGGTGACATCTCTCTGCAACACTCTCGCGTGTTTGCCGACCAACTCCTTCCTCAGGCGGAGTTTCTCAATGTGTCTTATACACTGAAAACAATACGTACACAGATTCAAAGTCAAAGTCAAAAACTTTATTTCCATAGAATTCATAAAGAAATGCCTTGGAAACGTCAATATTCAATACATAAGGTCACGCGTACTTATCGATAAGTTTGATGCCTGTTCAAACCCTATCCGACCCTCCATGGGGTAGAACAGACAAGAAACCCCTAATGGAGAGATTCCTTTTTTTTCGCGAGCACGATCGTAGTAACAATTGAGTACTTAGGTCTATGTTACATTTATGACTACATAATATATTTCACGCTTTTACCCGGAAGGGATAGGCAGAGCCTCAGTGCGACACTTTTCACTGTGTAAACAGTACCATGTGACATACAATGGCCGGCCTTATCGCTTAAACAAATCTCTTCCAGGCAACCTTGTATGTTGCTCTATCATTTTGGAGAAATTCATATTGGAACAAAATGAGTTCCAACAGCATTTGCCTTTTTTTATGCGAATAAGTTACGGAACTAGCAAGATGTCCCACCGGATGTCTTGTCATGTCATCTTGAAGTCCTCCATTACATACAAACAGACGAACATACACAAGAAAGTTTTAGATTATTAAGTGTCCAACTGCAGTCTACGTACACGTGTATACAGGGTGTCCGGGTAATGAATGGATAACCTTGAAATGGGTCTTAGTAGAACTATTGGGCATTCGGAAAAAATATCAAATAAAAAAAAACAAGTAGTATCAAAAAAAAAAAAAAAAAACAAAAAAAAAAACATCGATATAATTTAAAAATACATATCTTTGATATTGCTTGGTTTTTTTATTTGATATTTTTTTCCGAATGCCCATTAGTTCTACTAAGACCCATTTCAAGGTTATCCATTCATTACCGGACACCCTGTATATAGACGTGCACGTTACGGACACATTTGTAATAAGTGGTGCTTGTACTCACTTTGGAGACGGTACATTTATCAAAAGAGTCCTTCCCGACAATGATCGATTCCAATTTTTCAATAGCCACGCACAACATGTTGGGTTCCGCGTCTTTCCTCGTCAATATTATCTGAAATTAAACGTATTTTCAAGCTTTTATTTAACATGCAATGTTTGTATGTATGTTTGTTTAGGTCAATAATTGCAAATGAGTTATAACCAGTTCTCGTAGCCCGAATAGACTAAATTTGGTATGCATGCATTGCACCTATGAGTTTTTCGACTGAAAGATTTATGTGCGCAATACCACGTTCTCAAAACGGTGAAGGAAAACATCGTGAAGAAACCGACATGTCCTAGAACTAAAAATTCGAAGACATGTGTCGTGTGCACGAAAGGAGCCTCTTTGAGGCGCACTTATAATCCTTTCACTACACCGGTTCGATAGAACCGGTGACTCGAAGAAGAAGAATCTGACCCGGCCTGTTAGGCCTGAAGGCCTGTTACCGAACATTCGAACACATAAAGAGTCTCAGGCTCAGACACCTTTCGCATTAAACACGATGGTTTAAGTCCATAAAAGGAGCCCTTATAAGGCGCATTTCAATCCTTACACCACACTAGTGACACGATAAGTATCTAGTATTAATATGCCGCCTGGGCAAAGCCGCGGGCGGAGGCTAGTACATGATATAAGTGAGTGGGAAACCAGTTTAAGTATCGTAACTAGTATATTGCTTGTATAACCTATATACGTTTGAACCAATAAAACGCATTTCATTTCATAATTCACAATAAATAGAAGGTAGGACATAATAAACTAGTTGGTGACATCACCTCTATCGCGTGTAGTGTTTGTGCGTGCGCGTGTACGTGTACGTGTACGTGCACGGGCAAACGCACGAGCGCCGCGCACGCCGCGCACAGCGCCGCCTCCTCGGAGCACTTCTCCAGCCGCAGCGTCTGCAACGATCAGCAACATTACATCGTGTACTCATCGGTGGGACGCAACAATAATGACACAATGCAAATAAATATCTTTATCTTTATTGACTGGCCTCATGGCTCAGTTGGTAGTAACCCTACCTTCTGAGCTGTAGGTCGTGGGTTAGATTCCCACCCAGAACAAACATTTGTATGACCACCCTCCGCCCAAAACAGACCTCGTAAATCTCTGTGAGATGTTGGTCTTGTTCCAAGTATGGCGCGAGTGCGGCGAGCACGGCGAGGGGCGGCGCGCGCAGCCCCGCCCGCAACAACTGAGCCACCCGCGGCGCGACCCGCCCGCACGCCTCCTGCACCCACACCGCCGGCGCCATCCCCAGCACGTGCCCGCTCAACGACAGCAGGGTCGACAGCTTCGAGGGGATATCCTGCAATCAATACACTGATGGCTCAGTTGGTTGGCTTGCGAATTAAATCAAAAACCTTATTGCCATAGATTTCATAAAATAAATGGTTTTTAAACCCAGCAAATACGCTTCTGCACGTCCCAACCCGATGCTCATGCGCATACTGAACTTTGCTGAATTATTAAACTACCGCCAATATATCAACATACTATATAACAAAAAAAAATGGAGTCTTGCAAATACCCAGAAACAGCTTTAAGCGAGCCCAGTCGTTCTTTTTATCTAGCTTTTTTTTTATGTAATACAGTCACAGAACGAGCTGACGGCCCACCTGGTGTTAAGTGGTAACCTCAGCCCGTAACAAGCGATGCGGCTTAGGTCCTCCCCTACTAGGTACGACAAGACCCAAGTCGCAACGTATGCGCCCGTAACTCTGAGACGTGTAGGTGGAATGTCTCGTGTGCCTGTAATTTCACCGGCAACCACACCTTTCAAACGGGAACTCAGTAACGTGAACGCATTACTGCTTGGCGACAGAAATGGGCATGGTGGCAGTACTTCCCCGGACGAACTTGGCGAGAGTTCTACTGCTCTTTGCTTCCAATGCGAAAATCAAATATCAATATAAGAGAGAAAGAGAGAGTAAATACCTTATCGTAACTCAAAACATCATCTCCGTCCAAATAGTTGTCAACTACCAATAAAAAGTTATCAATATATATATCGAGCAGAACATTCTTCTGTTCTGCCAGCTCGGACTCCATAACATCACGCCACAGCGCCAAGTGGGTGAGCAGAGCTTCTTCCGACCGACACGACTCTGTCACCAGAAAGTTTAAAGCCACCTGGAAACGAAATAACTAATTATACAAAACAAAATGTATTGAGATTTTGATAAGTTACTTAGCCGAGTTCGGCTACCTTCTAACAAGTTTAGTAATAAGTTTGACTGGCCTCACAGTTCTGTTGGTAGTAACCCTACCTTCTGTAGGTCGTGGGTTCCATTTCCATCCAGGACAAATATTTGTATGAAGAATATAGATGTTTGTTCTGTGTCTGGGTGTCAATATGTATATATAATGTTTGGTTCCTGGACATGTCGGTATCCTCACGATGTATTCCTTGAATTTTTGGGAATGTCATATTGCGCACATAAATTTGTAAAGTGAAGAAACTCATTGACTCCTAGCGGGATTTAAACCAGCGACCTCCGGACTGAAACTCGGGGTCTACACCGTTGGGCCACCACGATCTCTCAGAGTATGTAATCTCACCAGCTGGAGTGAGAAACAGGATTGGGAGAATAGTCAGAGGCACATTGTGAGACGTAACAGGACTTACGTTGATGGCGTCAGGCGGAGAGTTGAGCAGACCGTTGACAACGACATCCTTGCGTCTGCTCGCCGGCAGATTACCATAGAAGATCATAGCTGTCTGCAGCAACTTGTCGCTGTTCGCCACGTTAGCTTCCAAGCACCACGACAACTGAAACATTAAAATAAATAATAAATAATGGTGGACAATTCACACAGCGCCATCTAGCCCCAAAGTAAGCTAAGCATAACTTGTATCATGGGAACCAGACAACTGATATACATACATACTTTTTTTCCGTAAATACATATAACACACATTAACACCCAGACATAGAACAAACACCTATGTTCATCACACAAACGTTTGTCCTGGGTGGGAATCAAACACACGACCTACGCGCAGAAGGCAGGTGTTACCAACTGAGCTGTGAGGCTGATGATGACTCACCGCCTCCGCGGCCTCGTACCCCACCTCCCCCCGCAGCTGGAACTCGAGCGCGTACACGTCCACATGGTGCGCGGGCTCGCCCGTGTGCCCGAGCCTGTGCAGCGCTGACGCGATGCGCAACGCTGTGAATTTGATCTTGTAGTTGTCGCCTAACGTTCTGGGCACTATCTCTGTATCGATGACGTTCTGAAAACATAATAGATCGTCTCTGATACAAGTATTTCTGATTTTGTCATCATCAGTCTTAATAGCGGGTGTATTTTTGGAAATTAGTAGAGGTTTATTGCCGATTCGGGGACACTAACGTTCCAGTATAAAAAGAGCTCTAGTTGGTAAATGTTTTGTATGTGTTTGGTGGTTTATTTTATGTTGGTTTCTGGTCGTTGGTGAGTTAGAGCTGTGTTTGGATGGTGCGTTGTGTGCAGCGGTGGGTCTTGGAGCTCTGGTTTGCCACCGCAGCGCAGCACACGAGACAGCTAGTACCGAGTGAGCTGTGAGGTGGGTGAATACTAACTTGTAGTTGTTGCGCAGTGAGCACAGTCGCGACGGTCTGGTAGACGGGGCGCAGCGCCTCCCGCTCCTCGGCCCCGGAGCACCAGAGCGCGCGTCGCACCTCCGCGTCGCGCGCGATCCGCTCCCTGAACAGCGGCGAGTAATCTCTCAGGATTGCCACCGCAGCTGGTATATACAACAACATATTATCGTTACTTCCATTCATTTCGTTGTCGAGTCCTAATCCGGTCCTCTAGGTGTGTTAGTGGAGCCGAAGCCAACCGGGGCCCGTTTTATATACGAGTTTATTAGTTTAATTTTTGTTTTGTTTATTTATTATTTAGTGTACGAAAGGAGCCTCTTTGAGGCGCACTTAAAATCCTTTCATCACACTGGTTCGAGAGATCCAGTGACTCGAATAGAATAGAATAGGAGTTTATTATGAAAGGGAAGATGGTAATATAATGAATTCTGTGCTATGCAGTGGAACACTAAAATGCAAATAAATGATTTTCAATCTGAATCACTAAATTGCCTGGCTATTGGGTTTCTACACAGAGAATGGGCGCCCGCCACTTCTGTCCTACTATAAGCAATGTTAACAATAGATGATGACACGCGGTTCTGTCAACGGGTCCCCTGTATGTAGCACGCATACCTATTCACTCTTTACTTTGAGAGTAATTATAATTTTTGAACTAACTTCTGCTCACAGCTTCGCCCGATATACTCCCGTAAACTGAAGGCAGAGTTACCACCGATAGCTGTGAGGGTAGTTTAAATAAATGATATTTATTTATGTATATGTATCTGTGTTATACCGTTTGCTTTTGAGGGTTAACTTAACATAACTCCGCACGTACCCGCATTGCATCTCGTGAAGTACTCCCTGGAGAGACACTCGTAGAACTCGTTCAGTTCCCGGACGGGGATGTCCACGCCGAAGTGCTTAAACAGCCCCCACACTCCCCTCAGCAGAGAGTCGCAAACCTTATCCTGGGAGTAACGACAAGTTTTAAGTTTACTTTGTTCAGGCAGTAGAACTCGCCATTCGAAAACCTTTATTCCCAAGGAAGGTCATGATGGTAGATAAATAATGATAAAAAAACTAACGCTGGCGATGATGGCAGATACTCACGGTGTTCTTAGCCCTCAGCAGATTCAAATAGTTTCTCCATATAACAATAAACTGATCTGCCACAGCGTCCGGGTGGCACTCGCATATAGCACCTGGAAACATGGAGGGTCGGATAGGGTTTGAACAGGCATCAAACTTATCGATAAGTACGCGTGACCTTATGTTTTAAATATTGACGTTTCCAAGCCATTTCTTTATGAATTCTATGGAAATAAAGTTTTTGACTTTGACTTTGACTTGACATTTCGCGTGTATACAGCGGTGTTACGAGCAGATGTCCCGGCCGATGTTTACTTCTTTTTGACGTGACAACGTCTTATAATTCGATAGAGCCGGCTGCACGCACGAAAAAACATGACTCATGCGGCGTTACCTCGCTCTGAGGCGTTCCATGTAAGGCTTGTGCAAGTGCAAGCGAGAGCGCGGAACGAGCGACAAAGAAGCACAATCGGCCTTTGCGTTCGGCAGCGTTCGACATCCGTCTCTCTCCTACTTGAGTGAGCGATGCGTCTGCGTGGACAGCTGCTAATACTTACATTTACATGTTTTGATCGAGTATCAAGTGCAGTGTAAAACTATTAAATTGTAAAAAAAAAATTGACATAATTGTATTTATGCGTACAAATAAATCTAACTTGATCAATTTCATTGTGATTTCCAATTACCTCCTTCTCTATATACATACAAATATATTAAACAAATGAAATTAAAATTTTCTTTTGAAAAATGCTACCATTCCATCAGTATTTTCTTAAGACGTTGTCACGTTCAACTATCGTCAGTAAACCGACTTTACAGACAACCATTTTTTTATTTGGTTAGGTTGCTTAGGTTACTTATAGGGCGAGCTGGTTTCCGCAACTAGGCCACCAATGGGCCGTTTTTGCGTGTTGAGTGGAGGCCGCTAGTCCAGCCACCCGATGTCCTCCAGAAAGGCCAGCACCTCCTTAACTTGCTTAGGTTTACTTGATTATTATCCATGAGAATGGAAATTAAAAAAGTTTGAAGAGGTAAAAGAAAGGATTGCATCCTTAACGGGTTTCTTGTCAAATCAAATCAAAAATCCTCTCTGGTCATAACTACCTTTGTGGTAATAGCTATTGGTGGACATTGTCACACAGCGCCATCTAGCCCCAAAGTAAGCTAAGCATAGCTTGTGTCATGGGAACCAGACAACTGATATACATACTTAAATACTTTTTTTGTAAATAAATACATATAAAACATATTGGCAATCAGGCACAGAACGAACATTTATATTCGTCATACAAATATTTGTCCTGGGTGGGAATCGCATCCACGACTTACAGCGCAGAAGGCAGGGTTACTACCAACTGAGCTGTGAGGCCTGTATATAAATAATATATATTCAGTTGTCTTACAGAGTAACGCTAGCGAAACTTACATTAGCTAGTGCTAGCTTCGTGAGTGGTAGCTGGCGTCTACAATTTATATTGTGTTGTCTTACCGACGAGCACGGCTAGCGGCGCCTTGCAGGTGCTAGCCTGCGGTAGCTCCGCGACGTACTGGACCGCGGCGGGTGGTAGCTCGCGGCGCACACATCTGGTGAGGCAAAGCAACGCGCTGGACCTGGTGCCCGCAGCCTGACGCGTCTCACACACCTTACAATAACAAATAAATAAAATTGGAGTGTCTGTTTGTAATATCAAAATAACCACTTTTTACTAATTGCTGACTTCGTCCGCGTGGAATTAGGTTTTATCACGCACCCCTATTTTACCCCTCGGAAAAGTAGCCTAAGTTACTCCTTGTGACATCAGCTATTTGCCATCAATGTTACAAATGTCACATAGATGTTTGTCCTGAGTGGGGATCGAACCCACGATCTACAGCGCAGAAGGTAGGGTTACTAACCAACTGAGCTATGAGGCCAGGTCAATAAAATGGGACTCACAGCAACAATATCCCCAAAGTATGTGTCAACCCTATCGTAATGGTTGTCGAGCAGGTGCGCCATCAGCTTGTAAGCGTCCCGCACCAGCTTCCACCACACGTCGAAGGCCACCCACTCGGGGATCGCGTCCAGCAGACATACCGGCTTGCGCAGCAGGGTTTGGACGAACCAATCTGAAACATATGTTGCTCTGACACGGGGGTCTCCAAACTACGGCCCGCCAGCGCCCAGTGCCATCAACCCGGCCCGCGACAGCTTAACACTAGTGTCATCAACCCGGCCCGCGACACCCATTGTCTTATTGTAGTTCGTGGTTCTGTGATAAGTTGAAGAAGAATTATAGTTAAGGGCAGAAACATTAAAACTGTTTTTGCCCTTGGAACATACTGAAGTAAACATTATGGCTTCAAAGTTTGGAGAACCCTGCTCTAACAAATTGACTAACTTCACAATAGAGCAGTAAGTTAAGTTAAGCAGTAGTTTAAGAGCAGTAGAACTCTCGCCAAGTTCGTCCGGGGAAGTACTGCCACCATGCCCATTTCTGCCGCCAAGCAGTAACGCGTTCGCGTTACTGTGTTCCGGTTTGAAAGGTGTGGTTGCCGGTGAAATTACAGGCACAACAGACATTCCACCTACACGTCTCAGAGTTACGGGCCCATACGATGCGACTTGGGTCTTGTCGTACCTAGTAAGGGAGGATCCAAGTCACATCGGTTGTTATGGGCAGAGGTTACCACTTAACACCAGGTGGGCCGTCGGCTCGTTCCGTAACAGTATCACATAAAAAAAAAAAAAAGTTTGTCGTAGATCGCTGGGGACAAACATTTGTGTGACAAATATATATGTTTGTTCTATTCCTGTTTCATTGGCATGTACTATGTTAACTAGATAACTGACGTAATACTAATATACATTTAAGTAATACATATATAGAACACATTAACACCATGACACAAATACAACATTTTTGCTTAGGTTGGGAATCAAACCTACAACACAGTAGGTAAAATACTACGGCTAATTAGTGAAAATATTACATTTGCCAACGCCATGGACTGCCATACAAGGACATCCTGTTACAAAGATAAGGACTAATTGGAAAACATCATGCCGAGTTGTAAATGATGATTTTATTTTTATTTTTATTTGAAATGTATGTTTCGGGATGGATTCCTGGAATCTGCCAAAAAAAACTGGTTCTCTTTTGTAATTACTGCAACCTCTTATCATCTAGCATTTATAAATGTATCTTAATATTTTGCTTAATAGTCTGAACTGCATGTAATCTATTCTAGAATCTATCTATTTTACAAACATTTGATTGGCCTCATAACTCAGTTGGTTAGTAACCCTACCTTCTGCGCTGTAGGTCGTGGGTTCGATTCCCACTCAGGACAAACATTTATGTGACATTTGTAACATCGATGTTTGTTCTGTGTCTGGGTGTTAATATGTATTATATGTATGTATTTACAAAAGAAAAGTATATAAGTATGCATATCAGATGTCTGGTTGCCATGATACAAGCTATGCTTAGCTTACTTTAGGGCTAGATGGCGCTGTGTGAAATGTCCACCATTATTTATTTATTTATCTATTATTCTCACACAGTTGTTTATGTGAGGATATTATATGTATGTTTTAAACATATATAAGTAATCCATCAGTTATGTAGTTCCTAGCAGAGCAGTACTTATGATGAAGACTTGCCAAACTCAAATGGAGCCAGGTCCTCCTTCAGGACACTCTCAGCAGTGAGGAGCACTTTTCCAAAGCTGTCCAGGGTTTGGGACTTCTGTAGTTCCTCTATTGCAGACTCCCACCGATCCATGATGGACTGCAGATAAAACCTATGTTATCTTTTATTTATTCCTATCACTTATTTATTACCCTGTTCTTAAACAATTTTATTAGTATAATTGTCTCAATTTGATATTTAAAAACGATGGTAATGTTAGCCTGTCTGAAACTGTTTTTTTTTTAGCACCTTAAGATATTGAATCATCACGTGAGAGTTGACACCGCCCTGCCTTAGAGAATGATAATGCTGTGCTCAATAGGAATGCCACTAGTACTAATACTACGAATA
This sequence comes from Chesias legatella, assembly GCA_947359385.1. NCBI lineage: Eukaryota > Metazoa > Arthropoda > Insecta > Lepidoptera > Geometridae > Chesias > Chesias legatella. Next base: position 3,760,509 of record OX375791.1, read on the forward strand.
CTACTATTATTTGAGTCACCAGTTCTCTCAAACAACCATGGTGAAATGATTTAAGTGCACCTCAGCGAGGCTCCTTTCGTGTACTTGACAAATGTCTCCAAATGTTTAGTTATAGGACATGTTAGTTCCCTCAAGATATCTTCCCCTAGAATGAGGCATTGCACACATCAATTTTTCAAGCGAAAAAAACGCATTGCACATCGGGATTTGAACCAGCGATCTCCGGATTGAAACCATGGTTTAGCGGCCAGTGTTCTGTCGCACCGGTATTATATATAGTAAAAAGCGGTTGTTACAACAGTAAATATCATACGAAGATGCTATTTCTATGCCTTGCTTTATCTTTTCGCTGGAACTGCCAAGTATTGAGAGTTTAAATTAGTTATTTAAAATATCTACATGATGTTTCCTCAGTAAACAGAATTTCTGATTTGAAATTGCGAAAAAATACCGGTACGGTATATGGGCTAGTGTAACATTTAAATGATGGCGTTTATTTCCGATTGCAAACTTAAAAAGTGCCAACTTACGTAGGGAGAGAGGCAGTCCGGAGTACAGCTTTGAATTACTAACACTATTGACGCCTATTCAATTCACGATAAAAATTTCAGAAATTGCGCCTATCGAATAAGTCCCGCCACCGAATCTACCAGCTGACTGTCACTCGTGACAACAAGACATGTACAGATTGGAGTTGTTTGAAAACAAATAATAATATGACTTTGACATCCAATTTTTGTCTCTTTCGGGTCGGTCATGGTCTATTGGCCATAAGTATGGGGTTACATAAAAAAATATATGTATCAACGGATTATAAATTTATTTTTCGTAGTCATAAATAAGTCATTATGCTAACGTAGTCCTAAATGTCCCTTAAAAAGTTATTATAATGAAAAACAAAGCCAGGAAAATCATAGAATTTTTTGTATGATTTTCCTGGCAGATTTTAATCGCATAAATACAAAACCACCTGCAAGTTAAAGTTGCCACAACCGGCTGAATTGAATAGACAAAATAGAAAAAACTATTTAAAAAAAAGGGAGTGACGTCACATGAAATTGGGTAAAAATATTTCGATTACTATAGTAATATATTATTCAATAAAATTCTTTACTCCAAACATCTGTAAGTGTAAATAATCAAGCTGGCATCCAGGAGATTACCTTTTGTGGGCTTCCACACATTTAGTCCAACTATTTCATACAGAATAAGTATTAATAGGTTAGGTGGAACTCATTTTTTTTATTGTTTTGTTTTCTGTTTAATTTTTTAAAGTGTTTTGCCCCTCAAATATATTTTTGGCTGTAATCTTTCACTAACCTAGTTGTTTTAATATAGGTAAGTTACAAGTTATCAAAGAATATCCTAGCTGACTAAATGCTGAATTGATGACGAAATTCTACACATTTTTAAACTCTCAGATGTATAAAACTATCAATAAATATTTTGTACAATATGAAATTACCTTCCCTTAATTCTCTGCTAGTTAATAGTTTAACCCAACTGATAAGCAATGAATAAATATAACTGGCTTCTGCCCGTGGCTCCAGTTCTTCATCTGCTTATGTAAAATAATTCAGTCACATTGGTTTAGTAGTTGGGCGGGATCTGAAACGGTGCTGTCAACCATTCAAATTACTTCTCTGTTACTTTGAGTAGGGTTGCATGGTATAGAGCTAGCTCCGGAGGCAATGCACAAAACACCCTTTAGCTGGAGTGCACACCCATCGGCTCTGTTGGAAGACCAGCGTTAGTTGCCACCCAACTAACAATATGCTGAGCCAGAGACCTTTTTGTGGCAACTAAGCCTTTTCAACTTCTATAAAATATATATTTTATTAATATTTAGTTATGTACTTTTATGTCTTTTTGTTCTTTGTAAGCTTAGTGCCGCAAATAAAATATTTTTCTTTCTTTCTTTCATTGTCCTTAAAAAGAATTTGGAGTGTTCATGTCTTGTATGATCATGATTTGTATAGGCGATCTGCAATACGGATGTAACCACTGCATAAGTATTCTGTGTAGCAGGTGTCATTTGGTTTTTTCTTATTTCTGTGTATTAACCACCATTATTTTTAATGTATTTGTATCATAACATCTTTATTTTGAAAAAAACACTTATTTTAATTTAGAAAACCAAATTATGAACTGATGAAATTTTTGTGGGACCAAACTAGGAGTACATCCTTTCAAAAATAAAAATAAAGAATCTTTGAAGTCAGTGTATAAATGATAGAGAATTGAGGAAACAAACAAAAAATACCAACTGAGTTAATAACCTCCTCCTTTTTTTTATTAAGTCGGTTAAGTCTTAATATTTCATGAACAAGGAATAAATGGACCTGTTTTTTTATCAGCAGAATGTAAGTTAAAATGTAAATTAATTTATTTTCCAGTGTTCTGTACAGTAAACGTAACTACAGTATGATGACTCAATACGCACCCAGGCAGCCGCCTGCCCCAGTGCGGAGCGGCCGGGACGGAGGGGGCTCCGGCACTCCGGGTGCCACACACCCGGTCATGAAGAGATATGACAATATTCTCAAGTCACAGGAGGATAAGCGGGATTATAGGTTAAATATCCAGTATTATTCATATTTTTATCAGAAAAAAATGTGTGATTAAACTTGTATTTACTTTACAACAGTTACAAAGACATACATAATATTTAAAAATACAATGAAACCATCCAGGGTACCAATACAATGTATTTCTCTATCTAATTCGAAGACATGTGTCGAGTGCACGAAAGGTGCCACTTTGAGGCACACTTACAATCCTTTCACCACACTGGTTCGACAGAACCGGTGCCTCGAAGAAGAAGAAGAATAATGTATTTCTTCCTGCTGATTGAAGTTGCATTGTATAATAATATATTTTGTGTTTGTTGCAGAGGACTCATCCTCTCCAATCGTATGAAAGTGCTGCTTGTCAGTGACTCCACAACTGATAAGTCCGCAGCTGCCATAGATGTTAACGTTGGTAAAACATCCTTTTTTTTCGTCTTTTCTCCCCCATGGAGGGTACTATAGGGTTTACAGGCATCAAAGTTAGCAATAATTACATGTTACCTTTTTGAATATTACTTTTGACTTTCAACTTGTATGGTAGTGAAGTAAGAAATAAGCGGCCTGATGTTGAGACTGCCCATTTTATAATAATAATAATGGTGGACATTTCACACAGCGCCATATAGCCCAAATGTAAGCTAAGCATAGCTTGTATCATGGGGACCAGACAACTGATATAATACTTATATACTTTTCTTTTGTAAATACATACATATTAACACCCAGACACAGAACAAACATCAATGTTACAAATGTTTGTCCTGAGTGGGGATCGAACCTACGATCTACAGCGCAGAAGATAAGGTTACTAACCAACTGAGCTATGAGGCCAGTCTATATATTATACTAGTATTATAGCTTATAGTTAATTGTTATTTTCAGGGTACCTGAGTGACCCCGATGAGTTGCCAGGGCTGGCTCACTTCTGTGAGCACATGCTGTTCCTCGGAACCAAGAAGTACCCAGAGGTATTTATATATACTAGTGTGGTAAAAACCAAATTTTTGAAAATTTGATTTTTAAACATTCACAAACAAATGGAAAAATTGTACAACTATTTTTTCATTGAAACTAGCTGTTTCAAATTTTTTTGTTTATTGCACAAATGGAGTGCTGCAATGCACATAAAGCTGTTCAGTTTGTACGAAATAAAAAAAGATTTACAAACAGACGTGGGAATGGTCGTAGCAAGAGAAGATGCTATGAAATGTTACATCGTAGACCACATCGTCACTTAACATCAGGTGAGATTGTGGTCAAATGCTTGCCTATCGCAATAAAAAATAATAATAATAAGTTTACCAACAGGAGAGAGAATAGTTCTTAAGTAATTATTCTTCTTCTATTTATAATATAATATAATAATGCTTACTGTGTGTCTCGTAAAATTATTATGTAGTTAATATTTATAAAATAAAATTGTAACTGTGCATTAACTAGCCTCAGTTAGTTCCTCAGTGTGGAGCTAGATGGCGTTGTATTCAAACTTTGTCAATGTACAGGAGAACGAGTACAACAAGTACCTGTCGGAGCACGGCGGCTCCTCCAACGCGTCCACCTCCTCCGACCACACCAATTACTACTTCGACGTGTTGCCGCACCATCTGCCGCAGGCGCTCCACATGTGAGTGTTTGTCTGTATGTCAACAATCACCTGGTGGTAAGTGGTAACCCCTGCCCGTAACAGCCACAGCAACTTGGGACCCCACCCACTTAGATATGACAAAACCCAAGTCGCATCGTATGCGAAACGATGAGACTTGAAGGTGGAATGTGTCGAGTGTCTTTAGTTTCACCAGCTTTAGTTTCTAACCGGTACACAGGAATTCATATAAAATACTGGGTCTAACTTGGGTCCATACTTATAGAATACCGCATTGTTTATTCTAAGATTTGAACCATGTGTCATATCATGTCACGCTCATGTCCAGGGAAGTTGGTAAAGGCAATAAATGTATTAAGTATTAAAGATAAAAATCCAATGTATATCTGTACAGTTTTGCCCAATTCTTCATCGAGCCGCTGTTCACGGAGTCTGCCACCAGCCGCGAACTGAGCGCCGTCAACTCGGAGCACGAGAAGAACAGGTCCTCGGACACTTGGAGGCTCGATCAGCTCAACAAGAGCACCGCAGACCCGGCACATCCCTACCACAAGTTTGGAACTGGTGAGTGTATGAAAACATACAAGATCCATGCATTAAAGAGTTTATCTCTCTTATTCCCCATCGATGGTCGGATATGGTTTAACAGGGCTATGTGAGTGTGTGAGTGAAAGTATGTGATCTAACTTTTAATGACCATTTCTAAACTTTTTTTTTTAAGAATTCAATGGATATAAGTTTATGCCTGTTGTCTGCTGACTACGCCATGTTTAATAGTATCGATTTTTCTGATGATTGCAACCATCCCACTGGCTGCGCCAACTTTAAATAACCTTAATCTTCTTCCTAGATAAATATGATACCTACATCAGTTTTCATATGATTTATATGTGAATAAAATTGTTTTGCTGTATAGCTCCGCCAATCGTCAGTTATATAAACGTTTGCTTTCACAGGTAACAGAGACACGCTGGAGACGATACCTAAAGCTAAAGGCATAGACGTGCGAAAAGAGTTGCTCAAGTTCCACAACCAGTGGTACTCATCGAACATCATGACCCTCGTTGTTCTCGGGAAAGGTAATATTCAATTACACATCACATATTGACCAGTTTCCAAGCCATTTCTTTATTAATACTATGGAAATAAAGGATTTCGACTTTGACGTCTCAGGGTTAAGGGCGCATACGATGCTACTTGTGTCTTGTCGTATTTTGTAGGGGAGGACTCAATGCTCATCGATTGTTATGGGCAGAGGTTACCACTTAACACCAGGTGGGCCATTTGCTCGTTCCTTAATTTAAACATAAAAGAAATCAAATGCACAGCTCGAAATGATACAATTAACCATGTGACATGTGCAGAGTCTCTGGACGAGCTGGAGGCGATGGTGGTTCCGCTGTTCTCTGCGGTGCGGGACGGGGGGGTGACGCCCCCCTCGTGGCCCGCGTCCCCCTACCCCCCGGCGCTGCGGCGCAAGCGCGCCTACACCGCGCCCGTCAAGGATCTGCGCTCGCTCTCCATAGACTTCCCCATACCGGACACCACCAAGTATTACAAGAGCGGGGTGAGACACTTGCATTATTCGGATAGGATCTAATTAAAAGTCAAATTAATTCGGTCTGTGATTACAGAGAATACACAAAAAAATAAAATAAGCCTTTATTTGTACTGCCAAATAATATATACAAATAGATCTCTAAACCTATCTCTTTCCATTTGAATAAATTATGTGCACTGATGTTGAAATACCACGTTTTCAAAATGTTATGACTCGCTGTGACTCTCAGTTATCCGTACAGTGTGACCAGAGGAAGTCAAGGATAGTTGCAAAAAATATGAAATATAATACGGTATGATACGCTGATGGCAACATTAATGTATACCTGTATGTTCAGTTCAGTTCAGTTCAGTTCATTTATTCCTTTTCGATACTAAATGTACACTCGGAAACGTCACTAACAATATCATAATTCTCGTCGATTTACAAATCTCACACAATCTATACATATAATAAAATTGTAGAAAAGTGGTGTCTGTACAATGGAAATATATAAAAAAAAGTAGCAGGGGTTGTTATTATATCGATGCCGAACCCGAAATTGTAATTAATTTTTTTTTTGTCTGTTTGTCTGTTTTCTGTGCACGCTAATATCAGAAACGGCTTATTCGATTTAGATACGGTTTTCACTAATATATTGTAGTAAGCTTCACTTAACATTTAGTGTTTATTTCGTGTCAATCGGTTCATAAATAAAAAAGTTATGTCAATTTAAAGAATCACGGCGAACATTTTTAATTCAAAATATACTGCCCGAAAAGTCACTATTCCACGTGAACGAAGTCGCGGGCACAGCTAGTATTACATATAAATCTAAGCAAAAATTCATTCTTTTAAATAACTATGTGTTACCAGCCCGGGCATTACCTGTCGCACCTGCTCGGACACGAGGGCCCGGGCAGCCTGCTCTCCGCGCTCAAAGCCAACGGGTGGTGCAACAGGTGTGTAGTGTTTGAACGTGTGTGTGTACGTGTACGTGTACGTGTGTGTGTGTGTACGTGTGCGTGTACGTGTGTGTACGTGTACGAGCGTTACAAAGACCCTAAATAAATATTCAAGCTTAATTCAAACTATAAGTTACGGAACGAGCAGATGGTGCATCTAGTGTTAAAGGGTAACCTGTGCCCGTAACAAGCAATACCACTTGAGTCCTCCCCTACTTAGGTACAACACTCAAATCACATCAAATGCGTCCGTAACTCAGAGACGTGTAGGTGGAATGTCGTATGTGCCTGTAATTTCACCGGCAACTGCACCTTTCAGACCGGTTCCATAATAGTTTTTTCGTGGATAGTCTCCATATTAGCTTTTGAATACAAATTAGTATGTCATCGTTTTTGTGCAACAGATAACCTAACACTTGATATGTGACAGCTTAGTGGGGGGCACGCGGATCGGCGGTCGCGGGTTCGGTTTCTTCGGAGTGCAGGTGGACCTCACTGAGGACGGAGTGAAGCATGTCGATGACATCATAGCCATGGTGTTTCAGGTGAGTGGTATCATGCCTACAAGTGATTGACTAACTTTCTTTCATGTGTCTAAGCCTATGGCTTGATTGTATAGTGTCTGGTTTGTTTGGGGAAGTGACGAAACAAGCGAGCTGCCCGTTAAGTTGGAGTAGGAATGTCTTGTCGCAGTGTAATTTGAAAGAGACCCCGTGGCTCCACTTAATGTCAATGTACCGTCAACGTTAACAAGAAGGAATGCTGATGGGTTTTTAGTCGGTAGGCCGGTTGTACGTTCATCACTACACTTACCGGAGTGTCCAACTTACAACTCCCACCCATCCCTGTCTTCCTGGACGGAGGGGATACGTAAAGCATTTGCCAATCAAAAAACGGGCTGTCGTATTTAGCTGAGTAGTTTCAAATAGTATATAATGGACACCCCCTTGCCTATCATAATTGGAGTGGAAGAAACATGGTGATTGTTGACTAGCTAAAACTAGACCCCTTCCAAGCGGGGGGGAGGGAGGGGGGGGGGTCCCTGTTTACCCTACAACCGGTGCTGTTTGTGTATGTTTCCAGTACATCAGCATGGTGCGCGAGGTGGGCGCCCAGCGCTGGGTGTGGGAGGAGCAGCGCGACCTGATGGCGCTCGAGTTCCGCTTCAAGGACACGCAGGAGCCCCGCAGCGTGGTCACCGGGCACGTGCACACGCTGCAGGTACGCACGCGGTGCGCACGCGCAACTCCACTGTCACAATACATATACAACTATAAACCGACCATTACTTAACATCAACAAGTAGATTAAACATGTTGAAACTATAATGTTCTATCTCTGGCCTCGCAGCTCAGTTGGTAGTAACATTTGTGTGATGAATACAGATGTTTTTTCTGTCTAAATGTTTAATATGTATGTATTTATAAAAAGTATATAAGTATGTATATCAGTTGTCTGGTTCCCACGATACAAGCTATGCTTAGCCTACTTTGGGGCTAGGTGGCGCTGTGTGACATGTACACCTATTGATTATATATCATATTATTATCCAAACTGTAGAGACCCTCGATTACATCCCGATATCTAAATATCGATGTTATTGCATTGTGCCAGGGTTTAATGTTGCTTGACGATCTTATTGCATTATGCTAGGATGTTCTCAGCCACGTCAAGTCGCATATACGGAGTGTTACTATGGGGGAGTTCAGCAGTAAAGGATTTTGACAGTGGTAGTGTATAATTCCAGGAGTTTCCAATGGAGGATGTCCTCAGCGCTTACTACGTGATGTCGGAGTGGCGGCCCGACCTCATCGAGGAGCTGCTCGCGATGCTCACGCCGGAGAACGTGCGCGTCGGAGTCGTCGCCAAGTGAGCGGGGCTTTATTTACTACACTGCCTGCTGCGCTGGAGCTCGTGGGTTCGAGTCCCACCCCAGGACAAACGTTTGTGTTAAAAACATAGATGAATGTTCTTTGTCTGGGTTTACCCACAAAGATGTAAATGATATATTAGGTCTATGACTCCCATAGCTGTGCTTACTTTAGGACTAGGTATGCAGTATGTGAAATATCCACCAATAAAAATAGAAATTAATCATATAAATAGACTTAACGTGAAAGAGTAGCTCGGACGATATTAATCTACCCTGGGTTATGACCCCGCTTGGACGAAACCCCCCGGTGGGGGGAACACCATCTACATTATCAGACAGTACAAAGTAGGCCAAGTACGTCCGGTTAATTGCTGCCACCATACCCATTTCTGTCGTCAAGCAGTAATGCATTCGCGTTACTGTGTTCCGGTTTGTAGGGTGTGCTTGCCGGTGAAATTACGGACACGCGAAACATTCCCCCTTCGTCTCGAGGTTACTGGCGCGTATGGTTTGACTTGGGTCTTGTTATACCTAAGTAGAGGAGGACCCAAGTCTTATTGCTTGTAATAGGCAGAGGTTACCCCTTAACAGGCGCCGCCATCTGATTGTTCCGTAACTTTTACATAAAAAATATATATATTTCCAGATGTTTCGAAGAGAAATGTACACAGACTGAACCTTGGTACGGGACCAAATATCTGCAAGAGGATATAGAGGAATCTAAAATCAAAGTGAGTTCATAGTAAAACAATTATTTCTTAAGTTAGTAAGACCCTTGTCTAGAGTGTGAGCTATCCTGGGTTCTATTCCCGGCTGATAAACTTTTGTACGATGTGCTTAAAGTTTGCCCTAAGGTGTATGTGTTGTGTGTTTTTAAATGTCACTTGTGACACAGAGAAACATTCTGGAAGGTTTTTATGGACACGAGCGACCGTTTAGCTCGCTGACCAATTGTGTCGTTTAAACTATTGCAACGATAGAATACGATTACTTTAATCTGTACAAAGTCTTAAATATAAAATAAAGTTCAATGTTTACCCAATAGGAATGTACAAGATGTCTGTTGGGATGTGTCCCTGTTGCACTTTATCGAAACGTAAGTTGTCACAATATAGTTTTTGGAATACTATGATTCAAAATGAAGGAGTGTCATAATTGTACAACAAAATAATAAATAAATAAATGTTTTCAATTGTTGTTAAGCGATAACTTACTTCTTGTTTTAACACTTCAGAGCTTTTAATTGAATCAAAGGTTGTCTGGAAGAGATTGCTCATTGCAATAAGACCGCCCATTGTCATCCACATTTAGTGTACATGAAAATGTTCTTTTTAATAAGTTTTTCTTTTTGTATTGTGGTTTACAATAAAGAGTTATTGTATTGTATTGTTGTATTGGTAGATTCTGGTAGGTTGTTGTCTCTTTCTCACTCATAGGAGCGGAGTCACATTTGAAGAGGAGCTTAAGTTTAAGCTGTCAGTTAAAGTCGTGTGATCTATATCAGTAGTAGTGAATTAATTCTATATAGTATCAACATGTATGTGACTGTATCTTCATCAGCCAACTTGACAGCATCCAACTTGCATCTCACCAAATGTACGTATTTTTTTTATGTGATACAGTTACAGAACGAGCCGACGGCCCACCTAGTGTTAAGTGGTAACCTCAGCCCATAACAACCGATGCGACTTCGGTCCTCCCCTACTAGGTACGACAAGACCCAAGTCGCAACGTATGCGCCCGTAACTCTGAGACGTGTAGGTGGAATGTCTCGTTTGCCTGTTATTTCACCGGCAACCGCACCATTCAAACCGGAACACAGAACTGCTTGGCGGCAGAAATGGGCATGGTGGCAGTACTTCCCCGGACGAACTTGGCGAGAGTTTTACTGCTCTTAAAAACGTGTAAAATCTCAACTGAACTACTCAAGTGTCTCTGACGACTGATTGTAAGTGCACCGTTGTGTGCAGGAGTGGCAGGGTGTGAGGAGGAGCGCGGAGCTGCATCTCCCACCCCCCAACGAGTTCATCCCCTCCCGCCTCCACCTCGAGACTGAGGAGGACCCCACCGGCGAGGCGGTCGCGCCGGCCATCATCAAGGTAATGTTATTTCATTAAATATACGCGAAAAGGAAGCCCTCCTTTAGGGTTTCTGTCTGGTCTTCCCGATGGAGGGTCGGATAGGGTTTGAACAGGCGTCAAACTTAGCTATGATAGACGCTTGACCTTATGTTTTGAGTAATATTGACGTTTCCAAGCCATTTCTTTATGAATTCTATGGTAATAATGTTTTTGACTTTGACTTTATAATAATAATAATAATAATCATTTATTTCAGACAAATCACAATAATTAAAATGTCCAAAGATAAATCACATAAAATAAAATCAAATCAAATCAAATCAAATACAATAAAATCAAAACAAATCAAATTAAATTAAGTTAAACTAAATTAAATTAAACTTACAAATAATATTATATCTAATACAATAAACATACAACATTATACTACATTTATACTTCGTTTCTAGCAACACTTTCTGCATTGTAAAATTTTGACATTTATTTATTTTAATATTATATTCATTAAATTTGTCTCATAGTGTGCGCATACGCCCTGTGTGTAATGTCATATCAGTAAAACGTCAAGTCTGTAGGACCAGCAGTTAACGTCTGTCTGTCAGTCAGTCAGTCAGTCAGGACCGCCTGTTCTATATATTGTATGTTATAATATTTTTTTTGATTAGTTTATTCCTTTTGATTAATATCTACTGTTAGCTTTTAGTACACTCCCAACCACTCTTTAGCTATTAAATACTCTTTCCATCCCAAGGTTGAGAGAGAGAGATCAAGAGATCCCTTTATAGCGATAAGACCGCCCATTTTACTTCTAATGTCTAAGTTTTTTTTTAAATTATTATTTGTAATGTTCTATGGTGTACAATAAAGCATTATTATTATTATTATTATGTTGTATGTTATCAGGACACGCCCCTGATGCGGGTGTGGTTCAAGAAGGACACGGAGTTTCTGCTTCCCAAGGCGGTGCTCACGTTCGATCTTGTCAGGTGAGACAAAACATATTCATATTCATATTCATATTCATATTTATATTTATATTCATATTCATATTATATTGTAATATCACATATTTATAACGGATATTGTATTTAAGTTTAAACGCTTGGATTGTGTGTACTTTGAATGTTGCATGATGTAAAGTGGACTATGGAGGAGATTATTATTAATCGTGATGTATACCCATTTTCCCATTAAATTTGTCTGAATATGAAAAATAAACAGTACATACAAAATTTCAAACAATATATTCTAGAAATCTTTATTGTAGACTAGATATTCGTCCGCGTGGAATTCTGTTTTATCACGCACCCCTATTTTACCCCTCGGAAAAGTAGCCTAAGTTACTCCTTGTTACATCAGCTATCTGCCAGTGAAAGTCCCGACAAAATCGGTCCAGCCATTTCAGAGATTAGCTGGAACAAACAGACAGACAAAAATTGTAAAAAATGTTGTTTTGGTATATGTACCGTGTATACATCCATGTGCACTTAGTAAAAAGCGGTTATTTTAATATTACAAACAGACACTCCAGTTTTATTTATTTGTGTGAAAAACAACCGTTGAGATGGTGGTAATGTTGCTATGGGTGTGTAATGTTGCTATGGGTGTGTAATGTTGCATGGGTGTGTTGTGTTGTCAGCCCGGTGCCGTACTCGGAGCCGCGCTGCTGCAGCCTCACGTCGGTGTGGGTGCTGTTGGTGCGCGACACGCTGCAGCAGTTCGCGTACGCGGCGGAGCTCGCCGGCCTGCGCTGGAACCTCGCCAACGCCAAGTACGGACTCAGTGTGAGCGCGCAACACCTATACATACTATCTCTCTCTATTCTATATCTGATGACTGGCCTCGCAGCTCAGTTGGTAAGTAGCCCTGCCTTCTGCGCTGTAGGTAGTGACGTCGATTCCCACCCAGGACAAACATTTGTGTGACGAACATAGATGTTTGTTATATGTATGTATTTACAAAAAAGTATATATGTATATATCAGTTGTCTGGTTCCCATGACCCAAGCTATGCTTAGCTTACTTTGGGGCTAGATGGCGCTGTGTGACAATGTCGAGAAATATTTGTTTATTTATTGTTTAATAAATTGGTACGGCGCTATCTTCCAGATAACCATAGAGGGGTACGACGACAAGCAGCACGTGCTGCTGGAGAAGATCGTGGACCACCTGGTGAACTTCAAGGCAGACCCGCACCGGTTCCAGATCATGAAGGAGAATCACATCCGGGCGATCAAGAACTTCGACGCGGAACAACCTTACCAGGTGATCACGTTGCTAAGTTCTATCTGAACTTTGAGGCCATCAAGCTGGAGGCTCACCTGGTGAGAGCCCCAGGAGAGCGTGGTGGTCTAGTGGTACTAACCCCGAGGTTCAATCCGGAGGTTGCCGGTTCAAATCGCGACGTGCACCTATGAGTTTTTCGCTTGAAAGATTTATGTGCGCAGGAAAGGAAAACATCTTGAGGAAACCCTCAATGTCCTAGAAGTTCGAAGACACCTGTCAATTGCACTAAAGGAGCCTCTTTGAAGCGCACTTTCTCCACACTGGTTCGAGAGAACCAGTGACTCGTTTAGATAGATAGACCTGACGTCTGCAATACTGGGGGAATGGCTAGCGCGGAACCTATCAGCGTGTAACTTTTTTTGCACCCTTTTAAATGAATTCATATTGAACCCCAATGGAAGTATGCCGAGTGGTTCTGTAGTAGAAATGGGACATATACTGCATGTTTGACATACTGTCGGAAATACCGATGGAGGAACGCAGTCACCGAATGCTGGGAAGGGGATGCATCGTACCCAGGGCGGACCCCATTGTAGAGACAACAGGAGAACAGTGGAACAGACCGGTGCGTCGCAGTGGTTGTTAACAGCTGATTAGATAGATAGAATCTTTTTTCTTCTTTACTTTACATTTGGACACATTTAAACGCGCAACTATACGTGCACTTATAGAGCCGATGACGCTGTGTCAAATGTCCATAAATATTTATTTTTGTTATATTTCCCAGCACGCGGTGTATCAGCAAGCGCTGTGTCTGTCAGACCTCGTGTGGACGAGAGGACAGCTCCTGGACGCCGCTAAAGGTAGGGCTGCTCGGAGAGTAATCGCCGCATGCACTGCCTATTTCGCGTTACTTTGTTCCGGTTTGAAAGGTGTGGTTGCCGGTGAAATTACAGGCAAATGAATGTATACCACCTCACGTCTCAAGAGTTAGGGTTGGACCTATGTAGGGGACCCAAGTCGTATTGCTTGTTATGGCATAGATTACCACTTAACATCAGGTGTTGGTACCGCAGAGCCGGTGCCAAGGTGCACGTGTAACCCTCACCATGCCTCCGGACGCCTTAGGGTGGGTGCGTTGGCTTTCTCGACGAGGATATTGGGATTGTTTCCAGACATGAGTGTGGAGCAGCTGGAAGAGTTCGCAGCGCGCGTGATGCGCAACGTGCACGTGGAGGCGTTCATGCTGGGCAACCTCACGCGGAGTCGCGCGCTCGCACTCGCGGACAAGTTCCACTCCAAGTACGTACACAGTGTACCGGCACACCGTCTATTGGGATAGCACGTGGGTTCCATTCCCACAATGAGCTCGTGTGTCCGATGAACGGGAACGTTGCACGTTACACTCGTTGTTGTGCCCTGTTTGTTTTGCCTTCTATCAAAAACTTGTGAACCTGATTGAGTGAAGTTTTTAATATATGTGGACGATCATAATAAGACATATAATAAATAATTCTTTAATAAATTCGGAAAGTAGTGTATTATTTCAGGTGTAGTGTTCACTTCGAGAAGGTCGTTCACTCTCGCCCGTTATTTATTTATTTTAGAGAATTAGAATTAAGAAATTTATTGTATCAGGAATTTTTAATGTATAATACTGAATACTTATATTATGTGATCGTCCAGTTTAGTGAAACAAATAAAAATGAGACATGGGCTACTTTTTGTCGTGACACCGCTTGCCCGGGGAAATATGTAAAGCATTATTGGTACCCTTTCGGGGGTGGGGTGGGGGGGGGGGGGGAGGTGTATGTTACACGTGTGTATGTGTGTGTGTACTGTCCAGGTTGCCGAAGGACGCGACGCCGCTGCTCGCGCAGCAGCTCATTCTGTTCAGAGAAATTGAAATTGGAAATGGTGAGTGCCAATATATTCACTTTGACGTCGCTTTGGAAACTTGCTTTGCTGAAAAGTAGTAATATTGAACACCGTGCAAATATTTACTTATAAATTAATTGGTAATGATTAAAGAACTTTTTGTAGTAAATGTATTATTATATTTTGTATAATTAAGGATACTTTGTACTTCGTCAGGGCAATGGTACCTCCGGGAAACTGACAACTCAGTCCACAAGTCTTCGTGCGCGTCGCTCTACTACGCATGTGGGGTCCGCTCCACGCGACAGAATGTCGCGCTCGAGTTGCTAGCGCAGACGCTGTCCGAGCCCTGTTTCAACGTACTCAGGACGAAGGTAAGCGACTCGCGACCAAATTTCGCGCAGAAACTTCTGATATTGACACTTTCACGCCTGTTTAAACATAATGACTGGCCTCGCAGCTCATTTGGTTAGTAACTCTGCCTTCTGAGCTGTAGTTCGTGGGTTTGATTCCCACCCTGGACAAACATTTGTGCGACGAGCATTGATGTTTGTTCTGTGTCCGGGTGTTAATATGTATGTATTTACAAAAAAAGTCTATATGTATTCTATCAGATGTATGTTTTTCATAGTGCAAGCTATGCTTAGTTTGGGGCTAGATGGCGCTGTGTGATTGTCCACCAATATAAAAAAATACATATGTTCAGGAGCAGCTCGGTTACATAGTGTTCAGCGGCGTGCGGCGCTCCAACGGCACGCAGGGGCTCCGCGTGATCGTGCAGAGCGACCGCCACCCGCGACACCTCGAGGCCAGGATAGAGGCCTTCATGCAATACGCGCAGGTGCGCCTCGACACCCTGGGCCAGGGCTTCGGCTCCCCCCCCGTTCACTTTCTGTCAGCCCCCTCACTCCACTGCCCCCCCCCCCCCCACTTTAGCACTCGCCTACCCCCACGGAATCTTGGGCGAGTGTGGCCGGCCCGCTGCTGCTTCAGATCACTGTCATCCTGTTGCAGTACGGTCTAATCGCGTTCCAAAGTGGAATAGAGTAATACGAAAGGAGCCTTCTTGAGGCGCACTTTAATCCTCTCACGACACGGGTTCGAGAGAGCCAGTGATACTACGTGCCTGTAGTTTTGCGTTTGACTACATCTCACCTAAAGCCTAAGCTGCTATATAATCGATGGTGGCGCCGCGCGACGCCTCAACGGTGGACAGTTGGTTCTTGTGCGTAGTAAGAAAAATATTTAGCGCTGACGCCATGCCTATTTATTCTGTTAAAGCGTAATGCATTCGCGTTACTTTGTTCCGGTTGAATTGACTTTGCAATTACAGGCACGTGAGACGTTCCGCCTAGAGTTACGGGCGCATACTTGGGTCCTGCTGTACCTATGTCGGGGAGGACACATCTCGTATTGTTACTGTGTTATGGGCAGAGGTTACCCCTTGCTAGAAGGCCTATCCTCCCCCCGGCTCCGATCGGTTGCTGATGTGCGTGTGTTGCGCAGGAGTACCTGGAGGGCATGTCCGCGGAGGAGTTCGGCAAGCACAGGCGCGCTCTCGCCGCGCACAAGCTGGAGAAGCCGAAGCGCATATCGACGCGCGCCGCACAGCTCTGGGCAGAGATCACCACGCAGGTACGTACACACATACGTACAACATACGTGCCCAAACTTACAGCGAAGTTGGTTCACCAAGACTGGCTGGAATTAGGAACGAACCGAACTCTTAATAGTATTGTCTGTTTCTTCGCTCACTTCTTGTAAACCACGCGATCGATTTTGATACGATTTTCACTAACAGAAAGAGAGATAAACGAGCAATGTTTTTATAGATCATTTGTGAATATTTTTTACAACATTCCTGAACTATGATGGTGTTTTAGTAAATAGCACACGAAGCCGTGGCAGGTCGCTAGTATATTGTATTGTACTGAATTTAGTTTTTTTTTTTTTTTTTTTTTTTATTATATTTTTTTTTTTTTATTATAGGTCCACTTAACTGGAACAACACTGTAACATTAAGGAGTTGGAAACATAGATTTCAATATAATAAAGTGTACGGCCTTCTAGAAGTGGACAAGTATGGAGTGATGTGGACCGTGTTTATTTCCAGATGTACAATTTCGACCGGCAAAGGATCGAGGTGGATGAACTGAACACGATCACCAAGGAAGAGCTCGTGGAGTTTTTCAAGGTAATATTTGTATTGAAAAATCACAATTTTATATCACATGTTTATTTATGGTTGCAAGTTTAAAAAGGCGAACTAATTGATTCCAATATCAGTGGTCAGTCTAAAACTGTATTGTCAGTATTGGGAGTTTTAGTTGTAAGCCATGTGTTAGCAGCAGTAGAACTCACGCCAACATAGTCCGGGGAAATTCCCATTCGCGTTACTGTGTTCCAGTTTGAATGGTGTGGTTGCCGGTGAAATTACAGGCACATGAGACGTTCCACCTACAATGTCTCAGGTTCACGGGCGCATGATGCGACTTGGGTCTTGTCGTAAGTAGGGGAGGACCAAAGTCGCATCGCTTGTTATGAGCAGAGGTTACCACTTCACACCAGGACAAAAGAAAATGTTCAAATAAAACTCCAATTAATCGTAATATGTTTTAATATGGGCTGTATTGAACATTTTGTGTGTTTCAGAAACACATCAGCGAAGCTTCGGCCGAGAGACAAAAGCTGTCTGTTCACGTGGTGTCCACGGCGGAGGGCGGCGCCGGACACGACACGACACCCGACACGACAAGCGACACGACACCCGACACGACACTCGACAAGGTACTCGTCTTCTCAAACGACTAATTATCCTAACTGGCTTCAACTCAAGTGGTAGGAGGTTTGCCTTGGTCGCGGGTTCGATTCCTTCCCAGGCAAAAGTGTATGGGATGTTAGTGTGTGTGTGTGTCTGCTCACTCGTCTGCGTGGTGTTGTTCGCAGGCGGTGCGCATCACGGAATTGGTGCAGTTCAAGTGCGGGCGCGCGCTGCACGCGCACCCGCCGCCCTACGCGCAGGTGCCGCGCAAGGGGGCGCACTGCAAGCTGTAGCCGCACCCGCCCCCCCCTTACCGATGTTCAAGCTTCTTCTTCTTCTTCGAGTCACCGGTTCTGTCGAACCAGTGTGGTGA
The DNA here is from genome assembly GCA_947359385.1 of Chesias legatella. Taxonomy (NCBI): domain Eukaryota; kingdom Metazoa; phylum Arthropoda; class Insecta; order Lepidoptera; family Geometridae; genus Chesias; species Chesias legatella. The sequence goes on from OX375791.1 coordinate 3,778,378, forward strand.
AAGGATTGTAAGTGCGCCTCAAAGAGGCACCTTTCCTGCACTCGACACGTGTCATCGAATTTTTAGTTCTAGGACATGTTCAAGCTAATGTAGGATTACAACCCTACAACTATTCTTATTCTATCTTCTTAGTGTTATCTGCTATCTAATGTAGTTAAATTACGTCTGATATACGACAGTCCTCACAGCTCAGTCGGTTGTAACTCTGCCTTCTGCGCTGTAGGTCGTGGGTTCGATTCCTATCCAGGACAAATATTTGTGTGACGAATATAGATGTTTGTTCTGTCTGGGTATTAATATGTATTATATGTATGTACTAGCTGTTGCCCGCGACTTCGTCCTTGTGGAATTCGGTTTTATCGCGCACCCCTATTTTACCCCTCGGAAAAGTAGCCTAAGTTACTCCTTGTTACATCAGCTATATGCCAGTGAAAGTCCCGACAAAATCGGTCCAGCCGTTTCAGAGATTAGCCGGAACAAACAGACAGACAGACAAAATTGTAAAAAAATGTTGTTTTGGTATATGTACCGTGTATACATCCATATGCACTTAGTAAAAAGCGGTTATTTTAATATTACAAACGGACACTCCAATTATATTTATTTTTATAGATTTGCAAAAAAGTATATATGTATTATATCAATTGTCTATTTTCTATAGTACAAGTTATGATTAGCTTACTTTGGGGCTAGATGGCGCTGTTTCTATAGTACAAGTTATGCTTAGCTTACTTTGGGGCTAGATGGCGCTGTTTCTATAGTACAAGTTATGCTTAGCTTACTTTGGGGCTAGATGGCGCTGTTTCTATAGTACAAGTTATGCTTAGCTTACTTTGGGGCTAGATGGCGCTGTGTGACAATGTCCACCAATATTATTTATAATTAATTAAGAATTCTTAATGTTCTTGTTATGTATTCTTAATGTTACACCGTTCTTAATGTTATAATGCAATTATGTTCAAAGTCAAAGTCAAAAACTTTATTTCCATAGAATTCATAAAGAAATGGCTTGGAAACGTCAATATTCAATACATAAGGTCACGCGTACTTATCGATAAGTTTGACGCCTGTTTAAACCCTATCCGACCCTCCGTGATGAAGAACAGACAAGAAATTCCTAATGGAGGGATTCCTTTTTTAAATTATGTTAGTCATTTTAACAAGAATCTAAGCAATAAATATTGTTGCACAATTTGAAAAGAATTATAGTTATTTTAAAACAAATTATGTGTAAAGTAAGTAGTAATTTAATAGTTAAGGTCACTTTTCTGTGACTCCGTTTGGTGGGCCAGCTTTTTGGAATGTTAGTGCAATTGGTGCGCCAATATCCTTGTGCAATACCATACACATATCTCTCGCTAAACAGTGATGCATTCGTTTCACTGGGTTCCGGTTTGAATCCCGTGACACACATTCCAACTTCACGTGTCAGAGTAACAGTTGCGATGCGACTTGGGTCTTGTAGGTACATGACCCAAGTCAACATTAGGGAAGGACTCAGTCCATATTGCTAAACTAATCCCTAAAACTAAGTAAACCCAGCACTAAACTTGGGCTACTCACGCTGATGGTACCTCCAGCGCGCTCCGGTTTCAAAGGTGTGGTTGCCAGTGAAATTACAGGCACACGAGACATTCCACCTACACGTCTCATAGTTACGGGCGCATACGTTGCGACTTGGGTATTGTCGTACCTAGTAGGGGAGGACCCAAGTCGCATCAGTTGTAATGGGCCGAGGTTACCACTTACCACCAGGTGGGCCGTCGGCTCGTTCCGTAACTACATAACATAAAAAAAAAGTTCCATGTTCCTGTGAGCGCGCCACGTCAGCGAGGTGAAGGGAGGGGAGGGCTTGGGGGGACATGATGCTGAGGTCCCGGAGATGATGATGATTTTAATGTCAATTCAAGTATCGGCCATCAATCGGCACTCAAGTAAGGGCCCTCTCCCCCTTACAGATCACTTACCCCCTCTGCTGTAGAGTAATATTCTATGTATTAAACATTATATTATGCTCCTTACACACTCCTCCTACAATAAGGGTGGAATATTGTCCCAAGTTTTAGCTTTCATATTTTCATTGAATGGTTTAGCGTTATTATATTGCTGGGTTCTAATAATAGACGGTTGAAGACACCCTGTACAGCGTGCGGGGTGCGGGGTGCGGGGTCACTATAGTTAAAACATAGGTAAAAAAATGTGAGCCGTCACGGGACGCCTGGCAGATGTGAAACATCGACATTATTTTGTAAGTAATATGCAACGCATGCCGTGGCGACGCGTCGCCACGCCAGAAATCGGTTTTACGTGCGGCTATAGATGTTTCACATCAAAAATGCTATGGACTTATGATGGTGATCATACTATGGATTTATATTTCATAGATTACTAGAATTAATAAATAATAATCCAATAAATTCCCTTCTCTTAGCTTCAGCGGCTGTATGGATGGCCTTTAAACATTAATGAAACTAAGTAGTTAGCTAGATGCCTAGGTGTTACTTGTCTCAATGATATGTATGTAAAGGTTTTATTTTTTGTATTAGCCATTGTACTTTAATCAACTGTTGTACATTTTTAGATTTTAATAAATAATGTGTTAACGATATATTTTACTGGTATTATTTTAACCTTGAACACAACACAACACATCCCAGTTCTAGGAACCGTGGAACACACCTGGAACCCTGAGCACGCACAGCTGGCCTTACCACCTCCAGGCCATCTGAACTAGCTACCTGTTGGATTTGCAACCCGAAGTATAGTCCCGCAAGTTCAGAGGTTGAGAGCGTGGTGGTCTAGCGGTACTGACCCCCGAGTTTCAATCCGGAGGTCGCCGGTTCAAATCCCGACGTGCACCTTGAGTTTTGCGATTGAAAGATTTATATGCGCAATACCACGTTCTCAAAACGGTGAAGGAAAACATCGTGAGGAAACCGACATGTCCTAGAACTAAAAATTCGAAGACATGTGTCGAGTGCAGGAAAGGAGCCTCTTTGAGGCGCACTTACAATCCTTTCACCACACTGGTTCGACAGAACCGGTGACTCGAAGAAGAGGTTGCTGGTTCGAATCTACAACAGGCGTGCAAACTTCACTGTTCTCAAAACAGTAAATGAAATGTTGAGGAAATTACAGGTTCTTATAAAATAGATATTCAATGGAGTCTAAAAATCTGTGTTACATTTGAAACTGTCCACTGTCATTTAAACAGAATAGACTTCTGTCCGTCTGTCGGAATGTCTACACCCTGGATGTAGTCGGAAGAAGCACGAAGCGACGTCGACTATTATAATATTGGTGGACATTGTCACACAGCGCCATCTAATCCCACAGTAGGTAAGCATAGCTTGTATCATGGCAACCAGACAACTGATATACATATATTTGTTTGGTAATACATATTAACACCCAGACACAGAACAAACATTCACATGTTTGTCCTGGGTGAGAATCGAACCCACGACTTCAGCGCAGAAGGCAGCGACTCCAACTGAGTTATGAAGCCAGTCAAACTATATACAGGGTGTCCGATAATGAATGGATAACCTTGAAATGGGTCTTAGTAGAACTATTGGGCATTCGGAAAAAATATCAAATAAAACAAACCAAGTAGAATCAAAGATATGTATTTTTAAATAATATCGATGTTTTGATTTTTTGTTTTGTTTTATTTTTTTTGATACTTGGTTTTTTTTAATATTTTTTTCAGAATGCCCAATAGTTCTACTAAGACCCATTTCAAGGATATCCATTCATTACCGGACAACCTGTATAAATGATCTGCAGATCGCGGGTTTGAACCTACAATTAGCTCGAGTAAAGTACGCGAGGAAACCATGGCGTGGACGTATGGGTAATGCCTGGCTGGCTAGCATCACCCTCAAGCGTGGTCGCCCAGGGGGAGGTCGGTGGAGAGTTCTAACACTGGTCTGGTTACCATAGTTAGCCTAGTTTGAGGCTAGATGGCGTGAGAGAGATATCCACAAAACATGGGAATATTAGGTAAATAATAGAAAATGATATTTTCCAAAATAATTGTATTCGTTTGGTTTTAGTTCCGCAAGTACATACACTATTATCACTGTGCACGCACACGGCACACACTAAAACAATACCTTACCTAACTAAATACTGTACAGTGTAGTTACACCTCGACACGAAACAATCCCTTAGCATCGGAACACAATATTTACACATATACAAAACATTCTGTTCGACTGAATGATAAAGAGAAGTGAAACCAAAGATCCCTGTACACAATTACATTTTTGTATTAAATTACAACTAATTACATAAGGGAGGTCGGATACCCGGATCTCTACGCGCACTCGCTTCGTATCGTACGCGTGCGCAACCCGCTACGACCAACGTACACGTACACGTACACGCTACGCGCTCGTGATTTAAGTATCTTCCTGTTCGAGAAATTGACGTTTTATGTGCGTTTTGTATTAGTTTTAAAAGAAAAATGTATCAAGTCTACATAATAATAAGTTAACATCACAATAATAATTTGTTTAAATCGATTATTGTATTCGAATAGTAATCATGAATGGATTGAGGTGCGTTAAGTCCGACAGGTGTGAAGTTATTTGATTAATTCATGTGTTTAGTTATGTAAAAAATACAATTCATTTTAGCTTTAAGTATGTCAACTTATAGCTGAAATTTGTAATTGTAAACAAAAAAATTGTCACAAAAAATTGAGATAATTATTTGATCAATAAATCAATCATTCAGTTATTTTTATTTTATTTTTTATTCAAAACATTAAATTTAGTTATATTCCATAGTGAACATTATCTAATACATTATCTGGATGGCGGGATGAGCAGATGGCCCACCGGATTTTAAACTGCGTCCCCCGCCCACAACACGCGCACCAGGCGCTACCCTGCTGCAGAAATGGGTAAAGACACAGCTGTCAGTACCGACCGAACGCTATTAACAGTAACAACTTGTGCAACACACACTATACCAATATTTACAATTGATTCAGGAGTAAAGTGCTTAATGTAACATTACAATCAGTCTCAGTGATGTCGGGCTCCGGTAACGAGCTGACGCCTCACCACACTAACAATTGTTTGACGTCAAACATTGTTCAGATGAGTCCTGCCACTAATGTATCAGTATATATATTATATACTGTTATAAAGGAACCCGACTTATTAATTCAATATTTGATCGCGTCATATCTATTAATTTATTTAACTAACATAATAATACTAAATGGACATTAATTTATAACATTTATGTCCGTCACACAATTACAGATGTCACCAATAAGTTTGGCGGCCATCTCAGTAGGGATCGCGGGTTCGATTCCCCAGTGACAACTCCAGAGGTAACCTCGGTTAATATAATTAAGGACAAAGTTTCGTGATTTGCTACTATACAGTTCTTGAAGGTCGAAGAGAACTGACAATTTATTTATGTGCGCACACGGGTAGCGGGTTCAGTCCCGCAGCAGGCCGCGCGCCTTGGCGGTGAGGCGGCGCACGCGGCCGCGGGACGACACCGACACGCCGCCCGCCGCGGACGACGTCGCCGGAGACGCGCCATCTGGAAACACCACGCGGCACTACAGATAGCGGGATCCGTGCCCGACCGGGACGCAACATGTGCACGATGAACTATCAATGTTTGTATCAAGTCTAGATTTTACAAAGACTTAATGTGTCAAAGAAAAAGCTTTGCTTTAGTTTAATAATAATAAACTTTATTTATTTGGAATAATAACAATATACACTTTAAATACAGACGCGATGATGTTTGCAGGAGATAACTGTGTCGCAAGCATCAACGCCCCACCGTTTTTGAGTGTAGATGGCCCACCAGTTTGAGTGTAGATGGCGCCATGTGACATTTAGTCACGCCGAAACTTTAGAAGCTTTTAAGTATTTATGATAGTGATAGGTACGCTAACCGTACAATATTATAAACGTTATAAAGTGCTCACCGCTGGCGTGCCCGTTGACGGAGCCGTGTCCGTGTCCGTGCCCGTGCCCGTGTCCGTTGAAGTAATTGTGGTCCGCGTGCGCAGCGCCGTTCGCGTCCGCCCTCATGTTCTGTAATCAATATCACTAATCAGTATATATAAAACAATGTCGCTGTCTGTCTCTCCGCTTACTTCTTCTAAACCACGCAATCTCTCTCACTCTCTCACACAGACTCTCTTCTGTTTTTATTAATTTCATCTTTTCTTTGTTTCTTTCCGTTGTTATTAATGTCCAAAGCTGTGGTCAAAGTAAGCTCGTGAATGTGTTAGTGGGGATGGGGGAGGGGGTAGAAGGGGTAGGGTGCGAGTGGATTAGTTGGATTAGTGGTGCGAGTGGATTAGTTGGATTAGTGGTGCGAGTGGATTAGTTGGATTAGTGGTGCGAGTGGATTAGTTGGATTAGTGGTGCGAGTGGATTAGTTGGATTAGTGGTGCGAGTGGATTAGTTGGATTAGTGGTGCGAGTGGATTAGTTGGATTAGTGGTGCGAGTGGATTAGTTGGATTAGTGGTGCGAGTGGATTAGTTGGATTAGTGGTGCGAGTGGATTAGTTGGATTAGTGGTGCGAGTGGATTAGTGGTAGAATTTGTTACTGAAAGCTGATTCTAGATTCCTAATCTTCAATGAACAAGTCGCTCGTCCAACATCTCATATACACTCACGCGCGCGAGGTCGCTGTGCGCATGCGGTGTGTGTGTGTGTGTGTGTGTTTGTGTGTGTGGGTGCGTGTGTGTGTGTGTGTGGGTTGCTGTGTGTGGGTTGGTGTGTGTGGGTGTGTGTACGTGCGCCCGTGTGTGTGTGTACGTATGGTGTGTGTGTGTCTGTGTACGTATGGTGTGTGTGTGTGTGTGTGTACGAATGGTGTGTGTGTGTGTACGTATGGTGTGTGTGTATATGTGTGTACGTATGGTGTGTGTGCGTGCGTGCGTGTGTACGTGTACCTGCGCGGGTCGTGCGTGCGTCGCGCGCGCTGCGTGCAGCCGGGCCGCCTCCCGCGCGCGGTCGCGGTGGTGATGGTGGTGGGTGCGCTTGCTGATGGCGGCCGCGGAGTCCTCGTCGCTGTCCTCGTTGTAGCGGCGCGGGGAGCGCGCGCGGAGGGACACGCCCGCGGGACTCTGCCCCAGGGACACCGCACCGTATGTTACAAGCTGCATCATGCTACACGTGACACTTGCACACGCATGCATCGCATCACATATCTTTTGGGACTATCCCGATTTTGAATATCGTTTTGTGAGTTAGCAACATATTTTTCTTGAGGATATTTTATTATTCAGGACTGATGATTCTTCTAGAATTCTAGAATATTCAGGTAAAATATCTAGTTGCTAGCTAACAAGTGTAGCTAGTAACAGCCGGTTGTTACTACTCATTTGCCTTTCGCATGACGAATTGATTATTTGGAGTTGTGCAGTGCTATCGCGAGGACGATGCGACATCAGAGCATCACTACTAGTCGACTCACTGGTTCTATCAAACAAATGCGGTGAAAGGATTTTAAGTGCGCCTCAAACAGGCTCCTTTTGTACAAGACTGTTGTGCACACTTCATATTTTCTCAGTCCAAACTTTCCTAACTGTGATGTCGGTTGAGTTTAGGTTTGAGCATATCTCTTAGTACTTAACACATTTTTACTTAGTACTTGTATCAATAAGTGCACAAAAAAGGCACCAATGTATTGTGATTATGACTGATATAATGAGATAAGTCCGTTTGATTCACAAAATTTTTGATTAAATATTAAGCTTCAATGATTCATGTTGGCACATCAAAGCCATGAGACAGTCTCGTGCTACGTGCAATGTATACAGTGTTGCCAGTGACAATATTAACATTATTCTTGATTATTGCACCCGCCCGTGCAGCTACAGCCTCAGTGACTCACCCTGCCATGTCCGTTGGTCGTCCGGCGAGAGTTTGAAGCGTTTGAAGGTCCCGCCTCGTCGCTCCCGTCTGCGCGTTGTCTGAAACATTCATATATACATAATGAAACACGGACCCCGCTGATAATATCTTACAAGATAATGTAGTATCACTTCAAGAGCAGGGAACATTGTGCGTCTAAATAATTTCTATTAGTAACAATGAAATAAAAGCTCTGCGGATGATAGCAGTTTTTGAATCATGAAAAGTAATTAAAAAGCAAAAAGTACTAATAGTGCAAACTGGCTATATTATAAACATTTCACAATAGCTGATTTTGGGGGCACATAGGGCTAAAGAATATGACAAAAATATCAAGGTATTTATGGTTTAAAAACACTATAGTATAGACAACATTGGATAAATAAATAAAAAAAACTAGACGTTGTTGAGATGGCACAGACCTGTAGAGGTTGAGCGGCGCGTCGTCGTCAGTGGAGTAGCGGGGGCGGTACGAGCGGTCCGACTCGTAGCGGCCGCCCTCCTCCCCCCCGCCCCCGCGCCCGCCGCCGCCCCCGCCCCCACCCCCACCGCCCGCCGCATCCGAGCCCGAGGAGGAGGACGAGCTCGCCTCCTCGAACCTCTCGCGCGTCCTGCTGTACAACACGAGATACGTCATCTCCGTAACTAAATGCTCAGTTTTACAACAACAAAATAGCTCTAGTGCCTTTCACAGGAGATGATTCTTAATACTAAGCTCGGTTTCACACTTGGACGTAGGAAAGAGACCACTCTACACCTGTTGCTTGCCCACAAAAATGGGGAACAACGTGGAAAAACGTGTAAAGTCGAGGTTATCTTGGTATGAAACAGATGTTATTACCGCTTGTGCTTGGTGAGTCGTTTTTTCTTCCTCCTGGTGATGTTGGGCGAGTAGTCGCCGCTGTCGGAACTCGGCAGCCTCAGTCTCTTGCGCGGGGCCATCGTCTGCTCCTGTCCAGTTACGTTTGTATGTCAATGTTAACGTAAGAAAATGTATATCAATATACCAATAGTTCTGTAGTGTTCCCACAGTGCAAGCACTTTATAGCCTTAATATTTTTACGCATATTTTGTTTCCAAGGTACGGTTGTTACGTCAAAGTGTAAAATTTCATTCTACATAGTTTTCTTGCCAGCAAATCTCTAATGTTTAATTATTTTTTCTCTGTTGCCACCAGTGTACACACACGGAAACCCAGCGCTGAATTAGCGACACCGCTGATACAGCAAATGCTTTTTGATGTGAAACATCTATAGCCGCACGTAAAACCGATTTCTGGCTTGGCGACGCGTCGCCACGGCACGAGCGCTGATTGGTCCGTTCAAGGTTACGACAAATCATGAACATTATTAGTGATGGGGTATTTAGTTTCTAACAAAATAATGTCGATGTTTCGCATCTGCCAGGCGTCCCGTGACGGCTCACATTTTTTTTTGCTGTTACAAATCACATTTTCCATTATTCGTACCTACTTTTATTTTAATATAACTCAAAATAAATATTTTTCTTTCTTTGTTTCTACTGAGCAACGGAAGTGACCTCGTGCAGTGAGGGTATATGTAATTCCACCAACCTGTTGTTGTAGCGGCACGTCGCTGTTGTCTGTGTACGTGAGGTGCACGTCGTCCAGCAGGTCCTCCTCGAGCACCTCGATGTTGGTGCACCCGGAGGAGTTCCACTCGGAGGGCGAGCCCGCGCCCGCGCCCGCGCCCCCGCCCGCACCCCCGTCCCCCCGAGGTGGGGGGCGCGGGGGGACCGCGCTCGTCGACGGGAGGGGCTCCGCCGCGGACGATTTGCTCTTTTTACCTATACCTTTGCCTGCGGAGACATAGTTATGATATAGTATCACCTGACAAAGATAATTCAAGAGCAGTAGAACTCTCGCCAAGTTCGTCCGGGGAAGTACTGCCACCATGCCCTTTTCTGCCGCCAAGCAGTGACGCATTCGCATTACTGTGTTCCGGTTTGAAAGGTGTAGTTGCCGGTGATATTACAGGCACATGAGACATTCCACCTTCACGTCTCACATTTACGGGCGCATACGATGCGACTTGGGTCTTGTCATACCTACTTTGGGAGGACCCAAGTCGCATCGGCTGTTATGGGCCGAGGTTACCACTTAACACCAGGTGGGCCGTCGGCTCGTTCCGTAAATGTATTACATAAAAAAAAAAAAAACCTACATACGGTCAACTGTCAGTAACAGAATGAGTTCGAGCTCACGTTTTACTAAGGTTTGGTGTCATTCACACGATCTTGGTTTCTTTAGTGATTAGTCTATATGTAGACCACTGAATTTGTACACACCCTGAACATACCCACATTTTAACTTTTAATTTAAACTCAGATATTGTGTTATCGGTGTTCACCTGAAAACTTACCGACAGAATAAACCTAATTATGGAATAACCCTCATTTTAACCACAGAAACCCTTCTATTCACCACTATATATAATATTGAAAAGCTTTACAATAGCGGTTATGACTAGTACGAATTACAGGACGACCCGGAGTAGTGAGTGGTGTATCGTGCACAAGTTGTATTCGTTCAACTCCGTACATATACGGACCTTTGCTGTGTTTGTGTAGCGGTACGTCGCTGTCCCACGAGTCCGCCCCCCTCCCGTCGCCCCCGCGCGTTGAGGCGCGCGCTCGCAGCCCGTGCACGCGCCGCGACGTCGCAGCCAGCGTCTCCGAATCCGACTCCGATGAGTCCGACTCCGGTTTGTGACCGTTCATCTTCTTGGCTGCGAATAATAATTAATGGATTTTATTTAACATCAATACAGACGGTTGTATGTGTGTGTTGTAAGTGGGGGCCGCTTGCATTGACTGCTGCGCTTCGTTTGTAAGGAGTAAGGAGGTAAGGCAGCAGTACTTCTAATAATACTCGTGTGTATAACATTAATGTTATTGATAGATAGATAGATAAGACGTTTATTTGTTTCCACAATCACACACGTACATTTAGTTAATATAAAGAATAAAAGGAAAAAAGAAAAACATAATAAATATACACCTAACTTATACTAACATAACAAAAAAGACCATTAATATAGTTGCCTCCAAGAACGTAAAGTACATGTGTGTTGCAGATAAACAAATGAGTCATAGCTCAGCGAATAATATTGCTCAGGGAGCAAACACTGATTTTCAGCTATTACCCGCGAGGTGACGACACGAAATGAGTGCTATACATAACAATTGCTCAATGTATTCAGTTGATGGACTCCAAAATATACATCTGTTGGGTGTTTCAAACAATAATTGTGTAACAACATTTTAGTGTGTGTGCATGTGCATGTACGTGTGATTGCTGTGTTGGGATGTGTGTAACTCTGTGTGTGTGTGTGTGTGTATTACCGTTCCGCTGTGGGCGGTGCCGGTGGGAGCGGCGCGCGGGGGGGCGGTGCGCGCGGGGAGCGGGGGCGGGGCGGCTGCGCAGGCGCGCCGACAGCGTCTCGAACAGCGACGAGAGCCGCACCGTCATCGAGTATATCTGCAACAACAAACAATATAAATATTTCTATATCTAAATCCAATGGTAGCAACAGCAGCAGCACGAGCGCGGTCTTCTTCTTCGAGTCACCGGTTCTGTCGAACCAGTGTGGTGATAGGATTGTAAGTGCGCCTCAAAGAGGCACCTTTCGTGCACACGACACGTGTCTTCGAAGTTTTAGTTCTAGGACATGTCGGTTTCCTCACGATGTTCTCCTTCACCGTTTTGAGAACGTGGTATTGCGCACATAAATCTTTCAATCGAATAACTCATACACGTCGGGATTTGAACCGGCGACCTCCGGATCGAAACTCGGGGGGTCAGCACGAGCGCGGTGGACTCACCCGACTCCGCTTGTTGGTGTTGTAGAGCCTGCTGTTGGAGAACACGAGTCGCATGTCAGCCGCGAACTGCTCGGGGGCGGAGTACTCGCGCCGCGCCAGCCGCTGTGCCACCGTGCCCAGGTCCATCGGCCTCCTCACCACCGTGTGGTAATCTGCAGTGCGAACACACATTAGAGTGGACTTTTTTAAAGTCAAAGTCAAAAACTTTATTTCCATAGAATTCATAAAGTAATGGCTTGGAAACGTCAATTCAAAACATAAGGTCACGCGTACTTATCGATAAGTTTGATGCCTGTTCAAACCTTATCCGACCCACCATGGGGAAGAAATGTTGAAGAGTATGTGATGGTTAATGATGGTGGATGGATGGTGGTAACAGCGAGTAGTGGCTGGGGGGTGAACACTGACCGGGCGCCTGGTCCGGCGAGACGGGGCTGCGGAAGGGCTCCGCGTCCGCAGACGACATCACCTCCATGAGTATGCCCTCGCATATTGATATCCACTCGGAGCCGCTGCCGGCGCGCTCTCGCCTTCTGCGCGACTGTAACAACGAGCGTGTGTGAATGCGTACCGTTCGTAAGTAATCTATACAAATAAATACAACTGGAGTGTCTGTTTGTAATATAAAAATAACTTTATACTAAGTGCATAGATGTATACACGGTACATATACCAAAACAATCTTTTCAATTTTTGTTTGTGTCTGTCTGTTTGTTCCGGCTAATCTCTGAAATGGCTGGACCGAATTTGACGGGACTTTCACTGGCAGATAGCTGATGTAACAAGGAGTAACTTAGGCTACTATTTCGAGGGGTAAAACATGGGTGCGTGATACAACCGCGGACGAAGTCGCGGGCAACAACTAGTGATCAATATGTAATGTTCGCTCACCTTGCTGCGGTTGTGTTTGTGTTGGGCGAGCGGCTCGTCGTCCGAGGAGTGGTACGAGGCGGCCAGCTCGCGGTACTTACACATCACGTCCACGTCGCGCCAGTTACTGGACAAACGCAACACTCAAGTGAATTGTTCGCATCATACAAAAGATATTAGGATCTTCGTAATAACAAATAGTATTTCTAGATGTGCAGTAGTAGGTTAGTCTTCTTCTTCGAGTCACCGGTTCTGTCGAACCAGTGTGGTGAAAGGATTGTAAGTGCGCCTCAAAGAGGCTCCTTTCCTGCACACGACACATGTCTTCGAATTTTTAGTTCTAGAACATGTCGGTTGCCTCACGATGTTCTCCTTCACCGTTTTGAGAACGTGGTATTGCGCACATAAATCTTTCAATCGAAAAACTCATAGATGCACGTCGGGATTTAAACCGGCGACCTCCGGACTGAAACTCGGGGGTCAGTACCGCTAGACCACCACGCTCTCAAAGGTTAGTGAGCAGGCGCGATTAGAGTGAGCGTCGGGTAGCAGCGGAGGCGGAGGGGGGGGTGGGAGGTGGGAGGGGGTACCTGATGATGTGCAGGAGCAGGTCGGTGAGCAGACGCGCTTGCCGCACGATTCCGGAGTGCGGGTCGTTGAACCTCTCCGCGTTGCTAGCCAGGTAGCGCACGTCGAACTGCGCCGCGGCCGTGCGCCTGTAGAACTGCAATATACAATATATACACTGACTACACACTCCACACTCACAATCATAATGTTGCCATCTTGGATTACAACGGGATTTTGACGACCGTGTCACACAGACCGAAGAAGATAGGTAACGAATAGAGTTACAGCTGATGATACGAAATAATTATTCAGAACTGCTAAGTGGACAGTATCGATGTAAAGTGAAATGTTTTTTGGCATTTCTCTGCTCAACTACCTTGACATATTGTCAGCAACTGTGCTACGGACAGAGGTAACTAGCCCAATGGGTTGTCGAATCTAGCTCTGCTCAGGGCCAGACTGATGGAATACGACACAAGCTTCCACCCTGCCTGGTGGCAGACGACAGGTGACTCACCAGGTTCTCAAATCTGGCACCGATGGTGGCCAGGTCGATGGGGTAGGGCACGATGCGCGCGTAGCTCGGGTACATCTGCAGGTCCACCGGCGCCAGGAATGGTTCCGCCACCGACAGCGTCATCACCTGCAAATGATTCAGTATACGTTTTATTTTGTATGGGTTGAGTTTGACGCCGCTATCACGGTGCGTCACGCAATGCCTGTATTGGGAACTGGGTTTCAAGTGAGGCATCAAACAGTTCGTCACGATGGTCTCATTCAAAGGAAGCTCAAGCTCACTGAAGGATTTTAAGCCCACGGTGGAAAGCTGCCGTCACTGCCAACTGAGCTGGATATTACGTGTGAACACACCGAACGTAAGGCAAGCACCGCAGCGGTTGCGTACGTCGCCGCGCGGGGGCCACTCCTCCCCCTCCGCCATCCTTAGCATCGCCTCCAGCTCGTAGCACGTGTACGCACCTGGTGTATGTGTCGCGCGATGGCGCGGCAGGCGGCGGGGCGGTCGCCGCGCGGGGGGCACTCCTCCCCGTCCGCCATCCTTAGCATCGCCTCCAGCTCGCAGCACGTGTACGCACCTGGTGTATGTGTCGCGCGATGGCGCGGCAGGCGGCGGGGCGGTCGCCGCGGGGGGGCCACTCCTCCCCGTCCGTCATCCTAAGCATCACCTCCAGCTCGCAGCACGTGTACGCACCTGGTGTATGTGTCGCGCGATGGCGCGGCAGGCGGCGGGGCGGTCGCCGCGGGGGGGCCACTCCTCCCCGTCCGTCATCCTAAGCATCACCTCCAGCTCGCAGCACGTGTACGCACCTGGTGTATGTGTCGCGCGATGGCGCGGCAGGCGGCGGGGCGGTCGCCGCGGGGGGGCCACTCCTCCCCGTCCGTCATCCTAAGCATCGCCTCCAGCTCGCAGCACGTGTACGCACCTGGTGTATGTGTCGCGCGATGGCGCGGCAGGCGGCGGGGCGGTCGCCGCGCGGGGGCCACTCCTCCCCGTCCGCCATCCTTAGCATCGCCTCCAGCTCGCAGCACGTGTACGCACCTGGTGTATGTGTCGCGCGATGGCGCGGCAGGCGGCGGGGCGGTCGCCGCGCGGGGGCCACTCCTCCCCCTCCGCTTTGTACAGCACCGCCTCCAGCTCGTGCGCGAGCACCGGAACCGCGCCGCCCGCCTCCGTGGGCAATCTGGAACCATAACCAATCATGACATATTACACACAACTCCGATGGGAATCTTTCACAATGCAGGTTACGCTATAGGAGGAGGAAATAAGGGGACCTGGTGAACTGGATCAAATTAGCATAACTCATCTAGAGACTGACCTCTCAGGGTCGAGAGGCTCGAGGTCCCAGGGGCTGAGCCTCTCCACCTCGCCGTTGTCCCATCTGACTCGCAGCGAGAGAAAGTGGCTTGCGGCTTCCGCGGCCCACTGCTCGGCCGCGTCCTCGGAGGCCGCAGAGGCGCCCGGGGTCTGCTGCGACGCCCCCGCGCTCGTGTTCATCCGCTCGAGCACTATGCCCGTCCACCAGAAGTCGTCGATCATACACCTAAACCTGGGGCAGCGACATTTCAATTTATCATAAACAATTCTGCATGGACGGGTCTCGAAACCAACGGTAAAGCACCACCGGGCAGTCTAAATCACGAGCGAGTTTTAGGACATATAACTGAATTAATATTCGGCGAAAAGGCGATGTCTATAGCAGCATTTGCACACCTCTAGACAGTAGAATAAGGTGGAGTCTAGTCTATTCTATACGGCCGAAATCAAGAGTTGGATGGATGTGTTAACTCTGCCCACACAGCAAATAATGTCAGGGTAGTATACCTGTCTCCGTGCGCCCACCGGCGGGCGGTGGCGGTGTCGTACTGCTGCCTCAGCACCAGGAAGTCGATCACGTCGGGCATGTCGTGGTAGCGCACGGTGAAGGAAGCGCCGCGCTCGCACGCGAGCCGCACGCACGCGATGCGTGGCGGCTTTATCACGTATTTAATGCCGACCACTTTCACAAGCTCGCACTCCTGACGGAACGTGTATGTGTTTATTCGCACCATGAATAGTCATCAAATGTATATTGTTATGAACACGGTAGTGAAAACTCGAGAACATAAATATTCGATTGGCCTCACGGCAAAGTTGGCAGTAACCCTACCTTCTATGGTGTAGGTCGTGGGTTCAATTCCAACCCAGGACAAACATTTGTGTTATGTATGATGATTTGTGTGAATATAGATGTTTTTGCTGTGTGTTGATATGTATTTACAAAAAAGTATACATATACTGATTGTCTGGTTCCCATGATAGAAGCTTACTTAGCTTAGTTTGGGGCCAGATGGCGCTGTGTGAAATGTTCACCAATATTTATTTATTCCAGTTACAGATGATAATACTCACATATATATGTGTCTGTTCCCAGGGTTTGTCCCGGGGGTTGATTTTGTACAGGTCCTTTTCCGCAACCGCTTCGAAATACCTCTGATGACCCTGCCACACAATTAATAGCATTCAAGGGAAATGAAGTTTTTCGATATAAGAGATATACAAACTAGGCTACACGGGTAATGGTAGTGCAATGGTACAATTCTGGCTGTGACTGTCATATAAATGTTAATAACAATTTGAGGACGTGTACGTGTACGTGTTCGTGTATGTAGGTACCAGTCTGAAGTAGAGACAGTGGTCCCCCATTTGCGGGTGGTAGGGCGCCTTGCGGGGCGTCACCGAGGTGACCCACTCGCCGGGACGGAACGCCTCCGGCAGCGCCTCGCCGGAGCCCGAGCCCGCTCCAGCGCCCGCGCCCCCGCCCGCGCCCTCGCCGCCACCTGGACTAGCTAACCTGGAAACCCAATCATTATTAATTATTAACGATCAAACAACATAAAAAAATTGACAGATCATGCTAAAACACACAGGTCTTTCTACAAGCCAGAGTGAATAGGCTGTAACGTATCAAGGAAGCCCAATCCTGTTCGTAGACGCAGCGTGGTGCGACTCACCTGTCCGGCGGCGAGGGGTCGGCGGGCGGGGGCTTGTTCCCGGCGGGGGCGGGGGAGTACCGCGCGGGGCGGCGACGCGCGCGCGCCGGGGGCGCCAGCGCCGCGCCCGCCTCCCAGTCAGAGTACTGGGACGATGATGAGCTGTAACGTATGAAAAATGATGCAGGTATTGGTGTCTACAAAAAGAAATAGAAAAAATTGGTATTCATTTTAATGAAAATGGCTAAAGTGATTTCAAAGTAGAATTGTAATACCGTGTACTGTGAATATATATAATACTAGCGCCCCGCGGTTTAACCCGCGGTGAATTAGTAATTACACGGGAACACTGCAATTTTCCGGGATCAAAGTAGCCTACATAATCCAGGATATAAGTAACAAATTTCATCCAAATACATTCAGACGTTTGAGCGTAAAATAACAAACATCCATACAAACTTTCACGTTTATGATATTAGTATGATGTATTACCTGGTGGGGTCGGTGAGGTCCAGCTCGGAGTGCGACGTCCTGGAGGAGCGGTAGGAGCGGTAGGAGCGGTAGGAGCGGTAGGAGCGCGAGCGCGCCGACGCGGACACGGAGCCGGTGGCGGCGGACAGCCGCACGGACGAGTCGGACGTGTCGCTGCAGGACGCGCTCTCCGGCGGCTCCTCGCGGACCATCTGCAACCGCGACACGTAGTGCGTACACGTACACGTACAATACGTACTAGACGACACGTCGGTATATTATTGCTCCAAAGTGTTTCAAGAGATGACAAGAAGCCTTTTTTTCCACGCTCTAAGACTTGGAATTATTTATTTACATTATTTCGGAAAACTAACAGCTTATATATAATACTACATCCTTACAAATTTAAATAGAAATAATTAGCCAAGGTGTTCACTAATAGAAGTACAAGCTACAACAATGAAATATTAGTTGTACTTATCGATCGTTCATTACGTGTGGCTTGCATTTCAAGACATCATTATGTGTTCAGGTGTGTGTCGTGTGCGGTATACGTACTGTAGGGCGGGGGCAGGGTCGGGGGCGGGGGCGCGGGTGCGGGGGCCGCGCGGGCGCGTTGCGGGCGCGGCGGGGGCGGGCGCGCGACGCCGGCGTGTCCGCGGTCGCCGTGCTGATCATCAGCGGGCGGCGACGCATCTCGCGCCGGTACCAGCTCAGCTCCATCTCGTTCAGCTCAGCGCTACACATACACACAAAGGAAACGTTTATTTTCATCAAGTATACGGGCCGTTAAACACGAATCCAAAGACCAAACATGTCTAGATATCTTACTGGTGGAGGATTACTGTACTAGCATTTCCTCGCATCATATATTTGAATTGCGGGGAAGATTAATTTGCCATTTTTGCAGAGCGATTGCGGTGTGGATCAACGAAACGTATGGCTAAATATTGTGTTATGATCAGTTACCTGGTCTCCTCGATCCTCTCCCTCTGCTTGGGCGGTATGGGCGGCACCATGGGGCGCGCGCTGTGAGGCATGAGGGGCTCCCCTCTTTGCCAGCTACCAGCCGTGTTTCTCACGCCCTCGTTGCGCCATATCCCTCGCCCCTCTACGTTCAAGAAGCCGTTTTCACCTGCAACAACCACTAGATTTCAAGATTTTGAAGATTCAATAGGAAACTTGTGCCTTTCCATATGCATGGATCATTACGTATTTGTGACGCGTACGTAAAGGCGTATTTACCGAACGTCTCTTGCGTAGAAAAATAGTAGTACCCGGCGGCATTTCGTCTATCATAAGTAGTCCCTTCGGTGACATCTTGGTAGATTATTCTTGATACCGATTTCTATGACAAGGACTACGATGACGTCATCTCTCCTTTAGGATTCTGTCTATTTTTCCCCGTGGGGGGGGGTCGGATAAGGTTTAAACGCGGCAGGAGCGCTCTGGCGCGGGACGGGCGCAGAGGGGCACTCACCGCGCGGCGATCGCTCAGCGGCGAGCACCTCGATCATGACGTCGATGCGGTTCCGGGGCGCGGCGTCCGCCTGCGGTATGAGCTGGCTGAGCGTAAGGTTCTCGCGGCCGGGCACCAGCCGCTGGAAGTGCGGCGGGTGCGGCGCGCCCTCCACGTCCACCAGGAACGGCGGCGGCATCAGGTGCGGCGGCGTCTCCGTCTGCTCGTCCAGCGCGCCCCCGAGCGCGTCGCGCACTGACAACAACACGGACCAACTACTGTTATATGTTGTGTTGGCTATAGTAGCAGTAATTCCCTAGACGAACACTCCGCGCAATTAGCGTTACTGTAGCTAAAGAAAAAAAAATGTGAGCCGTCACGGGACGCCTGGCAGATGTGAAATATCGACATTATTTTGTAAGAAACTAAGTACCCCATCACTAATAATGTTTATGATTTGTCGTAACCTTGAACGGACCAATCAGCGCTCATGCCGTGGCGACGCGTCGCCAAGCCAGAAATCGGTTTTACGTGCGGCTATAGATGTTTCACATCAAAAGTTATTGGGATTTCATAATTAATAATAATATTAATATAATATTGGTGGACATTGTCACACAGCGCCATCTAGCACCAAGTAAGCTAAGCATTGCTTGTATCATGGGAACCAGACAACTGATATACATACTTATATACTTTTCTTTTGTAAATACATACATATAAGACATATTAACACCCAGACACAGAACAAACATCAATGTTACAAATGTCACATAAATGTTTGTCCTGAGTGGGGATCGAATCCACAATCTACAGCGCAGAAGGTAGGGTTACTAACCAACTGAGCTATGAGGCCAGTCAAAAATTGTCTCGAACAATTCTAATTCTAAATTGTCCTTAAATAAACTGGTGCCCTGGATTTGATTTTCTTGTGGGTACTGATTACCTCACATGCTCTTAGACTTAAATGCCAAAAAGAACTAGTGTTGTGTGGACAAGTAGTGTGTGTTACCGAGCGGTCTGTAGTCGGTGTGGTAGAATAGCTCCGTGGGCAGGCTGCGGAACAGATGGTGCCCCTGCCCCAGCCCGAGGATCAGCAGGTGGCCGTGCGAGTCGGACGCGGCGAGCGTCGCCCCGCTGGCGGACCACTTCGCGTCGAAGATGGCCCCGTCGCCCTGCAACACGATAGCGCGCACGTGGTGATACTGTCCCCGCCAGCACCGGCAGCACCGGCAGCACCGGCAGCACCGCCACACGCAGAGACTGACCTGGCCGGGGATGTGGTTGTGGAAGGTGGCGAGCGGGCGGGCGGAGGTCGCGTGCCACACGAACAGCTGGCCGTCGTGCCCGGCGGAGAGCAGCACGCCCGGCAGGAACGGGTGCGCCTCCAGCACGTACGCCTCGTCGCGGTGTCCCGCCAGCGACGCCACCTGCGTGCACGTGCGCGCGCACCACACCTGCGACACAACACACATATACTCCACTCCACTCCACTCCACTCACATATACTCTGTTTGCTACAACACGCTTTACTTTCTTTTATTTTTACGCCACGCACCGCTGGATCTAGTCTCAGACTATCGCAACACACAGCAAGGTGCGCGCGCGGCTGATTTACAACTTCAGGGCAGTAGCTCGCCAGCCGGACCTTTGCCCTGCGCCACGCTAGGGGATCTTCATGTTTTTTTTCCATCACCTGAAGCTCAAGTTCATTGTAGGATTCAAACCCTCGATTTGCAGATCTGAAGCCGACGTCACAGCCAACAGGCATCATTTACACCATAAACTATCGCTATTGTTCCAAACAAAATGAACCTGAATTCAGTATTATCATTTTGAATACATATATTTTTACATTGTCACACAGCGCCATCTAGCCCTAAAGTAAGCTAAGCATAGCTTGTATCATGGGAACCATGTATCCCATGATACAAGCTATGACAGCCAGACAACTACATACTTTTACCTAAATACATACACATATTAACATCCAGACAGAGAAGAAACATCTGTGTTCGATACACAAATGTTTGTCCTGGGTGAAAATGTAGCCCACGAAGGCAGGGTTACTACCGACTGAGCTGTGAAGTCAGTCTAAATATATTTGAGTAGTATATATACACTCACCCGTATGGAGCAGTCCGAGACGGCCGTGATGACGTACTCGTCGCTCCGGTCCCAGCACACCATCGTTACCTGAACACACAAACATATAAGGTGAAGGTGTCACATACATATCCTACCATAGCATCTGCTATATTTGTTCAGCCAGAGGTCTTCAATACATACAATACTGACTTAACGATTATATATCTTCCCCATGGAGGGTCGGATAGGGTTTGAACAGGCATCAAAATTATCGATAAGTACGCGTGACCTTATGTATTGAATATTGACGTTTCCAAGCCATTTCTTTATGAATTCTATGGAAATAAAAGTTTTTGACTTGAGTATAAAGGTGTTGGTACCTTGAGTCGTTTGTTGTCCGTGTGTTGTGACTCGGGCAGCAGCAGCGAGTGCCGCCACTGCGTCGCGTGCAGCGTCCACAGCGCCGCGCTGCCGTCCTGCAACGCGCACGCGCATATTTATTTATTAATGGTTTCCAGTAAGTGACACATATTTCTTACATAATTATCATTGTAAAAGTATACTTCTTGTGTTCACTTCCAAGGTAACCACTGGTTACACAGGTACAATTCCTTGGGGCGATTGTGTGTGATAGAAGAAGATAGAAGTGATATAAATTATCATCTAGAAATTGGGTATTTAAAATAGAAATACTTTTAAACTAGACAAAAAGATAAAGGACTTACATATTGTCATTCTTAGAAAGTGATTTTATATAGAAAGATTAATGAATTAAAGTGTCAAACTTTAAACTAAGTGTTTCTGTTCCATCATTAAGACATATTTTAGACATAGGTTAGATAGATAGATAGATAGATGACACTTTATTGCTCACAAAATCAAAATAACAACAATCAGATACAAAGTACAAAAAACAGTGAAACAATGGGCGGTCTTATCGCTATAAAGCGATCTCTTACAGACAACCTTTGGATGGACAAGAAATACTGGACTTTGGTGTGGCTTTGTGGTTCATTTAAGATTGGATAAAAATATAACTGTATAGCTTAGTTAAAAATGTATTAAATTCAAATTGAAACTATCATGTTTTGTGTAACATTAACACAGTACAGTGCAGTACCTTACTGCCGGAGACAAATCTCAATCCCCTGTGCGCCCACGCGATGCTGTCCACCGCGTCGCTGTGCACCGCACTCTCTAATATCTGGAACAACGTATCAATACATACATACATACATCTAAAGTGTGGACGGCGCGGCGTACTGTCTCAAGTGTACAAGCAGCAACAACGTGTGTTGCCATAACTAATAAACTACCTTTAAATGATTACCTTTGGTCAAACAAAAAAGTTAAACCTAGCGATAAGTACGCGTGACCTTGTGTATTAAATATTATTGACGTTTCCAAGCCATTTCTTTATGAATTCTATAGAAATAAAGTTTTTGACTTTGACAAGTGTGAGCACCGCTAATTTTTTATTTTTTTTTGGTCAGATATAGAATCTCTGCTGCTATATATAGAAATCTGCTGTTTTCCCCCAGACCATGATACTGTATATCGTACTGGTTGTGCCCAGTCGCAGTGGTGGCGTGTGTATGTGCCTTATCGCTTTAAGCGATAAGGCCGCCCATTGTACCACTGTCGTCTACAGCAGTATATTTGTTTTTTATTTGTTTATTTTCACTTAAGGTGTACAATAAAGTTATATTCTATTCTATTCTATGTGTGTGTACTCACCCTGCTGCACTCGTGCTGGACGGTGTAGACGCGCACATGCTGGTCGGCGCTGCCGCTCGCTAGGAACGCGCCGCCCGCGGACCACGCCGCGCATATCATGTGGCACACGCCGGGACGCATTCGCTCCACGTACTGCACCGGCTGCAACCATCACACCACACCACACGTAACCACGTATCCACGGCTCGAACGACCAGTTTATAAAGGAATAATGAATCTTGACGAACTCTTTTCTATGTGAAAGAGTTCTCCAACATTTTACACATGCTACTTCTATAATAATAATAATGGTGGACATTGTCACACAGCGCCATCTAGCCCCAAAGTAAGCTAAGCATAGCTTGTATCATTGGAACCAGACAACTGATATACATATTTATATACTTTTCTTTTGTAAATACATACATGTAATACATATTAACATTTAGACACAGAACAAACATCAATGTTACAAATGTCACATAAATGTTTGTCCTGAGTGGGGATCGAACACACGACCTACAGCGCAGAAGGTAGGGTTACTAACTGAGCTATGAGGTCAGTCTTCTGTGTACTTCTGAATCCAAAGCGTATGGACAGTAGAGATGCACAGTGCACAGTGTGAGGTATGTACCTGCGAGAGGAACTGTCCGTCCGGCGAGCACGTCCAGAACGCGACGGAGCCGTCCGTGGAGGTGGACGCGAGCCAGCGGACGTCCGCGCGCGCCGGCGGCGCCCACTGCACCGACGTGATCGTACCTGCGCACACACAAACACGCGCGATACATGAGCCGACCCGTCCCGTCCCCGCCCCGTCCCGCGTCCGTCACGTACCGGCGTGCGCGTGCAGCACCGCCTTCGGGTGCGCGGTGGAGAGCGACCACACGCGCACGAGCCGCTCCACGGAGCCGCACGCGACCAGCGACCCGTCCGAGGAGACGCTCGCGTCCGTTATCTCTGCGCTCGCGCCGCGCAGCGTGCCGACCAGCCGGCCGTCGCGCGCGCTCCACACCTGGAAACAGGACGGCCGCTACACACCAACACCAGTAGCCGGCGGGCGGGCGCGGAGAGACGAGTGTGTCGGGGGCCGGCTCGTACCTTGACGAGCAGGTCGTCGGCGCCGGTGATGACGTAGCGGCCGCTGCACTCGAACACGAGGCAGTACACCGCGGAGAGGTGGCCCAGGGTGCGCCGCTGTAGCTGGAGGCCGGCGAGCATCCGCGGGGAGAACAGCGCCTGCCCCCCCGCGCCCGCGCCCGCCCCACCCGACACGCCCAGCTCGCGGCGCACCAGCCGACGCACTGAACAATACCAACGATACGATAGCAGAGGACACAAGGGACAAGGGCAAGATTACCATGATTATAATTTACAAATAGCATGTCACTGCGCACAGCACAGATTTAGTTAATGTAATGTACAAGATATATTTATTAATTACTAACGACCCGACCCGGTTTCCATTTATTCAATAAACTCGCAAAAAAAGGAAGCCCTCCTTTAGGGGTTTCTTGCTGTTCTTCCATGGAGGGTCGGATAGGGTTTGAACAGGCACCAAACTTATCAATAAGTACGCGTGACCTTATGTTTTGAATATTGACGTTTCCAAGCAATTTCTTTATGAATTCTATGGAAATCAAAGTTTTGACTTTGACTTAAAGAAAGTGAATGAGTTCGCTTAGAATTCGGTTTTATCGCGCACCCCTATTTTACCCCTCGGAAAAGTAGCCTAAGTTACTCCTTGTTACATCAGCTATCTGCCAGTGAAAGTCCCGTCAAAATAGGTCCAACCATTTCAGAGATTAATCGGAACAAACATACAGACAGACAAAAATTGTAAAAAAATGTTGTTTTGGTATATGTGCCGTGTATACATCCATATGCACTTAGTATAATGCGGTTATTTTAATATTACAAACAGACACACCAATTTTATTTAGTTGTATAGTTATAGATTATATACTCATACCCAGCTCGTTTATAGCTTGTTGGAAACCGTATTCAAATGTTTGCCAGGTTAAAAAGAAATGGATAACCGTAGAAATAGATTCGGGCAGAAGCGACTCTGTCTACTGTATAGTGACTACATAATATGGAGACAGTGGTATTACCGAGCGAGTGGTCCTGCTTATGGAAGGCGTACTGCGGCTTGCTGGAGACGAGCGTCTCGCTGAGCAGCGAGAGCCGGGCGGCGAGCCGAGGCGAGCGCGAACCGCGAGCGAGCGCGAGCGCCTGCGAACACACGTTCGCGAGCCGCTGCCACGGCATCGACTCGTACTGACACGCCTGCAAACATACACACAGACAGACAGTCACAACACACACACCCGACTATTACTACCCCCTACTACTATACATGCTACAGTTAAGTTGACTAAATAAATAAAAAATAAAAAATGGTGGCCATTTCTCACAGCGCCATCTAGAGTAAGCTAAGCATAACAACTGAAATACTTTATTTTTGTAAATAAATACACATAATACATATTAACACCCAGACACAGAACAAACACCTATGTTCGTCACACAAATGTTTGTTCTGGGTGGGAATCGAACCCACCTCCAGCGCAAAAGGCATGGTTACTATTACTACCAACTGAGCTGTGAGGCGAGTCTATTGATGGATGTTTGTTACACAATCAAGTCAGGGCAGCGAACGAAGCTGGATGAGATTTGGTACGTGGATAGTTTATATCCTGGATTAACAGATAGGCTACTTTTGATCCTGGAATAGTGCAGTCTCATGGGATGACTTATTCACCGCGGGCCACCGCTAGTCATTTATATGAGTTTACTCGGTAAGAATCTATTTAGATATATCTGCCTGCCTGCATTCAATAATATCTTATTGGTAAATTTGAGAGCGTGGTGATCTAGCGGTACTGACCCCCGAGTTTCAATCCGGAGGTAGCCGGTTCAAATCC
The DNA here is from genome assembly GCA_947359385.1 of Chesias legatella. Classification (NCBI taxonomy): domain Eukaryota; kingdom Metazoa; phylum Arthropoda; class Insecta; order Lepidoptera; family Geometridae; genus Chesias; species Chesias legatella. The sequence goes on from OX375791.1 coordinate 3,803,719, forward strand.
CGACGTGCACCTATGAGTTTTTCGATTGAAAGATTTATGTGCACAATACCACGTTCTCAAAACAGTGAAGGAAAACATCGTGAGGAAACCGACATGTCCTAGAACTAAAAATTCGAAGACATGTGTTGAGTGCAGGAAAGGAGCCTCTTTGAGTCGCACTTACAATCCTTTCACCACACTGGTTTGACAGAACCGGTGACTCGAAGAAGAAGATTGGTAAATTAGATTTTACAAGTCTATATCTATTCTCATTAAATATATCAGCTAGTCATCAAACTAGTGGTTACAATTAAATATATACACAAATCAAAATATGTACTTAAATTTACTTTAATTCTTATTAAAGCAATAATTAATAATGGTTAATAATTTAACTATAAAATAGATAGAAGAAATAAATTTAATAATAAAAATGCTGTATTTACTATTTTTTTATAATAATAATATATAACCAGTTGACTCGGGATGATTTAAAGATACTAACGAAGGATAACGAAGGTTACGTGGAATAAATAAACTCAAAATACATGAACCCTGAAAACATTACATTCCCTTTTTGGGCAGTCGTGTAAAAATAAAATTTTTGATGTGATACATCTATAGCCGCACGTAAAACCGATTTCTGGCATGGCGACGCGTCGCCACGGCATGCGTTGCATATTACTTTTACAAAATAATGTCGATGTTTCACATCTGCCAGGCGTCCCGTGACGGCTCACATTTTTTTTGCTACAATTTTTGTCCAATTGCTGTTATCTATACATACTATATATGTCTATACATACATACATACTTACCATTTTTTTTTTTTATTCATAGAATAGATTCATAGAATCAACAGCATTTGGAGAAAATTTACAATTGAGAACTTATAACTAAAAACTTAATGCCAATTACAAAATTAAAATAAAATTAGTTAGTAATTTTCACAAATACAATTATTAGAAAATGTCTATGGGTTACACCCCAATCACATAAAAATACAATTGTATTTATTGTGAGACTATCTCCATACAAGATACATAAATTCAAACTGTGGCGGGAGAGCCAGTGACGTCACGCGGTAAAGTGACGCTCGGCGCTCGTCCCCCGGCCGGGCTCGTCGACCAATCACGGCTCACTACCAACCACACTCGTCTGTTAGAGTGAGACGTAAACTTTTCATGTATACCGTTCCCATGCGATAGAAAGAGACACACATACACCTAATTACGAAACTACACAGCCATTCTCCTGCATGAACTAATAACTTTTTCAGATTTTCCACGAAAACTTTAAAATTATCACTGAAACAGGACAAAATATTTTTTCCCGTCTTTCTACCGTAAATTTGCGCTCAAAACCGTACAATATACAATTTAAGTTATTTTGTCATTTTATCGTAAAATATTCATTTCTCTTCGCATATCTCGCGCAAAAATGCTATAAAATGTTATTTACAATGATTTATAATAAATATAAGCTCACCAATTCATCGTAGGACTGGGCGTGTTCGCCGCCTTCCCAGTCCACGCGACGCGGCAGTACCTACGGAATACACCGAACACTTTTACAACTTTCAGGAAAGTTTCAGCAGTTTGACAGCCGCATCCACGTGCGTTCAGCCAAAACAACAATATTCCACAACCCGGCTACGAAAGCTCGAACGTACCTCGACACTCTCAAGCTCTTTCAGCAAAGTCTGTAACATAAAAGAACCCCCGTTACTCTCCTGAACATTAAATTAATATTATTCAAATCCATTCCGAGCTAATTTACCTTTGCAGTCTCTTTCAGCGGCCCGCCAGAGAGAAATTTCGCTATCAGAAAGTAGAGTTCTGAAATCGGAAAGCTACTATTAGTCGACCTCGTACATAGGCCATCGCTACTTTGGACCTCGATTTTCTAAGCTCTTCGCTTACCGGGAACGACGTTGTGTGGCTCGAAAGATTCCTCCATTGTCCTAGAATTTATTTCAGGAATCGACACGGCACTTACACAACATATTCACTGTAAAATTACAAGAAACATTTCACATTAGATTGTTGATGATCATTAATGCTATGCAACCTTTTGCAATAATATCAAAATGGAGGTCGATTTGATGGTAAAACAGTTTTTATGTATCGCGGTGTCAATGTCGGTAATTTTCGTGACAACGCTGACTTGGTTCACGTAAGAAGATACTAGATGACGCTAGTTCATATGCAAAACCGTAGTGTTAACAGAAGTCTCCGTTTTCTGCGAGATCTCCAGTTTTTTTATAAGTCAGCCGATCTTTAGGTTGCCGCAAATTTTAATTACCTTATATTATTTCTGACAATTTTTAACAATTTACTGAACTATATTTCGGGATAAAATTTCACTTCCTAGCCGTTCACATGATGGACATAGACGGGAACGTTTACGTAGGTACGAATAATTTATATTGCATAAACAGGACTGCGCCGTTTGTGTGCTAGTCCTCGACTGCAATGGTGTTGGTGGCATCAAATCTTGCAGTTCTTGTCTACAATCTTCGAAGTTAAGTATATAATTGATAGAAAGCCGTTAAAGTTTGCGGTGGTGTTCAAAATTTAGAATATTGCCTAAATTTCTTCAGGATCCCGGTAACAGTTTTCATCGATATAGTTTTTATTCTAATGGATTATACATGTCCATAAAATAAAAATATTAGAGACATTCTTCTTCAACCAACGCCTAAGCATGTTCTCTTATCTAAACATATGATGTTACTAGTCAACCACTAGCCACTAGACGCCAAATGAGCGTCATCTTCTGCTATATATATTATGATAGAATACAAATCACATGAATGCTTCGTTATTTTTATGTCTAAAATATGTATTTTTAAGGCCTAATGTAATAAGGTAATCAATTACCGAAATTTATATTTTAATGGCCTAAGTATGTTTAAATATCATATATTTTTCTTTTGTAAGTACTATTATAATATTATCCTACCTGTAACAGGTGACTAAGTTTTAATTACTAATTATTTCAATAAGACCCAAATGTACACTTGGTTATGCAATAAAACATTACGTAATTTGAAAAAAGTCCTTACTTGCTCCATACATGTCATTGTTAGCCAATAAAGTTAAAAAATTATATTTGCTGTGTTTTTTTTAACATCTCATTCGGTAGGCTTGGACTGGCTGTCTTCAATTATTGGATTTTAAACAAGTTAGACATGCCAACCCTGCTTGCCTGATACTTGACAGCCAAGGAAATGACAATGACATTCAAGTCGTCCATGAGTGACTACATTTTCATTTTACACGGAATTTTGTGTTATTATGTTTTTGACGACGTGAGCTATTCGAAATTAGGCGATCTCTAAACGGTATATAATTATCCAGTGGCGTGACATGGTCGGGAGCAAGTACTACATATACGGCGGCGGGCGATGGCGCGAGGTGGATACGAGGACCGGCCGTGTGGAGGGATGGAGCCGCGCTCGGTTCCTGGTGGCGCGCCGCGGGAAGCTCGCGGTCCTCCGCTCGCGGCCGGTGACCACCGCGCTTCGGGCGCTAGCGGAGGCCAAGCCCTCGGCCGCGAGTGAGGGCCCACCGCTTCCCTACAAGTATGTTAGAACTGCATTGTTTACTAAAAGTTTCCCGCCTATTTAGTATTTTGCTAAACACTGGATCGGCAACCCAGCAGCGGTCCGTGTGGAGTGCTAGGTGTCTAGGCGAGATGTTCTGGTGGGATGTCAACTCATCTGTTTGAGCTTTACCATAAATAAACTAGATTCTTTGTTTTAAAAAGTAATCTGTTATGTTACTAAAGACATAAATTGCAGCCAAATAGTTTAAGTAGCTTTTTGTCACTTATCCAGTTCACAATAATTCTCTTTATTATATTGCACCACTGCTTGCTGAGTTCCAAACAGAGAGTTTAAACATAAGATCTGAAAATGATTTCCTGTACATTTGCTACTTGTATACAAAATCAAACTGATATGCACAGTTGCAACTAGAAACAGCAGATACATTATGGTCTGGACAGGTTTCAATTTGCAAGGCTCTGTCCTTATCTTGTACTTATTTACTTGTGTTCAGGCAGTAGATCTTATGCCAAGTTCATCTGGGGAAGTACTGCCACTATATCAATTTTTTTGCATTGTTCCAATTTATAAAGTGGTTGAAGGTGAAATTACAGGCACATTAGACATTCCACCTTCACATCTCATCTGGTCTTGTCATACCTAAGTAAGGGAAGACACCCAAGTTGTATTGCTTGTCCTCACTAATATTACAAAATTTTGCTAACAATAGATTTCCCAAAGAGAGGCGAGCACATACTGACATGAAGGCTAATGGTGTGCGGTCATGTTGCAGGCACTGCGGACACTGCAAACATTGGTAATCAAACGTTAATTTCAATACCATTGTATGAGGCCATTTGTAAATTACTCACATATCATGAGGTCAACAGCACTTCCAATTATTTATACATATATCTATTTAAAAATATTTTTTTGTACATCGCCCCTTCCACTCGCTTTTCATACGATGACAGAATTCTGTAATCCCCCTACCTCCCGTTTAAAGTGTGACGTAACTTATAGATGGCCCCTAATCACATTTTGATAAACCATGGCGGAAGCTATCTGGGCGCCCCCTGCAACAACAATTCAAGCCTCTCAAACAAAATATCTTTTACAGTCAGTCAGACATCACCACTTCAAAAACGTGCATGCATGTATTAAAAAGCACAGCCGTTGGCAATCAGTGTGAGAAGGTAGAGACGGGTATCCAAACTAGTATGCCACACCGAGATGCCTCTAGCAATAAGAGGAAACGAGACAGCACCAGCTCAGAAGACGTATCTGCCACAAAAATGTTGACGGTGGCTACGGTACATACAGCTAAACAAAACAACTCAGACATGCAGCCGTTGCAACAGAAAACACTAAATTCAAGGATCTTTAAAAATGTTAACAACACAGTACTGAATTCAGTAAGACATGTTTGTTCCGTGATTTCTGATAATCAGGCTTTGTCTTCGCCGAAACGATCGTCAAAGAAACAACATGATTTACACAAATCGCGGCCTCTTAAACGTAACAGAGATAGTTCTAAAGAGACTTCTCCCACAATCAGGCCAAGAAAAAGTGCTAAGTCCGATGATATGAATAAATTATCAAAAACAGAATTTGTCAAAGAAACTAACAAGTACGGTCCAGCACAGAAGAAAAGACAAAATAATATTCATTTGTCATCAGAATCGGGTTCAGAATCAGGTTCAGAATCTCATGCATCTAAATCGAAAACGGAGATTAAAATGAAAGCAAATGACAGCCTTGTGATATCCTCTGAAACAGACTCAAAGTCTTATTCAAAATTGAATCATAAACGATCACATCCACACAGTAAACACCCAACTAAGCATAAACCTGGCCCTAGAAATAGACAACTTAAAGAAGACACGGTGACGGGTTCCCAGAGGGATATATTCAAAGAATTAATCATAGATGAACAAGATGTAGAAATTCTACGTTTATACATACAAAAACATCATTCTGATAAGGAGTTACTGCGGTTTGATACTGACAATGATTATAAAATGATGCATTTCTATCGGATCAATCCTCTAGTTAGTATCGAGAGGTGTCCTAGAATCGCTAGGATGCTTCGTTCGGAAAGTCAGGACAGTCAGATTACTGTACAGGACTTTGCTTCCAAACTTGGACTTAGATCAATATTGGAAGCTTCCTTAAAGCCTAGGAAATACAGAACTAGAAAAATAGAGAGAAAGAGCTATGCAGACAGAGAAACTAGTGATTCAGAAGATATGAAAGAAAACTTTGTAGTTAAACCAAGCAAACGTTTCAAGTCTGATAAAGAACTGAGGGAGTCCTTGAACAGTTATGGTACACACAGAGATAAGATGCACTTAACTAAAGATGAAGTTGGGGAACATGTGAATGCACCCAGTAAACAACAAACAAGGGTAAGAAACAAGACAGTGCCCATTCAACAAATAAATAAAGAAAATAATATATTTGACAGAATAGAACAGACTAGAAATATAAAGAAGACAAACAGAGACAAGGGAATAAAAGGAGCAGATAAAACAATGAATACTGAAGAATTGAGTAGTGACCATGAAAGTGAGCAATTCACTGCGCCAAAGAAACCGCTCGCCAACAAGCCCGCTTGGAAGAGACCTAAAGTCACAATTACAAAAAGGTAAATAGTCAAAAAACTTAAAATATGAAATAGTAGAAGTAATTGCTCAATAGCGCGCGAACACACACGCACGCACACAGACGCACGCGCACGCGCACACATCCACACGCTTGCACACGTCCACACGCACACACACCCCACGCACGCACACGCACGCACGCACACACACACACACGCATACTTACACACACACAAACACATACACACACACCACGCACGCACGCACGCACTCAATACATAAAACATTCATAAAGAAATGGCTTGGAAACGTCAATAATATTCAAAACATAAGGTCACGCGTACTTATCGCTGAGTTTGACGTCTGTTCAAACCCTATCCGACCCTCCATGGAGAGGAACAGAATAGAAACCTTAGGGGTTACTCAAGGAACAATTCATTTCAAGGAGGGCTTCCTTTTGTATTTTTAGGTAACAGTAGTCACCCGTCTGACTTCAATAATGATATAGTTAAAATGTTGTGTGTGTATGTTCGTGCAGACCGCACCTGAAGGAGTACTCCAGCCTGGAGGACCACGCCATCGTCGCGTGGGTGTCGGTGGGCGGCCGCGCCAGCTGCGTCAACGGGAACCGGCTGTGGCGAGACCTGCAGCAGGACTATCCGCGCCTCACCGGACAAGGTACCCCACACCGCAACACACTACACCACACCACACCACATCACAACACACCACATCACACCACACCACACCAGCTCTGTGAAGCGGTAACCTCAACCCATAAATACTTGGGTCCTCACCTACAAGACCCAAGTCGCATCCATGCGTCCGTAACTCTGATATGTGAATGTGCCTGTAAGTTTCCACACCTCTCAAACCGGACGCTTACTCACATACATTACTATCTTTTCTATTCGAGTTCGGATCTCTCGAACCGGTGTGGTGTAAGGGTTTAAGTGCGCTTCAAAGAGGCTCTTTTCGTGCATTAGACACATGTCTTCCAATGTTTAGTTGTAGAACATGTCGGTTTTCTCGCGATGTTTTCTTTTTCTCTTATATTATCTATTATCTAGTGCAATTGTAGTTGCAGTAGCGTGCACCTCTCAGCGTGTGTGACGTGAGGAGCCCCCTTGTTGCAGTGCGCAGCTTCCACTCGCTGCGGAACCGGTACCTGCGCTACATACTGCCGCAGCTGGGCGCGCTCGCGCTGCCGCCCGCGCACCAGGCGAGACTGCGCGCCGCCGCCGCCACCGGTCTGTATCACGCGCACGTACAAGCACACGCACACGTACACGCACACGTGCACGCACACACTAGTTTTTTTTTATGTAATACAGTTACGGAACGAGCCGACGGCCCACCTGGTGTTAAGTGGTAACCTCGGCCCATAACAACCGATGCGACTCGGGTCCTCCCCTACTAGGTACGACATTACCCAAGTCGCATCGTATGCGCCCGTAACTGTGAGACGTGTAGGTGGAATGTCTCATGTGCCTATAATTTCACCGGCAACCACACCTTTCAAACCGGAACACAGTAACGTAAACGCATTACTGCTTGGCGGCAGAAATGGGCATGGTGGCAGTACTTCCCCGGACGAACTTGGCGAGAGTTCTACTGCTCTTGAGTGATATTTACTAGATACGCTTCTACTACTGACACGTTTCTGGTTTTGATACATCGTTAACACTGAACGCACATATTTGTCTCAGGTGAAATGAAGAAACGCAAGTTGGCTTCGCGGCGGAACTCTATATTCGCGCTGCCGATGCGCGGCGCCGCCTCGCGCCGCGTGCGCGCCCCCTCCCCCTCCCCCACGCGCACGCCCTCCCCCGCCCCGCCCCGCCCGGCGACACGTGCGCGCCGAGTGCAACAACCGCAGCGGACCAAAGGTAACAAAGCAAAGCTATATCTGCTCGTAATGTCACAATACAGTATCATCTTTCCTAGTTTTCTGCATTCACCATTTTTCCTTTCCATTTGTGATTAATGATTCATTTCAGTTCCGACTGGCCAGTCAGTTCCGTGCTGCCTTCAGCACTGGTGTGGGTTCGATTCCCACCCGGGACAAACATTTGTGTAACGAACTTAGATTTTCTTCGGTGTATGGGTGTTTGTATTAAATGAATGTATTTACAAAAAAAAAGTTGTCTGGTTCCCGTGATACAAGCTATGCTTAGTTTAATTTGGGGCTAGATGGCGCTGTGTGTAATGTCCACTAATATTTATTTCATGTAATTTCCGCAGCGTCCCCGGCCCGCGACCCCCGCGCGCGACACTCCAGCGACTCACTACAATCCAACACAGACAGACTGCTAAACGGAAGGAAACCTCTGATAGAGAAGTCTAACGGAGCCGACAAGCCGACGCGCAAATTCACAGATAAATCTCCTGAGGGCTCTGACGTTACATACAACAATACATCGGGCGGTTCCAGCGCGTCGTCTACTCCCAGATCCAGATCTCCAACCAGATCTCTGCGCAGATCCAACCGGATCACCGGAGGTGAATCTAGAAACTCCGGATTGAAGGAATTGAGTCCAAGTGAAAATACAGTCTCTAACAGCAGAGCCGCTCAGGAAAGTACCCGCAAGTCGTTGAGACACAAATCGACAGATTTTAACACTAAATTCGATTTGGAGTTAAAATCTGGCAATATATCTGTTGATTCGAGGAAATCACCAATCCTGGGGACCAAGCGGAGGTCTTTAATCGGTTCGATGAAGTCCAAAACTGTCGCGGAGGCCGAACGGAAGAATCAACGGATCGCTTGGTCCAAGGAGCCCTCCTCGGATAGATCTGTGAGGAGTGACCGGGAGAAGGAAAGACCCCGGATGAGGAAACTTTACAATCCTAAAACTGTTGCGTGATGAGCGAGAGAAGTATGGAGGCAGGGGTAAACTTTATTCATTACAAATAGTCTTCTGCATTAGTTGAACCCTGTTTTGCAATAAAACATTAACTTAACTTAAAAACAATAATTTAACAATTAAGTTAGTTAACGATTCTGTGTTAAATAAAACTTATAATTGAGAGAATGTTTAGTGTTCCATTTGTAGCACCCAGAATTGCAACTATGACTGGCCTGATACCTCAGTTGGTAGTAACCCTGCCTTCTGCGATGTAGGTCGTGGGTTTGATTCCCATTTGTATGTACTGGGTACAGCAAGCATCAAAATTATAAGACAATGTTCTACTATATATGATTAATGCAATATAATTTATAACGCATTCAGATAAAACTTGATATAAGTATTATGACTTATTTTATATCAATTTCCAAAAACTTGTACACCATGTGTAATATGTCATTTTTCATGTGCATATTATATGTTGATTGGTTTGCCTCTTTGCTTAACATAAGTTAACTTTAAGTTTTCACTTATATTCTCCAGCAAACTGTTACCCAACTTGTGAAAATATTAACTAAAACTGTAAATATTGAAGCAATTCAACTGCAATGTATGTATGTAAGTATTTTCATATACAGGATGTCCGGTAATGAATGGATAACCTTGAAATGGGTCTTAGTAGAACTATTGGGCATTCGGAAAAAAATATCAAATAAAAAAAAACCAAGTAGTATCAAAGATATGTATTTTTTAAATAATATCGATGTTTTGTTTTTTTTTGATACTACTTGGTTTTTTTTTATTTGATATTTTTTTCCGAATGCCCAATAGTTCTACTAAGACCCATTTGAAGGTTATCCATTCATTACCGGACACCCTGTATACATACATCTTGTTTCTTATATTATGTTTTCTTCTTTTATGTAATTAGTTGCTATTTATCCTGATATATAATGTTAATGGACGTCTGTTACTTGGGTAGATAATTTACTGAGGCACTGTGCCCTAAACTAGATCTCTGTGTGATCTATCTAAATTAACGACTGGCCTCACAGCTCAGTTGGTAACTCTGCCTTCTGCGCTGCAGGTCGTGGGTTCGATTCCCACCCAGGACAAACGTTTGTGTTGACGAATGTTTGTTCTGTGTCTGAGTGACATTATTTATATAAAATAATTTCGGATTTGACGCCTGTCTCAATCCCTTCTGTATGTTTGTGTTCATTTGATCCTGACTAGAATAAAAAATACAGTGACGCGTATTATTAATGATTTTTCTAAAATTTGCAGTAAATCATTCTTTATTGTACACAGATAATAGAATACAAAGTGTAACAGAGTGATACAGTCACGTAGAGAGAGAGAGAGAGAGAGAGAGACGAGCTTCCGGAACCAGGAAGAGAGTGAGAACTCCGCGCCGTCACTCAGCGGACTGGAACATTGTCCAGTGATTATTGAAAGCATCATGCAAATGTTGATGACTTTATGTGGACCATTAAATTATTATGTAGTTTGACTTACATGTTGATATTTTATTTCAATGTTGAGTTGGCAGTTACTGCCCCCATACCCATTTCTGCCGCCAAGCAGTAACATAATAATAAGCATTTATTTCGGAATCTCGCGTTTTCCATAGATTTGAGATTACAAATTAACATAACACAATTAAAATATCCTTATCAGTCTTCTTCGAGTCACCGGTTCTGTCGAACCAGTGTGAAAGGATTGTAAGTGCGCCTCAAAGAGGCTCCTTTCCTGCACTCGACACATGTCTTCGAATTTTTAGTTCTAGGACATGTCGGTTTCCTCACGATGTTTTCCTTCACCGTTTTGAGAACGTGGTATTGCGCACATACATCTTTCAATCGAAAAACTCATAGGTGCACGTCGGGATTTGAACCGGCGACCTCCGGATTGAAACTCGGTCAGTACCGCTAGACCACCACGCTCTATATCCTTATCAGTAACGTCCATGGATGCTGAAACACTTCACATCCGCGTTATGTGTTCCGGTTTGAAAAGTGGTTGCCGGTGAAATTACAGGCACACGAGACATTCCACCTTCACGTCTCACGAATTACGGACGCCATAAGATTGGACCTGGGACTTCCTATGGATAGAGGATTCAAGACGTTTGCTTTTGTTACGGGCCGAGGTTTCCGAGGTGGGCCTTCAGCTGTTACCGCACCTTATAGAAAAGTCCGTACGTTTGATAACGGCACGCGTGCCCGCGTGCATGACCAACGTACACGTACACATATGTACGTATAGTGGGCGGCGGCTCAACAGCCATTAATACAATAAATAATACAATATGTACGCACCGGACATTTAATGATATCTCTCTCATTAATAACAATAATTATGCTGCATGTTCATAAGAATTCATATTAAAACGACACGACACAGAGTGGTGACAACCGAGCGCTCACATACAACACATTAATATATAATTAATTGTAAAATAAACCGTTATATATACAATAATACATAATAAACACCCAGACGTATAACAAACATCTTGGTCACACGAACGTTTGTCCCGGGCGAGAATCGAACCCACGACCAACAGCGCAGAAGGCAGGGTTACTACCAACTGAGCTGGGAGGCCGTCAATCATTGCAATGCAGTGAACAGATTATATAATTGTTGACCCCACAATTTTGTGATCTAAACTTAGGAATATTGTTTATTTTACGCCTTGTACATATACATTAAATAAATCTAACTTCACAGAAGGTACCATTGTTTAAATCTAAACGATGTTACGACTCTATCGCAGGTGACATCGCCCAACAGTCGAAGGCTCGCTCATTACAACTCTGAGATGTTATTTAAAATATTAGTAAAATATTTAAGTCACATTTATTCTTATTCTAACGACGACCGAAGAAAAATATAATTATTTGAGCACTATACACACACACATACATACATATATATAGATTTACAATATTTATCTCAAATTGATGATTTTCGTCACTTTTCTGCAATTTTTGGTGTTTGTTAACATCAAAGTCAAAAACTTTATTTCCATACAATTCATAAAGAAATGGCTTGGAAACGTCAATATTCAATACATAAGGTCACGCGTACTTATCGATACGTTTGATGCCTGTTCAAACCCTATCCGACCCTCCATGGGGAAGAACAGACAAGAAATCATCAGATACAAATCATAATATAATGTAAAATTATTAACAAATGCATTTGATATTAGCGCGAGGGAGGAACCCTCATCAGTTTCTATATGTACTGTTATGAGGACGTAATTAATATTTGGATGTTATAAAATATCATAACATTTCTGTTTTCTTTAAACACACACCAAAAACTGAGACAGACAAATATTAATATTACAGATTTCATTACCTTGTTAAAACTATTTACATCAGTTAGGGCGCGATATAACGGACAATATTCAGTGTCTATTTATTCGATCTAACATTGTAAAAAATGACAACTTTAGACAAAATGACAAAATTTATTAAAATAATAGTAAAAAATATTATAAAATTTGCATTTTTCAATGACAATTTGGCCACCCAATGTTGTCGAAAGCGACAATTATTGCCATTTCAACATGTGAAATATGTTTTTACCACGCTGTCTTATGCGATACCTAATACAGCTCCTTAATACATAACCAGCCACCAGCCACCTGTGACACAGACGCATGTAACACAAAAACAAGGCATCTAAGCAAACACATCTATAATCATCCCATAACTTTCTCCCTGAGGAAGTGTTGAGAGCTAAAATCTAAACACGTGTACGACTACCATTAACTATTTCTAATTTGCATTTCATTTTGGCACCACAATTACATAATAAAATGATTTTTAATAACACTAAATTAATATCTCTTTCAGTCTGTATGCAACAGACAGGGATGGAGGCAGATCAGTACGGTTCCAAATGGATTTGTATGTCAATAAGGACAAAGCGGGACTGCGATGCCGCCATAAAACTATATTGCACTTTCATAATGTCACAATAATATTACGTGTACGTGTACGTACATCATTTGAAAACAACAATGTTGAATGAGCGCAGATGTTTATCTATCTATCTGGCTTCACATAACACACACCAGTCACGCCTGAATCCGTTACCTGGCTTTGGACAATATCTCTTATCGATTAGAGTTCTGTAAGTGACGACGCGATCGAAGCGACCTCTACCGGCTTCAGAGCTCCGTATCTGCCGTCACAGACTCGCTGTCTCAATCCAGCTGCAGCATTTGGGATTAAAAATCTGCATCTTACCACATCAACTGTCTAAATAACTTAAATATTTCACTTGTCTCGATGTTCAGTTCAGTGTAGGCGCGCGTGTACCCTGGCTCGCGTTCAGACGAGCTCGAGCACCTTGATGGTGCCCTGGCTGTTGGCGGCGAGCAGGGCGGGCGCGTGCGGCGCGCGCCGCCAGCACACCGCCGACACGAACTCGGAGGGCTCCTCCCCGGCGCCGGCGGCCGCGGTACCTGCGCGCGACACACACACACACGGTCAGCGACAGACACACGGACGCGCACGCGCACGCGCACGTACACTTGCATACGTACCGGACGCGGGCGTCGGCAGGAAGGGTCGCGCCGCGTCGAACCGGTACGCGAGCAGCGGCCGCGACAGCCCCGAGTAGTACACGTAGAGCGCGTTGTTCTCGGAGCCGCACGCGACGTACGTGCCGTCCGTCGCGAGGCCCACGAAGTTCTTCTCGTTCGCGTGGCCCGTGAACGAGCGCACGCAGCGGGGCGAGTTCACCCGCCACAACTGAACACATATACATTTACAACGAAATTACGTCCATAGTATCTATTATAATATAGATATTAACTATCCATAAAGGGATATATTAATGTCGATGGATATTTTGCACAGCGCCATCTAGCCTCAAACTAAGCAAACCTTGTTCTATAAGAAACAAACACCAAATAAGAGAGCAACATTTTTAAAATGTTGTATCGGGAGTACCTCAGGGGTTATCCTTAGAGCCGTCAATGTTTATGTACGTTGACGAGCTGAGCTTTTCAAACTATTATGGGTATGAATGAATACATGGGGTGGTTGTAATTTGGTTTTATATTAATTCGACCTTTAATTAATGTAATTTGTACACGTTTTAATTAAATTAAATAAATAAATAGTAAACGACCGAATTACCTTCAGTTGCGAGTCAGTGGAAGCAGATACGAGCGTGTGCGCGTCTAGGAATTTGACGTAAGACACCGCCTGAAACATACATAAACACTATTATATATATGAATAACAATATTGTTAAAAAAACACAATTTCCAGATGTTTGTAGAGCAGTAGAACCTGAAGCAGTAGAACCAACCCAAGGGAGTACCGCCATTATAACCATTCCTCATGTGTTATGAATTGAAACAATGTGTCAAGAGACATACGTGTCGCACGGGCAAATGCAACGTGTTACCTTCCGATGGTCCCTGAGCACGGCAAGCGGCGTGCGCGGCGCGCGCAGGTCGTAATAGTGCACGCAGTGATCCGCCGAGCCGAACGCGAGGTGGCACGAGGAGCGCGGGTTGAAGCGGACGCAGCACACGTTGAACTAAACATATACACCAGCGTGACGTTTTGGGGGGATCAAGTTGCGCGTCCGTATGCGATTACCCTTTGAATCCAACACGTGTCTCCCGGGTGGTGTAAAAGGAGCAACCCAAAGTAACAGTAGAACTTGGGCTAAGTTCGCCCGGAGAAGTACTGCCACCACACCTGGTAATCTGCCGCCAAGCAGTGATGCACTCATGTTGCTGTGGAAGGGAGTGGGTGCCGGTGAAATTGCAGCCGCATGAGACGTAACATCCCCCATCTCTTGGTGATGGACGCAACGCAATGCGACTTGAGTCATCTCGTACTATGGAGAGGACTTGAGTGGTATTGCTGTTGTGTATGGGCGGCGGTTACAACTTAACATCGGGTGGGCCGTCAGCTCGTTCCGTGACTTTAGATGATATGATGAGTGAGAAGAGTAACATACCTTGGCCTCGAGCGTGGCGACGGAGCGCTCCGCGTTGAGTGACCACAGCTTGACGCGCGCGTCGTCGGATCCGGAGGCGAGCAGGCGCACGTCCGCGCGGTTGAAGTGCACGGACCAGCACCGCTTGTCGTGCTCCTGCGCGCACACGCACACGTGTCAAAGTCAAAGTCAAAGTCAAAAACTTTATTTCCATAGAATTCATAAAGAAATGGCTTGGAAACGTCAATATTCAAAACATAAGCTCACGCTTACTTATCGATAAGTTTGACGCCTGTTCAAACCCTATCCGACCCTCCATGGGGAAGAAAAGGGAGAAACCCCTAATGGAGGGATTCCTTTTTTTTACTATTACAGGACTATTACAGGATGTTTTGTGTGTCGTTGAGCAGAGCGACATCAGACCATCAGATGGGGATTTATCATTTATATAATTTGTCAGTACACAGTGACACACGGGTTGGTTACGCGGGCGGGATGCGTGCGCGTGCGCGTGCGTGAGTGTGTGTAGGTAGTCTCACCATGAGCGCCCTGGTCCTCTGTCCGGTGGCGGCGTCCCACACGGAGACGGTGCCCTCGTAGTCGGAGGAGGCGAGGATGTGCTTGTGGTACGCGTTCCAGGAGACGCACGAGATCTTGTGGCTGCACTGCATCTCCGCGCACGGGTAGTGCACGTCCACCGCGTCGCGGACCACGCTCTCCCACTCGAACACCTGCCCACACCCCACACCCCACACCCCACACTACATTACTATATCTTCCATCTATTTGACAGAGTTCCATTCCCACCCAGGACAAACATTTGCATGACGAATATAAATGTTTGTTCTGTGTCTGAGTTTCAAAATGTATTATTTGCAAAAAAATAGGTGTATAAATATGTATATCAGTCGTCTGGTTTCCATGACACAAGCTACGCTTAGCTTACTTTGGGGCTAGATGGTGCTGTGTGAAATGTCCACTAATATTTCAGTAGAACTCTCGCCAAGTTCGTCCGGGGAAGTACTGCCACCATGCCCTTTTCTGCCGCCAAGCAGTAACGCATCCGCGTTACTGTGTTCCGGTTTGAAAGGTGTGGTTGCCGGTGAAATTACAGGCACATGAGACATTCCACCTACACGTCTCACATTTACGGGCGCATACGATGCGACTTGAGTCTTGTCATACCTAGTATGGGAGGACCCAAGTCGCATCGGCTGTTATGGGCAGAGGTTACCACTTAACACCAGGTGGGTCGTCGGCTTGTTCCGTAAATGTATTACATAAAAATAAAAAATAAATATTTGTTAATTTATTGATCAGTTGTCTGGTGCTTGTACTCAAGCTCTGGTGTGCTACGTGGAGCTGTGTGCTGACCTTGATCCTCTTGGTGACTCCGGCGATAGCGAACAGCTCCTCGTCTTTGTCGAACTCGATCGTGGACACGATGGTGGAGTAGTTGATGGCGTCGCTGCAGTACGACAGCGTCGCCAGCGGACGCAACGCCCTGGCGTACAACAATTCTCATTACATACATGCTATGATACGCAAGTCACTAAGAAGAGTGGGAGTTGCACAGAATGGCTATGGAGCGAGCCATGCTCAAGATAAATATTCTAGACCGAGTTTGCCAATGCTACAATCAGACGTAAGACTACAGACTTAGATGTCAGTGACAGAACAGTGAGCCTCAAATGGAGTTGGAACAGAGGAGGTGATGGCTGATGGAGTGAGATATCCTCGTGTGGTAGCTCAGATCAGACAGAGACAAGAAATCCCAGACCACCGAAGGCACTTTGGGGCGAAGACCAAAAGCAGCAGGAAAGCCCTGAACGAGAGTGGCGTAGAACACAACAGTGGTTACGTCAATATACAATAAGCTATATATTTAGTAGGAGGGCATTGTGTATGCACTCGCCTGTATCTGGTGAACGCGACGAGATCGTCCCTGAACGCGTCGAGTCCGCGCGTGTGCGTGTGCGCCGACCGCGTGTTCGTGTGCGTTTGCGTGTGCGTGTCCGCGACGCTCTCGTCCTCGCGCATGAATTCTTCGGGCGCTCTTTGGTCTCCGCCTGGGGAAATAGATAAGAGTTTTTATTTTTATAAGGTTTAACATATGTGAGGCCACGCGCGTCGGGGCGCACTCGTGGTGCACGCACCTTGTTGTGTCGCGTGGGGGGCGGAGTCCGGCGCCTGCGGCACGTGATCCGCGTCCGCGGGGAGCGGCAGCGCGGAGGGCGGGCGGGACGCGGCGTCGGGCGGCGCCCCCACCCCCGCCCCCACACCCGCAGGCTCCGGCGCAGAGTGCGGACGCGAAGGGAAGTACAGCTCCTCGCCGCGGTGCGCGAAGTAGCACTGACATTATATACATTTAGTGAGTGTACTATACAGTTTTAAAAGCTTTTATATCCGCAGTAGCCTGCCGTCACGTCTTTATTGCATTTGCATTGTCGTCATTACTGAGGGGCGCAGGGGACATTACAGGCACGTGAGTGTTACATGGCATAGCGGGGTACGCAGCGACACATCACGATGGACCGTTTACTCACTTATACATAAATAATACACGTCTGTATGACTGAACAGCTAAATCAGTTATACCAAACACTCACTTAAGGTACACAGAAACTGTTACTTGAAAGAAGAAAGAAAGAAAGAAATTTGCTTTTAGGTTATCATTATCATGTTATATATAAAACGGTGTTTGCCCACCACCTTCACAACCTTGCGATATACGGGACCAACGTCGGGGGGCAAACTAATCTACCACCTTACAAATTCTGTCCCTTTACGATCGCTACCACTCCGCCCCGTCAGCAGCCAGCCGGCTCGAGCCTGCCTTCAGGCGCTATCTTAACTCTGGGAAGAACCTTAATACCTCCCCCCCCCCCAATAGTAAATCAAATAATAAATAAATAATGGTGGACATTGTCACACAGCGTCATCTAGCCCCAAAGTAAGCTAAGCATAGCTTGTATCATGGCAACCAGACAACTGATATACATATTTATATACTTTTCTTTTGTTAATAAATATAATACATATTAACACCCAGACACAGAACAAACATCAATGTTACAAATGTCACATAAATGTTTGTCCTGAGTGGGGATCGAACCCACGGCCTACAGCGCAGAAGGTAGGGTTACTAACCAACTGAGCTATGAGGCCAGTCAAAAAAGAAATAGCATATGAACAATGTGTATGTTACCTGTACGAAGTCGTCGAAGTGCGCGGTGAGGCGACGCCAGCGCTCCGCCAGCGCGTCCCCCCCGCCCCCCGCGAACCCCTCCTCCGCTACCCCGCCCTCCCCCCCCGACCCCGCGCCGCCTGCACCACAAACACTTATCAGTATTATAAGCGCCATCTAGCCCCAAAGTGAGCACAGCTCGTACTGTGGGAAATAGATACCATATCCATATATATTAACACACTGGACAATTGTGTATGTCCGTCAGCATGTGTGCTGGGAGGCTAGTCAAATGTAAATATAGAAGTCATCACTCAGAGGTATGTTGTAGTTGATAACGCAAGATGTCCACGGGTGACGGTAATCACGGTGCATTCTTGCATTCTCTCCGTACTAAAATATCCACCAAAAAAATGGCGGATATATAAAAATTCCATCTTGCTTCGATCAGGGGAGGTACTCAAATCACATCAAAGTTCCATCAAGGCAACCCAGGCCAGGCCGTGCTGGTACACCAACAACATAGTGTTTTTTTATATGATACAGTTACGGAACGAGCCGACGGCCCACCTGGTGTTAAGTGGTAACCTCGGCCCATAACAACCGATGAGACTTGACCTCCTCTACTAAGTACGACAAGACCCAAGTCGCATCGTATGCGCCCGTAACTCTGAGACGTGTAGGTGGAATGTCTCGTGTGCCTGTTATTTCACCGGCAACCACACCTTTCACAGTAACGCGAATACGTTACTGCTTGGCGGCAGAAATGAGCACGGTGACAGTACTTCCCCGGACGAACTTGGCGAGAGTTTAACTGCTCTTAATGGCTTGGCTACACATTATATTTCTTTCACTCAGGTTATGTAATATGAACTTGAGTGAAGCTGTCGTCATTGAACGGAGCCCTCTCCCCGGGCAGGGCAGGGCAGGGTGGGGCGTGGTGTTACCGTCAGCGTGCGCGGCGGCGTCCCCCACGCTGCCGGCCAGCTGGGCGATCTCGCGGCGCAGGTCGCGCGCCGCCTCCCCCCCCCCGCCCCCCACCTCCTCAGCGGTGTGGAGCCGCGCCAGCACGCCGGCGCCAGCGCGCAGCTCCTTCAGCACGCCCGCCACGTGTTCCATATCCTGCACGCACAACACAACACGTATCAACAGAACGACAACTGTGTAACTGTGTATCTAAGTCTAAATGTTAACATGTCCACTATAAATCATTCAAAGTCCAAAGTCAAAAACTTTTATTTCCATAGAATTCATAAAGAAATGGCTTGGAAACGTCAATATTCAATACATAAGGTCACGCGTACTTATCGATAATATGTTCGATGCCTGTTCAAACCCTATCCGACCCACCATGGGGAAGAACAGACAAGAAACCCCTAATGGAGGGATTCCTTTTTTTTCGCCTTTTTATAATTTAGACAGAATAGTTCCTCGAGTACGCTCCCATTCGCCATTATAGTCGAGTAGAGAGAGAGAGAGAGAGAGAGCGAGTGAGCGAGTGAGAGAGAGAGCGAGCGAGAGAGAGCGAGCGAGTGAGTGAGAGTGTGAAAGTCACCTTCCTGACGAGCTGCGTCTCCTTGACTAGATTCTCGAGCTGGTGAGTGCGGTGCGTGAGCAGGTGGGAGAGGAACTCGTAGAGGAGGCGGTGGTGTGCCGCCGCGCACTCCGCCTCCAGCAGCCGCTTGCGCCGCGTCAGCAGCTCCAGCATCGAGTCCACCTCCACCAGCGCGAGGTGCCGCGACGAGCTCGCGACCAGCGCGCGCAGGGAGCCCGCTTCGCCCCCCGCCACACCGCCGCCCCCCGCCACGCCGCCGCCCCCGACCCCGCCGCCCGCACCACCCGCCGCCGCGCGGTCCCGGCTCAGACGCCGCTTCGCCACCTACAATACATTAACATTGAATAAAGTTAATTGAAATATTTCCTTCCTGCCCCACCTATTAATAGTTTCTGACTGTTGATCTTGGCAAAACTTTTTTTATGTCACAGTGAGCAGACGAGCCATTATGAAAAGTGGTCACCGTCGCCCGTGGACATCTTTGTTACTTATAGGGCGAGCTGGTTTCCGCAACTAGGCCACCAATGGGCCCTTTTTGGGTGTTGGGTGGAGGCCGCTAGTCCAGCCACCCGATGTCCTCCAGAAAGGCCAGCAGCTCCTTAATACCGGCGCAGGCCTGACTGGGTGTCCTCGGTGTCCCAAGAGAGGTTGCTCTTTGAGACGCCACGCTATTGCACTCTAGGAGCACATGCGCGGCCGTCTCTTCTGCAGTGAGCCAGCCTCTGCATAGGGGACTGTCAGATCTGTGATTGCTTGTGGGCATCAGCAATACTAGAGACAATGCTGATGCGTGCCGTGAACTAACTGAGGTGAAGAATAGAGAGAGAGATTATCAGACATTACCAGTTCATTGAGCAGAAAGTTGGGGAAAATGTGTTCATTGGAGGGTAGAGCGGCCCCGCACTTGGGACACCGCCGGTGTAATTCCACAGACTTGGCGATGCAGGCGAAACAGAAGGAGTGGCCGCACCGAGACACGTACGCCTCCTCGATCAGCTCGAAGCACACCGGGCACAGGAGCTCACAGTCCTGGAAACAATCAATATATTTTAATTCTATTATTCACTTGGTGTTTGTTGTGTGAAAGGTCAATGTTTATTTAATTCATTGAATTATTTATTTATATTATTATGGTCTAGCAGCTCTCCCTGATAAGAACACTTTGCACAGTGTTGGAATGGATACACATTTATTGTTTGGTTCACTTTTTAAGCACTGATTGTTTGTAACCAGTTGTTTTTAGTTCCTTTAAATACATTCACAGAAGTAGCAGAAATGAAACAATTCATTCCAATAGCAAAGCACTCTGTTGCTAAGGAAATGATGTGCAGCGAGTGAGTTTGCCAGGTTGCACTCTAGTCTCAGGTTGATGCCCACGAGACTCTCTCTTCTTCTTTCCTTATGAAGATGTTTTGTAACTTTGTAGATTGTAATGCTGCATCATAGACTAGGCCCGTGCCTCAGCATCGCAGGGCATCAAAGGCTTGTACTGTACAACACGTAACATAATTACCACTAATAGGAAAAGTGGAAGAAGTCATATGAAATAGCTGGCTCTTATTACCTTATCTTCGAGAGAGCCGCCGAGTCCCCCGAGAGCAGCTGCCCCTGCAGATATGGAAATATTGCCCATCGGACTCGGGCCACTCCCCCCGCTAGCCGCTGAACCCGACATCTTGTCCCTGTGGAGAGGTACTCATAAATAACATATGTGTCATCATCATCCAGAATAATAATATTGAATTAAATGTCATAACTATGGATAAATATGACATATTAAGAAATTACATGTAATTTTGAATTTGTAAAAATATGAATATGTTTATACAGTTGCCAATAATAATGATTGAATGGAAACTACACAAATATAGTTTCCAATATATTAATACTGACTTTGCAAGACTGATCAAGCCTAGAAAACAAATATAGTTCACAATAAACTTATCCAGGGATTCTATTTATTAACATGACCATGTTTATGGAATACATTTCAATTCAATACATCAATTAGTTCCTGATGAAAAGGGATTTTACTAACAGATAGACTGATGACAAAGTAATCCTAGCAATGGTAATGGACCCTTTTAATAAATGGTCACTTGTAAAATATGATCATAAAATACAAACCAAGAAACCTGTTAAATAATATTGGTTATTATGTATTTAGATTGAAAAAAGAAATACTTAATGGTAGTTAACTACTGTCTCCGACGTGCAATGTCCCGTAAACTGAGCCCGCGACGTCCAGGACGAGGGGTACAGTGTATAATTAACTCAGAATCAATAATTGATCAAAACATTGGCTGTGTGACCCAAAAGTGTTTTCAAGCATACACACCGACGAAATCGCATTACTTACGACTGATTGTTGTGATTCTAGCGAGGACACGGTGGGGACATCATATTACGGAGATTGCGACGATACTGTAGAGATCCTCTGGAAGGCTGATATGTAATACTTTCAGCTTGCGATCAAAGAATAACTCTCAGCAGAAGAATGTTGATTTTTCTGACACGTAACGCGAAGTCAGCAATTACGTATCCACGCAAAATGTTTGTCTTCCACGTGTTGAACCACTATTTACATATAGACTCATTATTTACGAATAAACGTATTATATTTTTATTGAAACTGGACTGAACGCCCGCATGATCATCCTAAAATTCGCAATCAATTTGATATTTTCCATTTTGACAATCAGTTCACCTTGACTTTGACTTTAACGTTCATTAGACATTAGATTTAGTGTATTCTTCGGCCTCCGGTGGTGTAAATAAATGCGTGGTTCGTAAATACTGGTTGAGCTGTAGATGGAACGCGAAGTTTCCCCTATTTCGAGGGAGAGAAAAGATTTTTCATAGTTTCGTGAAAGATGGCCCGGGTTCAGGGCTTGGACGCAAATCTAATAGCGTTTAACTGCAGTAGTATTTGAGCAAAGATGAGGTATTCTCTTCAACTGACATGACATTCAAAGTTCATGTGCAAAATAGACAATAGCCAGTTACAAAAAAACTTTGAAATTAATAAACACGTTATCTTTGTGCGCTGTCACTGTCGTAGTTGTCAAATGATCAAAATAGTGTCAGTGTCAGTCAAACAAATGAAGACCGTGGGTTTTCGAGCGTTTCCAAATGCATAGTAATATATTATTTTACTAAATAATACACTCAATTCTTCTATATAACAGTAAAAATATAAACTGCACACGTCAAAAGTAAGTACTTGCAATTTCTATGCATTCTAATAGCTATTCATTTAAATTATCGACATTGGGGAAGTGGCGCAATCCCTAATATATGTTTTATCCATATTTTGAAGGTTTCGCCATAAAATGGAACCACTGTTCGAGGATGATGCGTCAGCGTCGTCGGGAGGGTTTATCAGCTATATAACATATCCAATTACTTCTGGTAAGAATGTTGAAAATGTTTCTTCTAGAACTTAGTACAAAAATCGTTTAGAAAATCTATGTATGTATAGTAAATTGGCGTACGTCTGTATAAGTTTTGTTATTCTTGCTTGAGCAGGTTAAAATTTATATTGATCACAAATCTGCATTGTCTCTTTTGGATAATACATCCAACCCAATGTAAGAAATTTAAAGTTATTCAATTTAATATCTGGTCCTTAGTCATGAGGCTTGGGCTGGGGATTCAGGTATACCGCAAACATATCTGGTGAACCTGAGATCTAGTATTTTAGTGGCCCTTTAGTGCAGTTGGTAGTAATGCCTGCCTTCTGCGCTGTTGGTGGTCGGTTCGATTCCCACCTAGGACAAGACAATGTGTGTCTGAGTGTATTTATATATGTATTTACAAAAATAAAGAATATCTAATTGGTATCATATCAGTTGTCTTTTACTATAGGAACCCTATTAGTAAAAGCTATTTTAGCTTACTTTGGGCTAAATGGCACTGTGTATAATTTGACCAATAGTTATTACTATTTTGTTACTTGAATTTTTTTTTAAACACATTATAGACATAAATATTGCATTCTTAAAGAAATAGCTTGGTAATCTTTTAAAATTAAAATTGCCAATCAGTCAACTTAACAGCCCCAGCCTGGCTTCGCACAGTCCTAGGACCCGTTGTTCGCCTTCACAAGGCGGACTGCCGTGTGTCCGTACCACCGGAGGTCCTCCACCGAGTAACCTCGCTAACATACAAATCACAAGATTACACATACTTAAAGCTACGACTTAAGTTCAAAGTCTTATGGGCCTCCACAGGGAGAACACTCCAGAACCAACTGAGCAGGGAATCCTTTGCATATCGTCATAATAATCATAACATAATCATTGCATGACTGGCCTCATAGCTCAGTTGGTTAGTAACCCTACCTTCTGCGCTGTAGGTCGTGGGTTCGATCCCCACGCAGGACTAACATTTATGTGACATTTATAACATTGATGTTTGTTCTGTGTCTGGGTTTTAATATGTATTATATGTATGTATGTATTTACAAAAGAAAAGTATATAAGTATGTATATCAGTTTTCTGGTACCCATGGTACAAGCTATGCTTAGCTTACTTTGGGGCTAGATGGCGCTGTGTGAAATGTCCACCATTATTATTATTATTATTGCAGTGTGGGCAGTCGTGAGCTCCGTGCCAGGGTTCCTTGCTGCGTACGGATGGTACCTGGTGGGAGCTTCTATAGGAGCAGCATATCTGTACAACAAGCTGCGCCCCTCATACCTCAAGTGGAGGCAAGCCAGAGAGGATGCCGAGTATCATAAAGGTAAATATGATATTTTGACCTTTATCCTCCAAGAGGTGATAGTGAAGGTAATTATGGTCACACCGACCATATTTCTGTACATTTTAAGAGCTACAGGATGTAACATACATCAGTGTGAATGTGCACCAATTATTTAACAACTCTTGTATTGCTGGTTACGGGCAGAGGTTCTAGGTGGGCCGTCTGCTCGTTCCATAGCTTTTTAATATTTGAATTATTCAATTAAATTTGGTCATAGTTAATTATTATCAAAAGGACCATATGGTATTATATTTTTCATTTTTACTGAAGTCATAAGTATTTTTAAATATGTACCTAGATGTTTTTAATAATATTAATGAAAAGGTTGAAACTCAAATTAGGTTAGATGTTATTTTGTCCCGTCTACCGGGCAGCTTGTGTCAGGTGTTATATCTGTTTCATTATCTCCTCCGTTCACAAATAATTGAATAAAATAAAGATTTTATTTTGCAATTTCATAGTTATATTGAAACAGTTTTATGGTTTGTACTGTTAATTCTAATCTGATGTAAAGAAATAATAAGGATCGAAAGAAAGAAAGGTACGCAACGTTGCAGTATTCAGGAAAAATTACCTATTTGTAATCAAACCAGGACTGACCTCACAGCTCAGCCAGCAGTAAGCCCTGTAGGCTGTGGGTTTGATTCTTCACCCAGGACAAATATTTGTGTGATGAATATAGAAGTTACTATATCTGGGTGTTTTTATGTATGTATTTACAAAAAGATACATTAGTATTCTGTCAGTCATCTGGCACCCATATATTCTTAATTTGGGGCTAGATGGCGCTATATACAATTTAAATTGAACTTCTATTCTATTCCAGTCACTGGTTCTATGGAACCAGTGTGGTGAAAGGGTATTAAGTGCACCTCAAGCAGGCTCCTTTCATACACTAAATTGAACTGTAATGAGTATTGAGTTTGATTAAAATGTGATGTTAACTATATACAAGACGTAATCATTGAGTTAGATATAATAAGCTTGTATATATGTGTATTGTGTATGTTTCAGACCCAGATAAGGCCCTGGCTCGCATGGAGGCCATACAGCGCGCCCGCGAGAAACAGCAAGAGGCACTCCTGCTCGCCTCGCAGCGAGCCATCGACATAGAGAAACAGGTATATTGTACAAGCTTTCATGTAACTTGCAATGTGTGTATGTATGTTTGTTTAGGTCAGAATTTGCAACCAGTTCCCGTAGTCTGTATAGGCTGATATGTTGAGCTGATGGTGGTGCCAGGCCCGCCTGCAGACCACCCAACTCCTCAACAGAGCTCAGCAGCCGTATAGTGTTACACTTGTGTGGACAAGTACTGTAGCCCTCGGTGGTATCCAAGGACTGATTGTAGAAGCATGTCTTGGAAACTTAATAATGCTTGTGGCTACCAAAGGTAGAGCTGAAGATGAGGACCCTAAGTTTTAAATTGGAGTTTAAAAATATTATAGGTAAGTTTGTAAGCGTCATCACTGAGTATATTGTTTATTGTTACAAGGATCGTGCTCGCGAAAAAAAAAGGAATCCCTCCATTAGGGGTTTCTTGACTGTTCTTCCCCATGGTGGGTCGGATAGGGTTTGAACAGGCACCAAACTTATCAATAAGTACGCGTGACCTTATGTTTTGAATATTGACGTTTCCAAGCCACTTCTTTATGGATTCTATGGAAATAAAAGTTTTGACTTTGACTTTGATTAATTAGTGGACACAGAAATCATTTAGTTGACACGGGCTGAGCAGAAGTACTTGAGTGACCTTGACATTAACCTCTGTAACAACATATTTGTTGTTGTATGTATCACACTAGCTGTTGTCCGCGATTTTGTCCGCGTGTAATTAGTTTTTATCGCGCACCCCTATTTTACCCCTCGGAAAAGTAGCCTAAGTTACTCCTTGTTACATCAGCTATCTGCCAGTGAAAGTCCCGTCAACATCAGTCCAGCCGTTTCAGAGATTAGCCGGAACAAACAGACAGAGAGACGGACAACATTTAAAAAAAAAATGTTGTTTTGGTATATGTACCGTGTATACATCCATATGCACTTAGTAAAAAGCGGTTATTTTAATATTACAAACAGACACTCCAATTTTATTTATTTGTGTAGACAATATTTTTTAAAATTTATGTCTGTCTGTCTGTTTGTTCCGGCTTATCTCCGAAACGGCTGGACCGATTTTGACGGGACTTTCACTGGCAGATAGCTGATGTAACAAGGAGTAACTTAGGCTACTTTTCCGAGGGGTAAAATAGGGGTGCGTGATAAAACAGAATTCCACGCGGACAACAGATAGTATATATGTGTACTCATATACAGCGGGAGGAGCGCAAACGTGCAGAGACCCTGGAGCGCCTCCAGAAGTACGGCGCCGGGGCTGAGGCCGGGGCTGAGGCCGGCCGGAGACTCGGCACGCCCGCTGATGACGGTAACATTACACACACATACGACAGGCCTCACAGCTCAGTTGGTAGTTCCTCTGCCTGCTCTCCTGCGCTGTAGGTCGTGGGTTCAACTCCCAGGACAAACATTTGTGTGACTAACATAGATGTTTGTTCTGTGTCTGGGTGTTAATATTAACATGTATGCATTTACAAAAAGTATATCAGTTGTCTGGTTTCCATGATACAAGTTATGTTTATCTTACTTTGGAACTAGATGGCGCTGTAATGTCCACTTTACTGTGTTTTTATTTAAATATGGATGTAATTTTTTGATTGTGAATAAGTTACTTAACGAGCAGATGGCTCACCCGATGTTAAGCTATAACTTATGCCCATAACAGAAAGCAGTATGATATGATTACTCAATATTTCCCTTTTATTATTATACTTATGAGATAACGCAAGTCGCGTCTTACGCGCCCGTGTGGGTAACTTGACCGTGTAATGTATCATGTGCTTGTAATTCCACCGGCCATCACACAGTGTTAACAGCGTACGCACGTAGTTCGGCGCTCTCTATATTATAATATCTTAACGGACGCCCCGTACTAAATATTTTTCTTTCTTTCTTTCTTTCTTACTACTATTGGGTCTTTCGCGCGTGTTTCAGATTACCTTCCGCTGTCGGGCGGTGCCTCCGCCTCCTCGTACCGTCCGCCCAAGAAGTCCAAGTGCGGGGGAGGGGGCTGCGCCCGGTAGACCACACACCACACCACACCACACCACCCACCACACAGGTATACCTGTGTTATTGACTGGCCTATATATTAGGGGTTTCTTGTCTGTTCTTCCCCATGGAGGGTCGGATAGGGTTTGAACAGGCATCAAACTTATCGATAAGTACGCGTGACCTTATGTATTGAATATTGACGTTTCCAAGACATTTCTTTATGAATTCTATGGAAATAAAGTTTTTGACTTTGACTTTGAATTTGCCTCACAGCTTAGTTGGTAGTAACTCTGCCTTCTGCGCTGTAGGTCGTGGGTTCGATCCCCACTCGGGACAAACATTTATGTGACAAATATAGATGTTTGTTGTGTCTGGGTGTTAATACGTATTATATGTATGTATTTACAAAAAAGTATATAAGTATGTATATCAGTTGTCTGGTTCGCCATGATACAAGCTATGCTTAGCTTACTTTGGGACTAGATGGCGCTGTGTGATAATGTCCACCATTATTTATTTATTTACGCTACTGTTTCAGGTCGCCGATGCGATTACCTACAGGCGGATTACAAACGACTGTGTCTACATTCTACTATATATATCTCTGTATAATGATAATAAACTAACTTACCAGTAAATCTGCTGTTATATATATATATAACATAATTTATTACTAGCGACCCGCCCCGGCTTCTCACGTGTGCAATGTACATATACTAATGTGGTATCAGTGTGGAACCGATAAATAATAATAATAATATGACTACCTGTAAGTGAAATTACACTATATACTACAGCATGTGTCTATATACAATGTTTATACATATGTTTTATCTTTTAGAGTAACCTTCACAGTAAAACGGCATTTTCGATGTAAGCTCTCATTCGACTTGATTTATTCCGACATCTTGAACAAATATCGTAATATTTCAACAAATTAACATAAAACTATATTATACTATACGCATATACCTTCCTCTTGAATAACTGTTATGTTTCTAAACATCTTAGCGTACAGACAGACAGACGGCGGGAAGCGACTATTTTTTGCCATGTATACAGATATTCTGTTCGTAATAGATTTTTGTTTTAGTATTTACTAATTGTATACAAGTTAATTTAACACTAAAATTATAATAAAATTAAAATTATGTACAGTTGTTTCTCTGTACCGTAGGGTTGTAAGGTCATAGGTGGCCGCACCTTTCAGTCTACACAGGTAAGGGAAGACCCAAATCGCACCGCATCGCATCGCGCTGCTAACTCACACGTAGGTGGGTTGTGTTACGGCCCTGTAACTTCACAGGACCACGTTCACACGGGAACCCTGTACGCGTTATTGCGTGGCGACCGTATATGTATACATTAGGAAGAACTCTGCACAAAATGTGTGGTTGCCGGTGAAATTACAGGCACATGAGATATTCCACCTACACGTCTCAGGATTATGGGCGCGTACGATGCGACTTGGGTCTTCTTTTATCTATTAAGTATTATGGGATTAATTCGTATTTTTACTATGTGGTAAAGGTTACTACTTAATATCAGGTGGGCCTTCAGCTCACTCCGTAACGTCATAATTTCAGGCCTCACAGCTCGGTTAGTAACTCTGCCTTCTGAGCTGTAGGTCGTGGGTTCGATTCCCACCCAGGACAAACATTTGTATGACGCATATAGATGTTTGTTGTGTCTGGGTGTCAGTATGTATTATATGTATGCATTTACAAAAAAAAAGTATATAAGTATGTATATCAGTTGTCTGGTTCTCATGATACAAGCTATGCTTAGCTTACTTTGTGGCTAGATGGCGCTGTGTGACAATGTCCACCATTATAAAAAAAACTCAATCCTGTTACACGTATATATAAATTAACTGTTTCGTGTGGGATAGGGGCATGGAGATAGTTTACGGTATACTACTGTGGATCGCAGATTCGATTCCCGAACCGGTGTCTACCAGAGTCCTAAACTTACGACGAACATTATCTGTTAGAGTAAGTATATAGTAAGTACAGCTGTGCTTAGTTTGGGGCGAGATGACGCCCTGTCTAATGTTTATCAAAATATGATAAGATGAGACAGCTACTAAACCACAGCTTCACTATAAGAGTGTGGTGGTCTAGTGGTATTGACACCGAGTTTCAATCTGAAGGTCGCCGGTTCAAATTCCAACGTCCACCTATGAGTTCTCCGCTTGAAAGATTGATTGGCGCAATATCACGTTCTCGAAACGGTAAAGGAAAACATCGTGAGGAAACTGACATGTCTTACAACTCAAGACATGTGTCGAGTGCAGGAAAGGAGCCTCTTTGAGGCGCACTTACAATCGTTTCAGCACACTGGTTTGAGACTCGAAGAGGGTGAACCGTGAAATGTCGTCACCGTAAAATGGTGGGTCGGGTGTTGCGACTGGAGTTGGCAACGCGGTGCAATTACACGGATAATCGGTGCGCTTACCCATTACTCAACTGTATTTAGTACAAGTAGCACTTACTTATGTAGGTGATAGTTGCAAGCTGACATAAGTCAAAGTCAAAGTCAAAAACTTTATTTCCATAGAATTCATAAAAAAGCTTAGAAACGTCAATAATATTGAATACATAATGTCACGCGTAAGTAGGTACCTACCTACTTATCGCTAAGTTTGACGC
Organism: Chesias legatella; assembly: GCA_947359385.1. Lineage (NCBI taxonomy): Eukaryota > Metazoa > Arthropoda > Insecta > Lepidoptera > Geometridae > Chesias > Chesias legatella. Next base: position 3,833,948 of record OX375791.1, read on the forward strand.
CTGTTCAAACCCTATAATTTTGTTTTATATATTTAATTATACCTATAAGAAATAAGAATAAGAAACGTTTATTGTGAAACTGTGTACAAAAGATCTTATTTTAATATAAAGTATCAACAGTTTGTCCTCTCGGACGTACAATAATATCAGTAAGGTACAAATTGAGAACATAGAGCGAATACCAAACGACAAAATAGATTATACTTTTGATTTTCCCGCGCATATTAACATACCCACCTACCTGTATATATGTAATTGTTTGTTCTAACAAGAGTGTGTTGTGTTGTGTTGGTCAGGTAACTATGTTGTTGATATGAAATGATTCACATGTTGTACATTACCTACTCGTACGTGTTACCTAATTATGTTGCAATCTGATTACACACACGATCTATTGAATTCTTCTTCTGCAACGACGTCTCATCTGTGTTTCTGCTTCCACTAGATACCCAACATTGTATAATACGTACATATTTAAATTAAGCAAACTTAATCTGAGACGGTTCAAGTGTCAGGGGGTTCCTCTTTTAAGGTTATTTATATAACTGTCTTAGAAGTTCTCGTTGTTCCGTACTAAAGGTTATTTTTATTTAAGTAAGTTTGTACAAATGAATATAACGCTAAGCTAGCCTGGTGTACACAGAACACAGAGCAGCGAGACACGTTCATTCGTTGCTGCATTCTGCCGCCTTTTCTGCGTGCGTACATATTTATACATATATTATACACATCAACAAAATGTAGATACAAATTGTAATGATACAATTGAACTAGCTACCCGCCCGGGCTTCGCACGGCCAGCAGAACATTATACACCATATAGAAGACTATGGTCTCATATAATTGAATAAGAGTATTCAACTCTATCGGTTTACGACAGTGTACGCGGCGCACGCCAGTAAACCTCCCAGTCGGCTTGATTTATTCCGACATCTTGAACAATTATCGTCATATTTCAACAAATTAATACAAAAGTAATATTAGACTACGTATAAACCTTCCTCTTGAATCACTCTATCTATTGCTGAAAACTGCATTAAAATCCGTTGCGTAGTTTAAAAGATCTAAGCGTACAGACGGCGGGAGCGACTTTGTTTTATACTGTGTATGTAAAGATGGTGCGCGAAGCTAATGATGAATCATAAAATATATCTCGACCATTATGGTGTTTCGGTCGTTTTGATAACATGATTTTAATTTCATAAATGTTATTGTAGTATATATCGACGTTAAATGTTTTTAATGACTTATATTTCTTACCATTTTCTGATTTATTATCAGAGTTTTTTTTTTATATTCTTAACTAATGCTCTGCGGTATTTCAATCCATAATATTATGTTGTAGCATTTATTAATTTGTATTTATTATTTTAATGTATATATATAATTTTTCTTTGGGTTTGTTTTTGGTTCAGTCTGTCAATCACATAGGTACCCTGATTCTCACAAACTGACCTCTACAATATTTACCAACAAGAGTTCAACACAACTTCCCGATAATACAAGGTACTCTACCTACCTACTCTACAGATCCTTCATGTTCAAACTATTAGTCATAATAGCAGAGATTGCTCCAAAGAAATGGAGGTCAAAACATATATTTGTATAAATCATGAACGCCGTAAAATATCGCCGCATTGTCTGCGCCTCGGCCGGCGGAGCGGACACCGACAGCGAACCGAAGCCCTACAGCGCGAGGGGGCTCAACCGAGTGCGTCGCTCGGTACCCTTACCAGCCGCGCCGTCTCCCTCTGCTACGCGACAAACGAAAGGGACGGGGCGATCACGTTGACAAAAAGCGGTGCGAAAAAGGCTCGTCGTTCCGGGCGTGACGTCACGGGGCGCGCGGGGCGCGCGGGACGGGGCCGACGCGCGACGCAGCGCAGCGCACGCCGGCAGTGTTCGGCCGGCAGCCGCACCGTCCGCACGGTACACGATGCACGTACGGTCAATATAATACTAATTCGCGATGCTGTTCGAGAGTCCTAACGCGAAACTGTTCCCGGGGTTCAACATCCCGCCGCCCGTCAGGCTAAGGTGAGCGACCGCCGCCCCCCCGCCCGCTACCAGTCCCGCACCCCCGCCCGCACCCCGACCGCAGTGCTTTCAAATCCGAGTGCTCTAGTGTAACACGCGTAATTTTTAACCGAAGCCATAAAAAATGCCTATAAAGTGTACGACCGACGGAGGCGAGTGCGAGCGACGGCGGCGACCGACGGTGCGTCCGTCCGTCCGTCCGTCCGTCTGTAACGCTCCAGCGAAGGAGCGACGTCAATACAATATCACATCTTTGTTTAATTCCGAGCCATGACTGCGCCGAGCCGCGATCCCGAGCGACCGACTCGAAACGTGAATGAAACGAACGCTTTTCCTCGATTATCTGCCGAGACATTAGTGAGTGCAGGAGCCTGCGGCGAGTGGCGAGGAAAGCCAAACGCGGTGCATTCCACCACAGGCTTTGCAGCGATTACGATCGATCCACTCGTGCTGAGGTTAAGTTTGACTCTACACTCACACTCGCCGTGAAAACATACATTCGGCTCGTCACGAATCGATTTTGATTCACGATCATGGCCCCCTATTTTAAAACTCGTAATTTGGTCGCAGTTTCGTGCCTCGAGTCAAGGTCTCTGAACATGAAAATAATGGCCTTAATAAGGTTACAAAGTTCGGTGCGTCTGATGTAGGTACAGACTTGTCACGTGGGATAGTATTATATATTTATTAAGTGATTATCGATCAGTTGCCGAGACGTAAGACGCTAGATATCGACGGGACAGTTATAAATAAGATGGAATCGAATATCGACGGTCCGTGGGAGCGAGACGGAGGACCGTCGCTGTAAACAAAGCGAAGGCTTCCTGTTGCTCTGCACTACATTCTACACGGCGCGGCGCGGCGCGGCGCGGGCGAAGTGTCTCAGCTTGTTGAAGCATACTCCACTCGACTCGACTACACGCTAAAAATGAAAGATATCTTGTGTAGTAGAGCCAGTGCTTTGCTCATTTCTGTATGAGTTCTCGTTGACGCCAAGATTCTAATACGAATCACATTTTTGAACAAACTTGTATCAGAAATAACACAAGTTTACATCGCAACTCTCAACCCGTGCATTATATCCCAAAACTTTAACATATTGAGAATATGCATTGACAACTGTAAAGAACTGATTGTATTACACATTGTAATTGAAATTGAACGAAGCGAGTGTCTGCCTCTCGTTTTAAATGTAATAGTGTGATGGCCGACGCAGTTATTGATTGAAATGGGAGTAAGCAGTACCGGCTGCGGAGTACGCACGCACGCATCGCTTACGTTCTGCACAATAACAAATGCACTGCCCCCTTTATCGGAGATTGAAAACCGCACAAATATTACAAATCAAATCGTATACATAAATACGTTTGCTTGACTTTAACATTCCATCACAATGGAGAAAATATTTACACGCCCAAACCAAGTTACTTAAAGATATATGAAATTTCCTCAGAAAGGCTATACCCAATTAGGGATGTCCATAAAGAACCTGCCTAAGAGACGCCAAAGGATCCAGTTTATGGCAATCATTCGGTTTGGGATACCGCTGGTGGCCTTTTCGGACTATATTATATTTGACCTTGTGAGACCCCTGTTATTTCCCACCCTCATGCGCCTAGTTTCCCCATTTTATTGTGGCGATATCTATAATTTAATTCACACGTTTCTGAAATCATTTTTCCTCTTTGTATAGGTTTGTTCTCATAAAACAAGATATTATGATGGTCATACGTTTGTTAAAATAGTTTGTGTGGTAGAGGGTAGAGACCCAGAGGAAACCGACAAGTCTTAACCGAAAAATTATGTCATCTTTGCCCGATATATACGCGAATAATAATGGTTCTTTCTTGGAAAAACACAGGTGATACATAATTGTGGTTAGTGAAAATTATGCTGTGTATCCAAAAGCGGTCTTATCGTATGATACGATTTCTTCCAGATTACCTGAATGGTATCCTGCGGCAGAATTCGCTTATAGAAAGTAGGCTTGTTAGGTGGTAGATAACACTATGTATTCCATTCAGGGCACATAAGACGTTTAATAATTCAATTCCAACTAAACAGGCATATTTTAAGTGACTTATTACGCAATACGATGAGACTTGGGTCTTCCTACACTTAGATCGAGGTGGAATAAGTTGATTGCTATAATTTTGGACAAAGTATCGTAGGGTTTTTATTCATTCCATCATCAAATAAAAAGAACTGTATTCTAGTAATTACCTAATCGTTATTTTTTAATTAAAATCTAAACAAACTAAGTAATACGAAAACGACTGGGAATATTTAATGAAAATGAAACTATTATTGGAAGAGAAAATAAATTGTACTTTTGCTAAATCTTTTTTGCTATAAGAAATTGAATTGCAATAAGCTTGTTATAAAATAAACGTGACTTCTATAGAATAATCAATATTCAGCAAAATAACTCTGCTCCTGACCTTCCTAGAAATGCTAATGAAGATACAAGATTTTCAATTACAAACAAAGATTTGAAGTTTCGTAAACTAATCAGAAGATCGCCGGTTCAATTTCGGGGCAGGCGCTAGAGAGAAACGGGCCAGAATGCTCTGGCATTCATAAAGTCCGAAAGGAGCCTGTTTGAGGGGCACTTAAAATCCTTTCGACACATGATTCGAGAGAACCTGCGTCTCGACTAGTAATAGTTGTAATAGTATTATCAAATCCGATTTTTTTAACATTTCACCAATCTGGATTGTAGACACACTCACTGGAGCTATCCTTGTAAACATGATTGTAAGAGAAGGAATCCCTCCTTTAGGGGTTCCCCTTCCCCAAGGTGTCACTATTTCATACATTATCTTAGTATTATAATGTCGTTTACTAGAATTCATTTATAATATTCGTATGAATTTTCCTGAAGTTGCGACATTACAACAATTAAATCGGTCTCAAATTCAACGTATCCATCGATCGTGTTGAAAGCCTAGAGTTGTTTCACGGTGGCTGTAATAAATGCCTCCTAAACAACGCTTGTGAGCACTCGACACTGACTTTGAGCAGGTGTCAGCTTCATCCACGTCGCGTCGGTTACATAATTATACTACGCTCTGAATGTGACGGACGTAGTACTGTAGTACGCTCAGGTACTCATTCACATATCACTGAGCTTCGTTTCATGTTGGCCAGCTTGTTGAGGATTCATTATCGCGATGTTGTCTGCCACAGATTAACTATACATTGCTCGTTAAAGTAAAATAATACTTAAATGCTGATTACTTTTTGTATCCCCTGGGACTATGCTGCGCACCATTGTCTTCATCTTGCCCTTTTCCCAATTTATTTGGAGTCGGCTCACATTACTTCCACTCTCCTCGGTCAGATGTTGACGCAACTCATTCACTTTCACTTTCGTATCTTCTGTCACACAATCTTCAAGAGCAGTAGAACTCACGCTAAATTCGTCCGGACAAGTACTGCCACCGAGCAGTAACGCACTCGCGTTACTGTATTTCAGTTTGAAAGGTTGCCGGTGAAATTACCGGCACATGAAACATTTCACCTACACGTCTCAGAGATTACGAGCGCATATGATGTGACTTGGGTCTTGTTGTACCTAGTTGGGGAGGACCCAAGTCACATCGGTTGTTATGGGCAGAGGTTACCACTTAACACCAGGTGAGCCGTTGGCTCCTTCAGTAACAAAAATCCCTTTTATATTATGTACTCACACAAACATCAATAACCTGATTACTAATTTTACTGTTTCTAGATGTTAACAGGAAGTGGTTTGGTGTATATTTTGTCTACAAGTTTAAGAGACCGTGGTGGTCTAGCGGTACTGACCCCCGAGTTTCAATTCGGAGGTCGCCGGTTCAAATCCCGACGTGCGCCTATGAGTTTTTCGATTGAAAGATTTATGTGCGCAATACCACGTTCTCAAAACGGTGAAGGAAAACATCGTGAGGAAACCGACATGTCCTAGAACTAAAAATTCGAAGACATGTGTCGAGTGCAGGAAAGGAGCCTCTTTGAGGCGCATTTACAATTCTTTCACCACACCGATTCGACAGAACCGGTGACTCGAAGAAGAAGACAAGTTTAATTTCACAACGTTGTAATATTTTTGTGGCATCTATAAGCAAGTTGTTTTTCATATTTTGTTACATTAAAATTTTACTAGCACCCCGACGCGGCTTCGCACAGGTGCAATGTAGATACTAATGTGGTGTCAGTGTGGAGACTGTTATGATTAGATACTATAGAATATGACATAAGTAAAGAATAAGACGGCATTTTCGATGATAGCTCTCAGTCGGCTTGATTTCTTCCGACATCCTGAACAATTATCGTCATATTTCAACAAATTAACACAAAACATTATTAAACTATAGGTAAACCTTCCTCTTGAATCACTCTATCTGTTGATATAAACTGTAGTAAAATCCATTGCGTAGTTTAAAAGATCTAATACATTTGGACGGACAGACAGCGGTTTTATACAATGTAGAGATACTCGTAGATAATTTATGATTGTGATACGCTGAGTTGGCATTGCATTTATTCATTGCATCAGACTTACATTTATAATACGTAGATACACGTAAATCGGGGAACTGTTTAACATGTCTGTGTCTCTAAACTTGTTAACCAAATTGAACTTAAAAGTGGCCACGTAGAATTGTACGGTATATTAAATATGGGCCACTTTAATAAAGAACTCTCAAGAACACAATATCTTAATTAAAATGAAAGCAACTGTCGATAGTTTTGAACGAGAATTATTAATACGAAAGTTTATTCAGTTAAAGTATCGAAGTCAAGTTCAGACAACTGAAACTTAGTCTGAAAATCGTCGCTCGTAATCAGGATCCTAATTTGTGATGGTGTAATTGTCGACTCGAGGCCGGGCTGAACTCTTCACAACGGTGCTGAAGGTAACTTCATGAGCAGGCAAAGTATCTGGCAGCGCGGGCACGGGGCCGCTCGGGGAACCGCAGACATATCCAGTTTAATTACTGTTTGATTGTTTGATTGGTCGCTCGCGGGCGCGGCGTGAGCTAGCACCACACATTACGTATGTGTGCAAAATAAATAGTTTTGGAATAATTTACCTCCCCGTTGACACTTATAATGTCTCTCCCTTGTAAACAATAAGAATTTCTATTTTAATATCAAACTGTATTATGTGGAATAAGTTTATGTTGAAAAATTGCTAATATCTAATGCATTGTTGGCAAAACCAAATATGCTTGCTGCATTGTAAGCGACCGCGCTTCCAAATAGTCTACAAAACCGTTGCAACTAAGAAACGGATGAAATTAATTAAAATTAATATTATTTCTGAAATTTCTAAATAGATTTCTCCTAGATAAATACAAGAAATAAGATTGACCGGGAAATGTTTTTGTCAATGTACGGCGATTAGTTACACGGAAGTTTAACTTAATTATATCTATTTGTTTACACTTTACGTGGCATTGCAGCGCATGCCGGGTACACCTAGTATTTCCAATAAAGATAAAGATATTATATAGATACACCTAGTATTTATATAACTTATGTAGATTAAATTTCCAGCGTGTTGCAGCTGATCTGTCGGATTGACTTCTTCAATGCTCCCATTATTTACCGGACAACAAAATATTGCGAACAATAAGTATTTACTTTCGCTCGATATCGATTTCCGATTCGTTACCGCCTCGGAAGCGGTTATTTTTCATCAGCACCGTTGGACCGTAACTGTACACTTTCTAATTCTGTTTCTATCGTGGTTTTGTAACGAGTGTAACTCTGATTATTTACACAAATAACATAAAGACATTTAAAATTATGAATATTTATACTTAAATACATATTATATTTAAATTATTAATTGAATTGATATAACTTGTTCCGTAAGTTTCGTACGCTTCATTCATTGTCTCGACAGATCGTGAACAGGCGGCAAGTTTGTCTCTTAGTAAATATTTATTTGTAGTATACAATGACATTGTATATACCCCATTCTATATAGGACTAGGTGATCACAATTCACTGAGTTGTTTTACTTGTGTCATATTCACTCGAACAAAAAATATTACAAATAAACCTCTTATACCTACCTATTACATATAACATTATATTATCCAATTATGCACAACATAACACAAACATTTATCTTATGTTTTGGATTCGGATTCTTACGTTTGAAACGTCTTTAGGTAGCTCGATTGATTTCATTTGTATTTTTTAATATTATGTACATATGACTTTATACATCTATTTGTTCAATTCTGACTGATAAAGACTGATACGGTATATAAAATATTGTTACATAAATATTAATACAGATTCAAATGTGTAATCCAGGCAAGACTTACATTTTATTGCATTGATAGCGATGTTGGTCCCCGTCTGCCTTGCCGAGTGAGGGTACTCCACTCGATTCCCGGGCGATGTATAAACTTTAAAAATATTATTTATATTCTGTTTCCCGGCCTTGGATATAAATGTGTTGTCATAAATCTGTGGGTGGTCATGCATTCGCAACACAAGAAATCCTACGGCTGGGATATGAGCGTGTTATTATACTTCTTTACATAATATCATAGTATACTTAGTATAAAACAAAGTTGCTCCCGCCGTCTGTACGCTTAGATCTTTTAAACTGCGCAACGGATTTTAATGCAGTTTTCAGCAATAGATAGAGTGATTCAAGAGGAATGTCTATACGTAAAGTTTAATATTGTTTTTTATTAATTTGTTGAAATAAGACGATAATTGTTCAAGATGTCGGAATAAATCAAGCCGACTGGGAGCTTTGCTGGCGTGCGCCGCGTACACTGTCGTAAACCGATAGAGTTGAATACTCTTATTAAATTATATGAGACCATAGTCTTCTATATGGTGTATAATGTTCTACTGGGCGTGCGAAGTCCGGGTGGGTAGCTAGTTTAGTTACTGATATTAGTTACTTGTGGTGACGGACCAGAACAGACTTCGAACACTACCCCACACTACAGTCTTCACTAAAGTGTGTGTAGAACATCATTACTATTGTAAATGATACAGATTTTGTTGATACCGGATCAAACTACTACTTGAGGCGTGGTGGACACCCCGACTTACAATCCAAAGGTCGCTAGATCATATTTAGACTGTGCCTATCACTCCAACTCGGACAAACTTGGCGAACATCCATACAGTAACTACTTTATGGTTTGCGAAACTGCACCCAATACGTTTACACTATTCGGCGGCTGGCCGCTGTTATAATGTTGCCAGCAAATATAAATGTTGCCGATACTTACATATGTCCCGGCGCGTGCGCTTGCGCGTGCGCGTGCGCGTCTAACAAAGGGGAGACGAGACACAGCAGGGGCGCCCCTTCCTGGTGTAGGGACAATGTATTGGGAGAATATATCGATTACTTTTATACGAATTTCAGTGACATTCTCTATGCAGTATAAACCAATGTCGCTTCTGCCATCCGTCTGTCTGTCCGCTTACTTCATGTAAACCACGCAATGGATTTCGAAACGGTTTTCACTAATAGAGAGATCGATAAACGAGGAATGTTTTTGTGTCTGTTGTTCATTAGGATTATAAAAATACACAAAAAAAAAATTATGTCTAAATTTATGTTTAGAATTTTTAGTTTAATGTATATTTAAATTTGTGAACCAAATAAACAAAAGAATATATAATTTGTATGTATGTTTGACAAAAGTGTGGAAGAAATCGTACCATACGATAAGACCGCCTTTGGATACACAACACAGTTGAATCAAACACCACAATGTATTTAATATCACCTTTGTTACAATAAAGACATTATTATTATCACTTATATATATCAACATTAACAAGCTGCACGGATATAAATTAAAATCGCCAGATAATTAATTATAATTAATTAATTAATGATGAGTACGGGGAAGTGTATCTGTAGAGTTGTCCCTCTTTCACACAGACATGTTTTATCCGGGAAATACAAATCCCTGTCGGATCTGGAGCGAACCAAGGGACCAAAAGCTAGTAAAAAAAAAATATCACAAACAGACTAGCATCGTTATTAGGGTACCGCAACTTATTTACTGTTTCTTTAAAGACAAAGACAAAGACTTACTTACTTACTTATTAGTTTTTAATGATATATTTATTGCAAAGTTGTCGGAATTTTGTACCCGGTGTATGCTACTATGCCCGACTTGTGAGGTGTGCGAAAAATGCAGATTCTAAAATTTAGATTTTCGACTTTTGTCCGGATTTTGAAGCCTAGCTAGCCTGCTAGCCTTTGCTAGCACGCACCTCCGTGGTTTCCTAGTGGCTATTAACCGTAATTTTCTATTCTATCCATATTTTATATAATACATATTGAAACCCAGAAACAGAACAAACATCTATGTTGGAAGTCGCACAAAACTTGTAGACGTGAGTGTGAAGGTCAAAAGGCTAAAGTGGAAATGGGCGGGACACTTGGTTAGGAGAAAAGACGGACTTTGAAGCAGGGCGGTCACAGAATGAACTGTAGGCGGCTACGGAGGTAGACCACCAGCTCGATGGTGCGAGGACTTCGTTCAAACAGCCGGCAAACGATGATCGAAGACTGCAAGGAACTGTGTACAATGGCATTCGAAAGAGGAGACCTATACAGGCATATTTGACAGGCCTCACAGCTAGATGGCGCTGTGTGAGCAGTGGGCAGTGGAGCCAACAAACTGAAATCATTTAAGCTTGTTGGCCCCACTGCCCACTGCTTGATTGCTTGTTGATGATAATTTGTTACGGAACCATCGGTGCGCGTTTCAAACTCGCACTTGCCCGGTTTTAAAATAAAGAGTCCGCGGACCGTAAACTTGGACAGGGTTGTTTAGTATTGTAGTTTACCGGGTAGATGTCGCTCTGTGGCTGCGGCCACTGCGCCCCGTTTTGACCTAATTACTCTGAGAACATGCCGGCCGGCCGGCTTCAAACAAAAACTTTGGAAATCTAGGTAAGCTATTCAAACTGTTGATGATTGTACTGTACTGCACTGTACTGTAACCAGCGCAGCGGGGCGGATATTTTGCCCGTTGTGACTCTTCTGTTCCGCCCGGAACGACTAGTATCCGAGTCTCTGAGGTTCCAGGCACGATTGGCTATAACTTGAAACGATCTCTCATCAAAACGCAACGACAGCGCGATCTAGGAACGAAAGTCAGAAGTTAAAGTAAAAAAAAAAAACATTTTTTGTATAAAATTCACAAAGTTCAAAACATAAGGTCACGCGTACTTATCGTTAAGTTTAACGCCTGTTCAAACCCTATCCGACCCTACATGGAGGATCCTTTTGTATTTTCGCGGGCGTGATAGTTACTCGTTTAACGATTCAATAAAGCGCTGGTGATACAACAGTAAAACCTTTTCTAAGTAAGAAGTGGTTGCTAGCGTTGAAATTAATAGGATAGAAATAGTATATAAATTTGTGCTTAAATTTTATTTCTTTATCGTATTTAATATTCTATACTTCCAATTTAAACAATTATCTAAAGCATTTACTTGTGCACGAATCAAAACTTTAATATTGTGCAATGTTGGCTACCTTTGTAACCTTTATTTACCCTAATTTCGGGACTGTCCCATACCTGTGTTGGCTACACTTAAAGTGTAACACAGGCAAGGTGTCAATAGGAAAATTCAACATTTGATTCTGAAGTTTACGTAAGTTGAAGTCTAATTTACAATATATTGTTAGTGCACGAAAGGAGACACTTTGAAGCCCATTTTAATCCTTTCACCACAATGGTTCAAGAAAGTCAGTGAAGTGAATATTAATAATGGTAGTAATACATTATTTTGAATACCATCAAAGAGATTTTATCACTACTTCATAAAAACTATGTAACAAATTAAAAATCCAAGCATTCATTTACTGAATGACACGTCATAGCGGGGTAAATAACAGCATAGAGCAATCAAATATGAAATAAACAATGCTGATATAGATACTTCAGTAGCACTAATTGAGTGCGAAGAAGTCAACATAAATAACAGTGGTTGGATGGGTTACCGCTTAATAGATACATTGTCATTCAATATGCTAGCTACACAAAAACAAGAGCTAGGATAATATAATAGGAACAAAAGAGCGCCCACCGCGCTCCCTTGAGACACACCAACAGGTATTTCCGTCCCGCTCCCACGGGATGCTTCCTGTTTCCCTTCGCGTTAGAAAGAGACGCCATTATATTCCAGGCATGAGAGGTGAACATAATATGTTTGTTACGTCATAGTATGTCATTGTCAACGGTATTGAAAGCTTACTGAGAATCAGAATATTTTGCCGATGGTTCACTGAAATGAGACTTCTGGGAAATGTGTTGCGAATCCTCGGCTTATTTTCTAATCAAGAAGACTTTGGATACCTGTTGGTAGATTCCTTGGAGTTTATGAAAACAATATTCATTTAGGACCTCTCGTAGTGCTTTACAAGGCGCAATGGATGTACAAACTCATTGGGTTGTTTTAAATGATTTCTAAATAATATTTAAATTAATTTTTGTTTGTATGTTTGTAATTATCAAGTCCAATATAGATGCAGTTTTGATTTAGTACGTGACATATTCTTGTAGTTATACTCAAAGATAATTTAGTGGCACGCGTAGTGAGGTTGTACGCGTTTATGTCTAAGTAGTACATTCTAGAAGTGTATTTACAGAATCGTGAACAAATTCTTCATAAATTAAAAACTTTACGTGAGCCTTTATTAACGTCTCAGGAACAGTTACAGATCTCAATCAAAGTTAGCAGGCGGCCGCCGCGTAACGTCGGGCGCTGGGCCCCGTTCAAACTTTTGAATCAAATCCTGTCTTTTGAAAGGCTGGAGGTTTTATTTAAAATCCTTAATTGGAGTTTGTGTTTTTTTTAAATGTACGCTATTACTACTTGTAGCGGCACGGCTCTCTCGCTCCAGTAGTGTGGTTAAAGTATTAAAGTGCGCTTCAAAGTGTTTCCGGCTGTGCTTCGCTCCTCGCCTGAACCTGCTACCCTGCCTGTTGATTTCATTTAGTTTACATGTACTTTAAATCTACAGACGCACCATTTAACTGACTGGAAGTGGGAAGAATGCGCCTTAAACTGGTTCCGTGAGAGCTATTTACGAAGTAGAAGTGTCTAAGGCATACACATCCATACACCACATAAACGTAACCTCATAGCTCAGTAGGTAGGTATCAACGTTGCCTTCTGTTCTGTAAGTCGTGGGTTCGATTCCCACCACATATTTGTGTTACGAACATGTTTGATGATGTTTGTTAGTGGGTTCTATAAGTTTATATGTATGTATGAGATAAAAAGAGTAATCTATCAGTCATCATCATCTATACACAAATAAATAAAATTGGAGTGTCTGTTTGTAATATTAAAATAACCGCTTTCACTAAGTGCATATGGATGTATACACGGTACATATACCAAAACAACATTTTTTACTACTTTTGTCTGTCTGTCTGTTTGTTCCGGCTAATCTCTGAAATGGCTGGACCGATTTTGACGTTACTTTCACTGGCAGACAGCTGATGTAACAAGGAGTAACTTAGGCTACTTTTCCGAGGGGTGAAATAGGGGTGCGCGATAAAACCGAATTCCACGCGGACGACAGCTATTATTACATAATACCAAAATAAGATAAATCAAATAACCTAATATGCCTTATTTGTGCTAGAGGGCGCGGCGCTGTGTGGGCAGTTCACTAATACAATAATAACAAGCCCTCCTCCTGGCAGTTGTGCAGTCGGGCAGTCGGGCAGTCTGGCAGTCGGGTAAAGCGAGCCACACTCATCGCTGTCACTGGCGACTACATAAAAGAAGTTAATATTCATAAAAATATCTCGCCATGTTTACTTTACTCGCGTTTGTTTATATTCGGAGCCGCTGCGGCGGCGGGGCGGCGCTGTAATGGAACGTGAAGACTTACTGTGTTAGGGAGATTGCTGGAAATAATACATAGATTCAAGCCTTTATCACCAAAGGGTAGGCACAGCTTCAGTGGGCCTTTTTACACCTCGTGGCTCACACTATCGGGGAACGGAGGTGAGGGCTCGTGGCCGCCATTTCTCACGAATAATGTTGTCATCCCATACTTAAGTAGGGGTGGATATAGTATCGTATCGTTTATGACCAGTGTTGACGGCTTATAATCACGTAGCTGTCCATAAGTGTTGACAAATCGGTTAATATTGATAGCAATAACGGTAAACAAATAGTTCTTAAACAAATCAATTCATGAAAACGACCAATCTAGTTAATCGAAACCATATTTATAGGTTAATGCCGGTATTTCATAGAAACTGAGGATTTTTTTAATCTATATGGACAAGGTAATATTATTCATAAACCACTTTACATGTTGAATCCAATTGGAGTGACGGCCGTACTCTTATTACTTCTACATATACTATGTATATCTGACGTTACTATTTCCGGTGGCCTATAAATTAAAATTATAAATAAATGATCAAGATGGCAGACGCAATCTTAGAGCAACATACGTAATGTGAAACAGAAATTATTAATTGATGATTCAGAGATCAAAGTGATGAAATGGGTCCATCCTTCGAGCAGATATACCGGCCGCGGTCACACCGACGCGACGCGAGCGGGAATGGCGCGATCGATGCTCGCGCTAATTGAATTCGTAACGGATAACGGAGCGGACGAGTCAGGTTACTGCTCTATTATACTTGAACAATTAGAACTGAATAAGACAAAACACCATTTTAATATTGTACGTAATTTGTTTTTGCTATTGGCTAACATTTGACCGCAGTTTCATCTGAGACATACCTACAGTACAAGATTACTGGTAAATCATTAATTGGCTCTCTATTAATAATAATAAAAACATGTATTTGTTAATAAATAAATGTAAAAGCTAAGGATTTTGTTAAATATAAATGTATCTATCTACACTATCATACTACTAATCTACGCTCTCTCGAAACAATGTGGTGAAAGGATTAAAGTTCGCAAAAAAACATCATTTGATATACATTGAAAATGGCGTCACAGCACACGACAAGTACGTCCTTTTGAGTAAGAAACTCATCAGACGAGTTCCCGTACAATCTTTGATTAAAGCCGCGACGGAAACGCACAACAAAGAAATGTGGGACTGGAAATGCAAAGCATAAGTTCGGTTTTCACAAACACCAATGTTCTTTTGTGAGCGTCCGCGCGTTGCGTTGCTGTGCCCTACTACGAGCGCGTGCGAGTGTATGTCATTTCAGTTTGTACTTTTTGTTCGATATTCAGAGTTCTGTCATTAACCCGACACCAACTCGTACATTACATGTACGAAACTCGTATACATGTACGAGTCGGTGCGGGGTTAATCACAGAGTTTGGCATCAGGCTCGTTAGTTACAGTAAGAGCGATGCCACGGGAACATATTTTGAGACTGTGAGAGAGATATAAGAAATAATTTTCATGATTAATACATTTCAGCCTGTTAGCACCCACTGCTGGGTACAGGCCTCCTCTTTAGAACGCCTTTCTTGCCGGTTCCTTGCAGATAAATAATAATATTGGTGGTCATTGTCACACAGCGCCATCTAGCCCCAAAGTAAGCTAAGCATAGCTTGTATCATGGGAACCAGACAACTAATATACATACTTAAATTTTTTGTAAATACATGCATATTATACATGTTAAACGCCCAGATATAGAACAAACAACTATGTTCGTCACAAAAATGTTTGTCCTGGATGGGAATCGAATCCACGACCTACAGCGCAGAAGGCTTTACTACCAACTGAGCTGTGAGGTGTGAAATGTCCACCAATATTATTATAATTATAAAGAGGGGGGCCACTAACACAGACATGAGGCATAGTTACGAGACAACGCTAGTCTGTGAGATCTCGCTTGAGTTGTCGCTCGCAGCGTGCTTGCGGTGTAAATGCAGCCCCTCATCTGGTGTCATGTAGAGGTCAGGGACGGTTGGGAGAGCGCCTTACCGATTATATAATATATAACAATTATAATTTGTAAATGTAAACATATTAATAATAAATATTGGTGGACATTGTCACACAGCGTCATCTAGCCCCAAAGTAAGCTAAGCATAGCTTGTATCATGGCAACCAGACAACTGATATACATTTATTTTTGTTATAAATAAATACATATTAACACCCAAACATAGAACAAACATCCATATTCTGCATAAAAATATTTGTCCTGGGTGGGAATCGAACCCACGACCTACAGCGTAGAAGGCAGGGTTACTACTAACTAAACGGGCCCGGGTGCAGTCTATACAAAACAAAGTGTCTGTTTACATATTCAAAATAACAACTTTTTACTGAATACTTATAGTAGAGTTGATATTACGGTACTTAACAAAATACAATTTTAAAATCTGTCTGTAAGTGGCTAATCTCCTTAACACCTGAAAGTATTTTGTCGGGACTTTCGCTGGCAAATAGCTGATGTTATACGGAGTAACTTAGCTCACTTTTACTAAAGTTAATTCACAAATTGATAAAAATAACTAAACCACTTAGCTACTCTTTTATCTCTATCACTTCTTAGGTGAAGCCACGGGCACAGCTAGTTTACTACGTACATATTGAGAGCTATGTACAGGTACGGGGCGGCTGCTTAGAGCTTAGGTACCCAACTCTCCGTCGGCATAATCACCCCGGGGCGAAAGGGAAATGACTCAATGAGACGGTGTTAATCGCAGAAAATACTAATAAACTTACACGTTTTCATTTTAATTAAACTACCCTCATGGGAAGTGTTCGTCGCGTGCGATTTTATTAAATTCCGCGCGACTTTATGTCGCTCTTGTCGCTTACTATAATTACATTTGTCGTTGAGATGTGTGGTAATGGCATTGAGTCTGTTCCTCGGCTGCGGGCCCTGGAATGTATGAGCGTGGTCCCGGAACAGGACGAGGTGGAGGTTTCCTGAGGTCATCATCAGCTCCTCATCGTAAGCTCTGCGGCCGCTGGTGCAGCATCAGGTGTCGGGGCAGCTCCTCACTGGAACCTCTCACTGGATGGATATAAATCAACATTTAGATATAGTTTCCCACGCGTACTTTCGTTTCAAAATGTTTAAAAGTTTAGTAGTTTTAGTGTTCTGATATAAACGTCACTATGAAACAAATTTCGCATTTATTCTATTGATATTATTACTACTTTTTTCGTACCTTCAACAATATTTAGCGTTATAATGTTGGTTAGAATTACGCTGGCATACTCCAGGACTAATTAACAAGAAATCAAGAGTTTGAAACAATGGAAGACACATCAGGGAGATTGTACTCAATACTAAAATGATCTGTTTAATTGTATTTTATTTTAGTTTATTACATGTATTATAATTTTTTCTCCATAATTTTCGTTTGTAACTTGTGTCCTGAAATAAATGTTTTTTATTTCTCTACACGCGCGCACGTCACGCCTCGTTGCGCGTTTAATTTATGTTTAAGATTAACGAAAGTAAAACATTATAGTTCCCACGACTGGTTGTAACGAAAGTGACGCCGGTCACACGTGAGATATGGAATGGGAATAACGCCATTATACATATACATTTCCTTGACTTGCACTTTCATTTGTGATAAGAAATATATATTACTCGAAGCGCAGAGTTTGTGTCGCCGCCAAATTATGTGGTGATTCTGCTGGCAACACCTACTTAAACCTAATTTTAGTTACAAACTGGTGTCTTAAACTCTTTCTGGAACAACAGTAATTAATTTTAGTTTCACATTTCTTAAAATTCAGTCTGTTCTCTGTCTCTTTTGATTTATTGGGGAGATATAAACGTGTGTGAACATAAGTTTAATTTGTTCCGGACAGAGCTGCGTAACCAGACTGTAGCACAAATGTTGGGTAATGTATGAAATGTTATTTTGTTTCAGGTAAGCAACGAGTCGTGCAGGTAAATCCAGGTCGCGAGGGTAAATCCGTGTGTGAAGGGTTAATCCGGATATTGTAATCATTGTCCGGGTGTAAGGGAAGGTATATCTGTGAGCGTGTGGCCGAGGCGTCCAGCGAGCTAGCTCTTGCTCTACTTAGTAAGAAGCCAAGTGTGAGTAGGTAACAGCGTAAGAGACATTGTGATGACGTAATTTGGTACATAATATAAACAATTAAGCGACAAATCGCGGAGAAGTACATACTCTCTAGTTTTTATTTTTTCAAAAAATATCTTCATCTCTTATAATAAATAAGTGAACCCTTAAAACTAATCATTCAGCCAATAAAAGATTAAATTTTTTCATCTATCCTAGTATTACGACTATCACTCGACTTATATGCTAATTAAAGACTTTGTCAAATCACTGAATTCATAATAATTTAAGATTTAAATAGGTAACAGATAATAACATTAATAATATTGGCGATCATTTCACACAGCGCCATCTAGCCCCAAACTAAGCTTAGCTTGTACAACCAGACAACTGATATAATACATATATACATACATATAAACCAGAAAGTAAATGAAATAATATAATCATAGTGTCGTGTCGAGATGGACTGACTCGTGCGCGTGCGCGTGGCGTCTACAACAATGGCCTGACAAAAAATGTCCTTACCTCTGTAATTGTATGCCGTATTTACGTGCCGTGTAAGTCCACAGTATTTAGCCGTGTATTGTGTAAACAGCACCATTCTTAGCTATACGTACATGTAACTTCCCCGTCCTATTTTCCATCTTTTACTGTAAGT
The DNA here is from genome assembly GCA_947359385.1 of Chesias legatella. Classification (NCBI taxonomy): domain Eukaryota; kingdom Metazoa; phylum Arthropoda; class Insecta; order Lepidoptera; family Geometridae; genus Chesias; species Chesias legatella. Next base: position 3,852,660 of record OX375791.1, read on the forward strand.
GTTCCCGCTTTCAAGCCGCGATATGGTGAGGCTTCAGCTGGACATTACACACGGCGCACCCGGCCTCCAACTAATCATAGCTTGTACGGGAACCAGACAACTGATACAATATCTAATTATATACTATATTATTTACATATTAATTCCCAGACACAGTACAAATACTATGTTCATCACACAAATGTTTGTCCTGGGTGGGAATCAAAACCACGACCTAACAGCACAAAAGGCAGAGTTACTTGTGAACCAACTGAGCTGTACCAGTCCGTTTTAGATGAAAACAGGAGATATAAGTTTAATATTTGGCTAATTATAGTTAGGTATAAAGTCTAGGCATAAGATCCAGACTTATTTGAATGGCTAGACGTGTACGCAGTCAGACAAACGTGCCGGCCGCGCCCGCCGCCGCGCCGCCGCGCCGCCCGCCCGCGCCGTGCTAATCAAATGGTCTTGAAGTTTAATGGAGAGTTCACAGAACTGGGCTTCAATCTCGGTGGTAATAACATTGGTTCATTCTGTCCTGAGAATTACTTAGATAATTAACTGCTTAAAAAACATGTAACCTATTAGTAATAGTAAGTAAAAGATTCCTCGAAAAACATTAAACATGAGATTGACCTCTTACACATATATATCTTCCCACAATAGTGTGGAGGTGAATTGCCATTGTTACTGCCTACCCCCTTCAGGGAAATGCATGTATATATTAGACTACGATTACCGACTGCACGTGGTAGACTTATCGATATACATTACAAATATCCATCCCGGAAAACAAATATGGTGGTCACTCGTTTACCACGGTCGTGAGGAGTTCGAGAGGTCGAGAGCGTGGTGGTCTAGCGGTACTGACCCCCGAGTTTCAATCCGGAGGTCGCCGGTTCAAATCCCGACGTGCACCTATGAGTTTTTCGATTGAAAGATTTATGTGCGCAATACCACGTTCTCAACACGGTAAAGGAAAACATCGTGAGGAAACCGACATGTCCTAGAACTAAAAATTCGAAGACATGTGTCGTGTGCACGAAAGGAGCCTCTTTGAGGCGCACTTACAATCCTTCCACTACACTGGTTCGACAGAACCGGTGACTCGAAGAAGAAGTGAGGAGTTGATAGTTCGCTTCGCAGCCAGGAGTCAAATGTAACCTTTAGTTCGGATAACAATATTCATTCGTCATGACATCGCGTCGTAGCCGACAGCGTGCGTGTACGTGTACGTGTGTACGTGTACGTGTGTACGTGTATGTGTGTACGTGTACGTAATGAGAACCCGTAATGTGAGATGAAGTTTATGTTAACATGTTAGGAACAAGCACGATGGCCCTTCTGATGTTAAGTGACAGCTTTTTACCGTAACAAAAGGAAGTATTGATCCTACTTAGATATGGGAAGACTTAAGTTTGAAGCTTTAATTTGGAATTTACATATATGCGTAACATCACTTACAATCGCACCTTTGAAACTGGAACACAGAAATATGACATAAATAGGTATGGTGGCAGCAATTCCCACGACTTGGCACGAGTTCAATTGCCTGGAATAAAAAATAAACTAAAGTATGGTGAAGTTAATTTATTTATTTAAAACAAAAGTGAATGAGTTATCTATCTGACATCAGTTCAAGCGATGTCACCGTTTTAAGTTTATATACTACTAACCAGTCCGTCTTTAGCCATTAATTAGTTAAAATATATACAAATTATTCCATATTTAACTGGACTATTAAGACAATCATATTAAACTTATATATCTACTAATGTAACACTAAATTTTCGTCACATATAAACTGGAATTAGGAATTTTTAATAATAGTTTCATATCCACACAAATGTATACAATGTAATGTACAGGCTTTGTTCTCCTTGCAGCAGGGTGGTAGGTGTATCGTACTGTTACCTATTCACCCACCAGAGCTGATCTGTGTGGTAGATTACCAGTAACAGCTATCATGGAATACCAAAAAAGAGATAAATAGTACCATTTTGAGTATTGTATCAGTTGTCTGGTTCTCATACAAGCCAAGCTTTGTTTGTGGTTAATTGATGGCGTTGTGTGATATATTTGTTTGATCTCCCCATTATATCCCCATGGAGGGTCGGATAGGGTTTGAACAGGCATCAAACTTATCGATAAATACGCATGACCTTATGTTTTGAATATTGACGTTTCCAAGCCATTTCTTTGTGAATTCTATGGAAATAAAAGTTTTGACTTTGACTTTGACTTTGATCTTTTAATTATAAAAGCTGGCTGGAAAAATACTTTAACCATTTCGATAACCATTTTGAAAAAATACAGATTCTCAAGTTATTGTGCGGCCCGGCCGCGGCTGCGCTTGGCATTGAACCCCGCGGCCATTCACCCCGCCCGGACCGGTCCCGCGCCGCCGACACTGCTCTGTGTGCGCCACCACTCACTCACTCACTCACTCACTGTGCTCGCGATGGCCCACTCACTACGCTGGGTCTTTTTGTGACACAATTACGGAACGAGCCGACGGCCCACCTGGTGTTAAGTGGTAACCTCTGCCCATAACAACCCTCTGAGATGTTGTAGGTGGAATGTCTCATGTGTCCGTAATTTCACCGGTAACCATACCTTTCAAACGACGCGAATTCATTACAGCTTGGCGGCAAAAATGAGCATGGTGGCAGTACTTCCCCGGATGAACTTGGCGTGAGTTCTGCCCTTGTTTCACAATTTGCTAGATTTTTTTTTCAAACATACGTTTCCGTATTATTTTGACTTTGATTAATCCTGTTCTTTAGTAAGTACATAATCAGTGCGCGGTACTAATAGTATCCGAAATATTAACCTTCAGACATGATCATTTAGGACCTAAATCTTTATAAGTTAAACGAAAATGACGAGAAACTAAATTTGAATTTTGTAAATATTGTTTAATTAGTGAGCTGTGATTTACTGAGTTATGATATTAAATTTGGTTCTTATTCATTATACAAATTTTATGAGAATTCACACGAATTTCTCGAAAGGGTAGGCAGGAAAATCACTTTTTCCATGAATTCCTCTGCGTAAACTGCAGCTGTGTTCCAGTGAATCATTGTTTGGATGATGTTGGGTTAGTGGCTGTGAGATTATCTTACACAGTGCGGGGTGTACGGACGCAGCCTCTTCACTGTACCTCCGCTATAAATAGAATCATTGTCAGGGTCAACACTGTACCGCCCGCCTGCTTCACTCGTTGTAACTATACAGCGGCGAGACACTTTGAACAGAACTGCAGAACTGGACGCCACTACAAAACATAACTGAACAATAATATCTTCACAACAATACATATAAACTAAACTATTTGAGAAATTAATCTCATTAATTATTCGAAATTATCGTTTAACTTGGAAGTGTGTCTGGAAGAGATCGCTTTTAAGCGATATTTTTGAACAGCTAACTGGTGTGAATTCACTATTTTTTTTCTGCGTTTTAATAAATATTTCGACCTTTCGAAACTTGGGTGTTACCTTACGTAAGTAGGGGAAGCTGAGGCCCGGCCTCGATTAGTTATTACTTTATATGTGCCGGGTCTTGTAACCAAATTGTATGTATGTTATGATCTAGGAGCTTCGCATCCTCCACGGTTCGCCGGTCACCCATCATGCGGCGCGCCGCTGTCACGGGACACGGTCACCACAGTATACATACTAGCTACCCGCCCTGGCTTCACACCACAGCTTCAGATTGAAGTAAACTATGGTCTAATTCAATTTAACAAGGATATAATCAACTGTATTAGTTTACGCGGCGAACGCCATTGAGGCTTCCACTCGCCATTATTATTTACGAAATCTTCAACGATCATCGTCATATTTCAGTCAATCTATAACTGTTTTATTGAGAGCGTGGTGGTCTAGCGGTACTGACCCCCGAGTTTCAATCCGGAGATCGCCGGTTCAAAATTCGAAGTGAACTTATGAGTTTTTCGATAGAAAAATTTATGTGCGCAATACCACGTTCTCAAAACGGTGAAGGAAAACATCGTGAGGAAACCGACATGTCCTAGAACTAACAATTCGAAGACATGTGTCGAGTGCACGAAAGGAGGCTCTTTGAGGCGCACTTACAATCCTTTCACCACACTGGTTCGACAGAACCGGTGACTCGAAGAAGAAGAAGAAGTCAATTTATATAAAATCATAATGGATTATTCATTTAAACCTTTCTCATGAATCACTCAGTATATCGGTGAAAACCGTATGTAAATCCGTTCATTAGTTTTTGAGTTTATCGCGTTCAAACAGACAGACGCGCCGGCGGACGTTGTTACATAATATGTAGTGATAGTTTAACGTTTTGTACTCTGTTAGTACTTCCCGTACTACCACTATACCCATTTGTGTCGCCAAGCAGTATTGCATTCGCGTTACTGTGTATCAGTTTGAAAGGTGTGGTCGCCGGTGATATTCCAGGCACAGACTGGATCTTAGCGTACCTAAGTTAAACGTAAAAAAGCCAACCATGAGTATGTTTTGTGCTATAAATCTCGAATATATGTATTGTTAGTGATCTCGAAGTTCGTACATTGGTTCACTGGGGAACTCTTCTGTGTTGTAGCGGACTCACACTTGACCGGTTAACTTGTTATTGTTTCGAGTTTTGGTCGGCTGGATAACCAAACTAAAAAACTCCCGTAACCCACTAAGTCTTGATGTAAAGACTTATTTAAGTCTAGATAAAATACTCTACAACCTATTGATTCGGTCAACTGTCTAATTTGAAATTTGTTTTTTTATGGAGAAGGTTCTGTGTTCTCCATTGCCTCATAGCTCAGTTGGTAGTAACCCTGCCTCTACGCTGTAGGTCGTGAGTTCGATTCCCACTCAGGACAAACGTTTGTTGAACATGGGTGTTTGTTCTGTGTCTGGGTGTTGATAAAATATGTATATGTATTAACAAAAAGTATTTAATTACGTATATCAGTTGTCTGGTTCCCATGATACAAGCTATGCTTAGCTAGATGGCGCTGTGTGACATGTACCCCAATATTTATTATTATTATTTTACCTACTTTACTGCTATCACTTGTTTTACTTTAAAGTATATGATTTATATCGTATGCCCCTCCACCGCCCGGTCCGGGAACTGAACCCGGTTGCACTAGGTGCACGTACACGCACCGATCAACACTTTCTGTTTCACTCACAGCTCAAACGGTGCAGTAGCACCGCACTCTACGTTTTAAGAATAATTGTAACCGTACCATAGTTTCGTTGGTCTCCAGAGGGTCGGGTAGGGTCGAACAGGCGCGTAACGTACGCATGACTATTTTGAATATTACTTATTGACGTTTCTAAGCCATTTTTTTTAAGAATTCTTTGGAAATTAAGTCTTGAGTTCAGTTTGTCCGCAACTGGGTTTAATGTTTCGTTTTTATTGTCGGTATTTCGTAACCACTCACCAACTCGTTAAGGACAGTTTCAACAATAATTTGTTTTGAATGTGTAAGGTTTCTTCGAGTTTTACACAAAATAAGGTTTGTCCAAAGTATATAAATGTATTTCTAAATGAAAATAACAATACATTGTTTCGCAATCTACGAGATTTACAAACGGAAATATTTTGAACCAATTTGACTTTAGCTTTAAAAGAAAACTTGCAAAGGAAATCAATAAATAATACTAACTAATTACAAATGCTAATAAAAACTTAAATTACATTTTGTTTTGTCTCTACAGCAGTGCTGTGTACTTACATTCTGTCGTCAATAGTGCTTTTTCATTGCCAGTTCGGTCAGGCCAGGGTATCGGTGAAATTACAATAACAGGCACACGAGCCATTCCATCTTCATGTATGGGTTAGCTTAGATTTAACATTTGTGCTAAGTAGAGCTTCAGCAAAAGTTGATCTGTGCTCGTTACAATATCTCGGTTGAACTGGTGGCCGGTGTAATTACGTTCCGTATTGTGTAGTAAGAGCAACCGGCTCAAGGTCTGCGGTGACCGGCCCTCGTAACACCAACCGTACAATACACCTCCCAGGACTCGGCGAGGCTGAAGTACAATCTAGAAGTCAATACCTAGTCAATAACTTCTACACAGACATGCATAGATTCACGCCTTTACCCAAAAAGGGGTAGGCACAGCTTTCCACTTTTCACCTAGTCGGTTACACGGTCGACGAAATCATGAAAAGGGGTTAGCTCGTCTTTCTTCTCAATCTTTCGTTAACAATTACTATTATTGGCAAATAAATTATTCTTATATAGTTTAATATATTTATCGAACGAAGCCGAGGACAAGAGATAGTATTATTATAAATCACGAAATGCTGACAAAATGTCTGCTACATTCTTGTACATGTTCTAATCAAGCCCCGACCCTCGCGAGGCGACGCGACGCCGACGTGGCAGATTGCAACATTGACCTCTGCCCGGATCTAATCAAGGGGATGTACCTTATGGGAGATTACCTACCCCTTGCTGATCGGAACGCACCCCGCACCCCCCCCCTCGCGCCCCACACGTACAAATTCACACCAATGTTTTATTAATAAAAGGGGCTCTATCTATAAACTCACCTCTCTGCATCAAAGAGTTTTCACTTCGGCATTTTCAAATCGTGCTACAAGTCACGTTTGCTGGTGGACTTCTAATATGATAGTCTTCAGTCAGTAGAACTTAAGCCAAGTACGTCCGGGGAAGTCCTGCCACCTCAGCCATTCTGCCGCCAAGCGGTATTTTACTTATTTCTTGCTTGAAAACTAATAATATATAGTTTTCATTTAAAAGAAGAGAGGGTGGTGGTCTAGCGGTACTGACCCCCGAGTTTCAATTTGGAGGTCGCCGGTTCAAATCCCGACGTGCAACTATGAGTTTTTCGATTGAAAGATTTATGTGCGCAATACCACGTTCTCAAAACGGTGAAGGAAAACATCGTGAGGAAACCGATATGTCCTAGAACTAAAAATTCGAAGACATGTGTCGTGTGCACGAAAGGAGCCTCTTTGAGGCGCACTTACAATCCTTTCACCACATTGATTCGACAGAACCGGTGACTCGAAGAAGAAGATTCAAAAGAACATATCTAAATTTTCTAATCTAAACATACACTAAAAAACAATACATTACAAATTCAATTGAAAATTCTTATTTTATTGATAGTTTGCCTCGTGCGAAGCAGGGGCGGGTCGCTAGTTAATTATAACATTATATTTGTGCGGCACAATTTATATTGCTCTTGTTATCGCCATCTTTGACAACTTCACTTGATAAGTGCAGTTTCTGCGCCGCGCTCGGGCCCCCGGCAGGTGGCGCTGTTGAGACACGGGGCCGCGCGCGACCCCTCCCGCCGGAACCAGCCCCTCCACTATCTTGAATGGAGACGGAACACCCCCCCAAAAGAGTTTCCTGTAGTGGAAATGACTGGATCATCGAAAAATTCATATAAAGTGGCCACTTTAAATGTTGTCGCTGACTGCAGTTGTCGACGATGGCTCACCGAGTGTTGACAGGTAACTCGACGTCAAGGAGATGTACTACTAGCGACCCGCCCCGGCTTCGCACGCCCTGCAAGTCATTTACAAATTATATGCAAACCTCTCTCTTTTATCGTTTATTCTATTAGTGAAAACTGTATCAAAATCCGTTGTGTAGTTTAGATGAAGTAAGCGGAGAAACAGAGAAGCAGAAAGCGACTTTGTTGTACTATTATTACTAGTGACCCGCCCTGGCTTCGCACGGATACCATAGCATGTACGACTAAAATAGAAGAAAACGATAGTTCAATTTCTTAACAAAGAAATCATTTTTATTAAATTACATTATGTGCGTATGTGTGAAATGCACACACATGTCATTATGAGTCTACTGGTAACGTTTATATGAATCTGGAATGTCATTCGGCTGTCAGCTGCGACTCAGAACAACTCGGAGATCGACCGCGCATAACTCGACATCAATTCGTATTTATCGTCCATCTGCAAACCCATAAACATGGCACATTCAGAGAGATGACCACCTGGATACAGATCGAGTATGAACAAGTCGGCAACTTGCAGAATATAATAAAAAATATATTCGTATGTATATTTGATATGTTTGGATAACTTTGCCAGAATAAGATAAAAGTTGGAAATAATAAATGTATTTTGTTATTTTCTCGAAGGGTCGGATAGGGTCTACAAGCGGTAAACTCGTATAAATAAGTATGATCTTATTTATTTTTATAATAAGAGATTAAGAATGAAATGGTAGAAAGTTTGTTTATTGTTTATGAATTTCGTTTCTACTTGTGATAAAAGTAAGCTATATATATTTGTGAGCGGCAGAAAGGGACATACAAGAATCTGGTGCCAGAAATGCTCCGACACTTCTTTGAAAGGAGTTGGATAAATCTGGTTTGAAATGGTACAAAAACAATTTTTACGTGCAGCATTGTACACTTCCGTGGCGACGGAATATATAGCTCTCTTTCTATTTCTCTCTACGTCATATCTTTCTTCTCGCTCATGTAACAACACGTGCCTAAACGTGACGCGTCCTCAAAATGTTACCCTCAATTCTCGTTGTCATAGATTATCGACCCTCAGCCTAAGAACACTTCAAAAAATACCACTTACTCCCGTCCACTGACTGCAACTGTTACAGTCCGAGTCATTATGCAATATAAAATACTTTATTTCCGTTTAATTATTTAAAAAAAGTCTTGGTAGAGTCAATGAGTCATTTTAAAAGTTGCAAGATCACACGTATATATCGTTTAGTTTGCGTGCCTTTTCAATTTCAACTATACTACGCTGTGACGGAAAAACAAGTCGGAGCCCAAAGTCAAAAACTATATTTCCATAGAATTCATACAGCAAATGGCTTGGAAACGTCAATAATATTCAAAACAAGGTAACGCGTACTTATCGCTAAGTTTGACGCCTGTTCAAACCTTATCCTATAGCTAATACATGTTACTCTGACACCGCAGCTTCCCAAAATAGAATAACGCACGTGTCCGGCGTCTCTTTCTAACCGTTCCACTTGATATATAATGTTTACGTGTAGGAACGAGAGGTAAGATGACAGAAGCGAATCATATAATTATGGACATGTTGTGATTCATACAAACATGTTTTAGGAATGTTTCGTACAACATGTAGTATGTAATAATGCAGTCAGTTTTATTCATAGTGCTGAATCTAATGGGGGAGATTTACTTTCGATAATAGCCCGGATAAAAAAAGATGTTATGTCAATGTTCTTATTTCATTTATTTACTAGCTGATGCCCTTCGTCCGCGTGGAAATCGGTTTTATCACGCACCCCTATTTTACCCCTCTGTACACTAGCCTAAGTTACACCTTGTTACATCAGCTATCTGCCAGTGAAAGTCCCGTCAAAATCGGTCCAACCATTTCGGAGATTAGCTGGAACAAACAGACAGACAAAAATTAAAAAAAAAAATGTTTTGGTATATGTACCGTGTATACATCCATATGCACTTAGTAAAAAGCGGTTATTTTAATATTACAAACAGACACTCCAATTTTATTTATGTGTATAGATGAATTTCGTTGGTACTTATTAGTCCTGGCTGTCGGGTTATTGAGAAATGAATTACTGGAAGAAAGTGTTAGCTGAGTTATTCGTGAGACAATAAAACATGGCGGCCACGAGCTCACCCCTCGTTACGTCTATGTTCCCACGATAGTGTAACCCACATGTGGCCCATTGAAGTCTGTCAACCCCTTCCGTGATACAGGCGTGATTGTTTATGTGTATGTAAAAAAATTAGAGCAGTAGAACTCTCGGCAAGTTCGTCCGGGGAAGTACTGCCACCATGCCCATTTCTGCCGCCAAGCAGCAACGCATTCGCGTTACTGTGTTCCGGTTTGAAAGGTGTGGTTGCCGGTGAAATTACAGGCACACGAGACATTCCACCTACACGTCTCAAAGTTACGGGCGCATACGATGCGACTTGAGTCTTGTCGTATACGATGCGACTTGAGTCTTGTCGTACCTAGTAGTGGAGGACACAAGTTGCATTGGTTGTTATGGGCCGAGGTTACCACTTAACACCAGGTGGGCCGTCAGCTCGTTGCTTAATTTTATCACATAAAAAGTAGCATATACCCGTTTGATTATATAATATATGATATCACGACACAAGCATCCGGGTTCTCACGAGACACCACATAGCGTTAGGGTTCTCGGTATTGCAAATGCAGCGTCAGCAAACCTGCAAAGTATGCGTTGGTACTCACTACTAATGCTCGAGCTGGCTTCAGCGTTTTTCGCCAGCGCGCCTCACTGCACTCAGCACGCGAATCTTAAAAGCATAGTAAGCACGTGTGTTTATCACAGGTTTTAGTTTCTTTCTGATTGCTTTGTGTTTTTTTAGTGCCTGGCTGTGGTTTGTCCGTCGCATACAGTCAGGTGTCATTACAACGTGACGTTGGCGAATTAGTGAGTAGCCAGCCCGTGATACACGTGCTATTAGAATAAGAATAAGAATAAGAAACGTTTATTGTGAAACTGTGTACAAAAAGATCTTAATTTAATATAAAGTATCAACAGTTTGTCCTCTCGGACATACAATAATATCAGTAAGGTACAAATTGAGAACATAGAGCAAATACCAAACGACAAAATTATTACAACTAAAGATAATTTCGGAAGAAATCTACAATTGTATTTTTAACATACTAAATTAAACTTAAAATTAACTCGTATCATAATATTCCTTCAAATTATAGTGCACTTTACTTATCAACCATTTTTTTAATTTCTGTTTGAAAATATTTCCATTTAGTTGCTTTAATTCTACGGGCAAGTGGTTGTAAATTTTAATGGCTGTTATATACATACTTTTATAAAATTTTGTATTGTTTATTTGTGGTATGCATATATTGTATTTATGTTTTTCACGCAATTTGTCTGCACGAACAGATTTAACATTAAAAAAATAACTTTGATTTCTTTTCACAAAAATACATATTTCTAAAATAAATAGACCTGTTACAGTTAGCATATTATTTTCAACAAAAATATTTCGGAGTGAGTCAGTATTTTCTAAATTATAAATAGATCTCAAACATTTTTTCTGCATTATGAAAACTGATTGTACATCCACTGAATTTCCCCAAAATATAATCCCATAACATAACTGAGGAAAAACAAAACCGTAATACGCATTCTTGGCAACTTGCTTTGAGGATACATTGCTGAGTACTGACAGTGCATAACAGTATTTAGATAAAGCTTTATATTATTGTTATAACATATAACAATGTTTATATTATTGCTTACAAATTAAATGAGTCTATTTGACTAGACAGTGTAATAAAGAAGACAATTTAAGGCATATCATCTTCTTACCATTTTCGTATAATTGTCTTTTGATATAATTGTCTGTTTTCTTTTAGTTTATGTAATATGTGTACTGTGTGTGTCAAATAAAACATATTCTATTCTATTCTATAAATGTGTTCTGTCTTATTTCTCCATAAAATAGTGGCAAGTTCTTGAGATAGGTTTCTATTTGAATCGCAAAAAGCTCTTCACATCTAGGCCTCCGAGGCACACACAGATTGATGCGGGCTCGCTGCGTCCATTGTTCAGTAGGCATTGTGCTGCACTCACAGAGAGTGCCCTTCTGCGGTTCTTACATGTACTCTGTGGCGTTTTCTATCGATACCTTTCAAATACTTGGGAGAGTATTGAACTTATTGGAATGTGAAGAAATTATAAATATTGCCTTGTTTTTATGTGATTTAGATACGACGAGCCAGGAGGCGGTATCTCTTACCATAATTAATATGTTTTGTTTTGTTTTGAGATAATTGGATTCGATTTTATGGTGGTAGACATTTCACACACCGCCCATAACCCCCTACACTAAACAAAGCTACTGCTGGAATCAGATAGTTCATATAATACTTACGGCTAACAATATTCAAACACACACACACACACACACACAATTTTGCCTAAACATCCCACTGGAGAGCTAAAATAGTTTACCACCCGATATATATTTGTTAATGTTTATGCTTAATCTTATAATATTAGCTATGAAATCTTCTAGACATAATACCTAATTAGATAATTATCTTTTGTTAACATTTACTATTATTGGCAAATAAATTATTCTTATTCTATTTCTTATATCAGTTAACTGATTATAAACTATTGTATGGATACGTGATGTATGCATCGCGAGCTGTGATCGGTACGTACAGACAAGCAGATGGACGCGATTTGTGTGTATATATAGCCAGTTGGCTCCGGTTCCCGCTAATCTATAAACTATATCCGTCCGTCTGTCCGTCCGCGTTCTGAGTTATAGCGTACTGTAGGGCTCACAACACACACACACACACTTCACAATAATATAAAGCGGTTTACACTATGGTAAATAACTACATTTGGATATCCTGTGAAATAAATCTGTTATTACACAGGTTATATTATTATTAAAATAATTAAATAGCACATGTCGCAATCTGTAACTAACTTCACATGACTGAACTGACGCACGGACTGATGAACGGATTCAAAAAAGAGAAGTCCTCAGGGGGTATAACATAAAAACAGAGATGAAATAATAGATAATGGCTTAAGACTTAGTCGCCTTTCATGGCATCGCAAATACTTATTTGATATACTCATGACTTATTTGAAAAATAAATAAGCATAATAATAATAAGTTGACCGTCTCGAGTTGGTGGCCTGCGTTCAGTTTTTCAGTTGAACCGTTTTTGGCAACCTTACCGCAGATACAGATTTGATATAGTCGACACATTAATTGCAAAACTCACTGACACACATACCTCGTACCTACTGTTAACTATCAGTATGCGGACGTCATACAATATATTTTGATTTGATATTATTACCACGCGAATCGCGTCTGACGTCAGATGAAATTAACGGCGCGACGGCCGCCGTTATACAACGAATATTTGTAATACTGTTTTTTAGCGAGAGAGGCTTCGTAAAGAAGAGTAGCTGGATTTATAATGGCTCCGTAGCTAATAGCTAGCCAGGTATCCTAGGTTTGATTCTCAGCCGAGGTAAATATTTTTATGATGAGCATATAATTGTAACGTGGAAACTAGAGGACTGGTAGAATACTTGCTTACTTTTTTTTGTAAATACATATTAATACCAGATACAGAACAAATATTTATGTTCGTTACACAAATATTTGTTGTGGGTGTGAATTAAATCCACGAACTACACAGCACAGAAGGCAGAGTAACTACCAACAGAGCTATGAATCAAGTCAAATTAAAAAGATGTCGCTTTCAATATCAAACAATTATGTTGCGTCTAGATTATTATTTTAGAAAAAAATAATGTTAAAACAGAAACCCAACCGCGGGTAAATACTAGCAAATAAAACTATTTATAAATGTTTTAAATGAAGTCTTCTAGCGTGTTCTATCGCATAAACTTACAGAAACATTAATTATAGATTAATTTCTATACTAATATTCGTAATTTTACGTTCAGCCAAAACAGGACTAAGAGATGGTTTCCTTTACAGTCGGGTATATACAACTGAAGCCATAAAAATATTTCAATCCGCAAATTAATTTCTATTGACCCATTTTAACGGCAAATTGGCATTGACGTCATCATAGATTATAAATCTTACGCGCCCGCGTTTTTGGGTGAAGAGGAAGCGTGGATATATCAATAAATATTGGTGGACATTACACACAGGGCCATCTAGCCCCGAAGTAATAAGCATAGCTTGTTACTATGGGAACCAGGCAACTGATACTTATATACTTTTTATAATACATATTAACACACAGACAGAGCAAACATCTGTATTCGCCACACAAATGTTTGTCTTGGACGGGAATCGATCACAAGAGACAGCGCAGAAGGCAAAGTTACAACCAACTGAGCTATAAGAGTCTCGCTTTTTTCCCTGTTTGGGGCTAGATGGCGCTGTCTGCAATTTCCACCAATATTATGTGTGTACGTGTGTAATTATTCATAGTGTAATGGTACGTATAAGTGTCAAGTATTAGAGGCACGTTACGCCGCGGTCGCCGCATCGTTAGGGCTCCGGCCATTTGTCACTCTCGGTCGCAGGTGCGCCCTACGCCGGACAACGCGGCACCACGCCACGCTCATGATGGACGGGACATGCTAGCCTTCATGAAATGATGCTACTCATGAGCCTGTATGTTGTTCCCTGTGTCGCTGGTGGCACACAAAATCATAGAATACAGCGTTCTTCGCTGGCGTCCTCCTTCATCTATCTCATATAGTTCCTGACTTATAGTCCTACAAGACAAACTTCTTGAAGCTAAGTTCCTTAGTTCTAAGCCCAGGGTCATTTCCACGTAAATAATTGTGTGGTGTGTGTGAAAATGTTACGGAAACTTCAAATAGCCAAATTAAATATAATAAGATGGCGCGCAGTTATTAGCAAGGTTAGCGCCGGTTCAAACCCTACCCGAGCCGCCGTTTGTATTACTCTACTGTATGTAATGTTCGCGAACATGCTGGACGAGCGGCTCGGCTGCTCGACATCCCTATAACCACACTAAAATTACCATTCAACCAACCTGTCTCATGTCTGACCTTACAGCTCAGTTGGTAGTAACTCTACCTTCTGCGTGAGTCGTGAGTTCTATTCCCAGCCTGGGCAAAGTTTTTATTTTTGTGACGAACATAGCTGTTTGTTCTGTGTCTCATCATATTTATATGTAGGTATTTATAAAAAAAGTACGTTATATCAGTCATCTGGTTCCCGTAGTACAGGGAATGCTTATGGGGCTAGATGGCGCTGTGTGTCCCAATATTTATTTGTTAATTTATAATATTAAAAATCTGTAAATTAACTTCACCAATTAAAACAATACATCATAAACAGCAAGTATAAGCAACGGTCTATTAAGATATTAAGCCTTAGTTAGTGCCCCTGCTCGTTAAGGAATATATACCCTCGCGAGGAGGCTGGCGGCGTGCCATCCCCCAGCTGAATGGGAACAGCTGGGGAACTCCGCGCTGGAGCGTGCAGCACTCAGCTGGCAACGTGCCAATATCTAAACATGATATGAAGCTGTGATATAGCTAACTTACTTAATGAGTACTACATAAGGCGTTAGCAAACAGTAAGAAATCTATAATGGTGTCACTGGCTCTCTCGACACAGTGTGATGAATGGTTTAATACAAGCCTCAAAGTGACTCCGTTCATGCACTAAATCAATTAAATTGAGTATTAAGTATTTTTCGATATTATTTTTTAATTTATTTCTGGCAAAAGAGTAATGTAGTAACAAATACAAGGACCCTTAGGATATATACCTTAAACCTAGAAAATACGACCTACCTTAACAGAATAGGTTTTTTTTATTGGTGGATCCATCCATCTAGCCATCTAGCTCTAAACTAGCTTGTACTATGAGAACCACGATTCACGACCTGCAGCTTAGAAGGCGGAGTTACTACCAACTGAGCTGTGAGGCCTGTCCTAATATCTCCCACGCTGTCCTGCGATATAGTGCTACCCCGAAAGGGGGTGACATCAAGCCACATACAATACATTTCATTGATTTTGATGTATAATGTATTTGTTTCTCTCTGTAGTGGTTTTCTTTTAGTCGAAAAAGCATACCGACAACACTTTTTATCAACATTCCATTATGCTATCCATATAATTTGCGTACCGCGGGCTGTATACGAAAATCGTGTCTCAAGTAAATTGCAAAAAAATTAACAGTTTTTGATTCGATAAATAATTTACCTGCTGACGTTTTCAAGTCTTAAGAATTTTGTGGAAAATAAAGTTTTTGACTTTGACTTTGACTTTATAAAATCGCCCAACTTGGGCTGAGGTTAAATGAGCCAGCCGACTTTCCCTCGCTGTGAGTGTATCGGGAAACATTGCCAGCGTCAAATAAAGAATCCAATTTGGAGGTAGGCGATTGTGTTCGCGGGGTTTCTTTAACAGACATTAATATGACCACAGCTACTGATCTACTCTCGGCGCGCGAGAGTCGGATGAGTATTGAATGATTTACCGTTTTATTTCGTGTTACAAATTGTTATAAGATAATTTCTAGTTGAGTTAAGAAATGTATGTCATGTGTTCTAAATGACGGTATTGTAACTCACAAGTGGGGCACCGAGTCTCTGCCTACTCCTTGGGAGATGAATGCGTGAATACATATCATCATACAACTTAATAACTATATGGACATGTTAGTTAAGTTATGAAATAATTAAAATCTCGTCTTTCATCATAACAGTGTTAGTCGAGACACAAATAGTTCCCTATAAATAATAAATAAGTTACAAAAGTTAAAGTATGTGTATTTAGTTAAGCGACACAGTGTAGCACAACTAAGCGCACTCGACATATTTGCAACGCCGCGTCCGATAGGTACACCCGACGCGAGCCTACGTACACGTACCCGTACGTGTACGTGTACGTGTACGTAGTTAGGAGTGGCAGTGCTCGCAAGTGGCGCCCCCACGTCTCACTATAAATTAACGTGATCGTAACTTGAAACTATTTCATTATGAGTTGCAACGTGCTGCTGCCGGTGCCTACTCCTCGCCTTCCGATTATATTTATGGGTCTGAGCCCCCTCTTTCCCCTCCCCCCCACACACACAGGGGCAAACTGTAGCAGTACAGCACACTGACCGTGCTACTATCGTCTGGAGTACTGCCACCGTACCTATTTCCACCGCCCAGCGGGTCATTTGCACCGCTGTTCCGTTTTCAAAGTAGCCGAGTTAACAAATGATACATAAATATGAAATATTAAAATATTGGTGGATATTTCACACAGCGCCATCTAGCCCCAAAGTAAGCATAACTTTTATCATGGGAACCAGACAAATGATATAATACTTACATATTTTTTTATATATATTGACACCCGGACATACAAACTATGTATGTCTATGTTCGTCACACAAATATTTGTCCTGGGAATTGAACTCACGACCTACAAGTTAGTCAAAGGCATTGCAAGACATCTTATTAAGTTGAAACACAATAAATCTCTAAGTCTCAGACCGACTGTCGTCCCATACTTAAGTCCGGGAAGTTATATTGCTGAAATATTGTCTATATCATGCTGAGAATACCACTTAGCAACAGATGAAACTATGCTTTTCCGTAGTCATAAAAATATATAATATTTATTAATTTGTAATTTCTTTAATTCTTCAAATTTTGGTGCCCAAAGAACAACAATTGTTTCGTGTCAAACGATGTGTTCTGGTTAATAAAAATTAAACAATTTTTTCTTTCCCTGACATTTGCGTCTCGCTCCTGTTCACACGCAAGAGAGTAGGTACTGAGTTATCTGGTTTTTCTATTGGGTTTCTACTGACCTACATGTTATGAGTAGCTCGCCTCATAAACAAATTGGTGATAAGAAACTGCGTAAGAAAAATTATGGTGTTTGATTAATTAAATCCGACAAGCGTTAAATTAGTTTTGCGGATAATATATTATGATACCTAGTTTGTATGCGTATACAAAATGCACTAAGAACCGAGCTGATTTGTTATTTCATGTTTTGTGGACGAGAGATGAAACGAGAGGATGGCCCACCCGATATCCTCTACCATAACATCAACAATACAACTTATTCTCGCTAAATGATCCGAAGACGCAGCGATTCCTCAGGTGACAACTGTTTGAGTAGGGCAGTGACTGTCGATGGCTGTGCGCGTTGCTTCAAATCTTGCTCTCAGTCATTTTCAAACTTCTGCTCATAGGGTACTAATATCCGCCTGCAAAGTCACAAGCAAGTTCTGCTGTTCCAATCTGGGAATGCCAGTATGTCCCGGTACCCACTCTAGAACAAACTAAAACTATTTAACAGCAGAATTGACACATTTAATTCATTTTAACTAACTAGTCTTCCTCTTTGATTAATATAAAATTAGGCTTTCACAATTATGACAACTATTTAATAATTCACACATAGAAATCCGAAACCATTACTCATCCGAAAATTGTCATCCACATTGTCCCAACACCCGAATACCAGAACCGGTTACGAATACTTCACTTGAATGATACAAAAGGAAGGATCGCCATCAATTTAACGTAACTGCCTTCGTTATCTATAGATGGGGGGAACGGAACATCTCAATTCATTACCAACACCTAGAGCGTGTCGTGTAGATAGAGCCTACATCGTCTGTATTCTTTTATGTGTACCGTCCGGCTATGGCTTCATTGGCCATACTGGCTGCAGCATGTTTTTTGTAACATTGGATCAAACTTAGTTGACTAATGTCTTGGATTTGTGCTATGTATCTGTATCTAATGTATCTATGTATGCTTGTTCATGCCAACTGTGACACACGGGGGAAACCTAGTGCAAGGATATGAGAGTGAAACGGTAGTGTTAATCGATCATTAAATAAATATTTCATTTTCATCAGACGATTAATGCTTTGTATTACAATTTTCTCTACAAGTTAAAATACTGATTAGTGACAATCGTCACCTAAGAAACAAATAAGAGAAAAGACAAAAATACTCAAAACGTGGTACTACTATGCGTCACTTACAGATATCCGAAGTAATATCACAAAACGAAAAAAAGTATTGTTCACAGTTAAGTAACTTTCTTTTCTAAGTTCAACTTCGTGCACGATTTCCCCGCGGTCTCGCCTGACGTTGGCACTGACAGTTGCACAACGATTTGCGAAATAAAACCGCTGTGCTGCCAACTGTGAAAATCAAATGTCGTGAACAAGGCCTGCTTATTAATGCCGGAACATTGTTTGGGGACGTGATTTTTCTCACATGGGGCGTATGAGAAGTTGTTTTGGGGATTTTATATATGTTCCAGTTTGAAAGATATTGTAGCCGGAGAAATTACAGGCATATAGACATTGTGATTAAAACTACTGTGCTACCTGATTAAATTAATAAAATATTACATCTTCACGTCTCAGAATTACGGGCGCATTGGCTTTTACTTAAGTAGGGGGCGATTCAATTTGTATTACTTGTTATGGGTAGAGGTTACAGCTTAACACCAGATGGGCCATCTGCTCATTCCGTAACTCTATCACACGATAACTCATTAAGTAAAATGATTGTTTTACAAAAACGGATTCATGTTGTGACCCGACTATATACAATTATACATACATGGTAGATGTGAAGATGTCGCGCTCTCCTCTGGGATTTCACCAATGTGCAGTTTACTTACTGCTCGTAATTTCGCGCCCGATTCCCAAATTCCAAGTAAATGTCAGTATATACTATATATGTTGTAACACTTATTTATTCCTTTATTGACTGGCCTCATAGCTCAGTTGGTTCGATTCCACCCAGGACAAACATTTGTGTGACAAACATAGATGTTTGTTCTGTAAAAAAAAAGTATATAAGTATGCATATCAATTGTCTGGTTCCCATGACACAAGCTATAGCTTAGCTTAGTTTGGGGCTAGATGGCGCTGTGTGAATGTCCACCATTATATTATTATCTTCACAAATGACAAGTTGTGTAGGTAACCTATGTAACAGACCATGGCGGACACAAAGTTCCTGAATCGGAGGCAAGCGCAACTGTTATATTCCCAGACATATTTAATTTTCCGCCAATCTAGAACAACTTTCAAAAAAATGAGAGGACATGATAAAACTTAACAGTCCCGTCAAGTACTTTATCGTGTTTTAAATTTGTATACCTACCTACTGTACTGGTTGAATGTGAGATCGTCCCGGGGACAGGGTACCCTGGTTGTGAGCTCAAATGGAGCAGGTATATCATCGGGTAAGCGTTTGTTTTCTGGAAACGGGTACCGATATTGATATATCATTAATGGACACGGAGAGCGCCATCTATCAGCGCCCCGCTCCGCCCGGGGGTAGGCAGACAATGCGACACCGTGCCCGCGGATTGCGCACCATTGAAAGCGTATGAATGCCGGGCTAGTTAGGAATTCCTATAAATTACAAGAATAATGTGCTAAAATTAATTTATAGCCGCGTTATGTGCGCCGCGGACTATTTGTTGGAGTTTACGCGAATTACCTGCCGTCAATTATGTTGTCGGATGGTTATGTATTCGTAAAATAATTTAGATATAATATATAGTACCCGATACACATTTATATTTTTCTGATGTAGTCACAATAGAATATGCTGTGTCGTGAAACAAAACTATCTGTGGAATAATGGAAGTTTTATTCGATTTTAATGCAATCTTGTTATAAAATATAATAAACAAATATTAACAAAATATTTATAAAAAAAAAATTAAGTCATGCAACATCTGTCTACTCTCGCTTATCGTGAATCGTCGAACGTGAATGAAAAAGTTAGTGTCGATCCAACGAGATCCTAGAGCCGCGGCGCGTAGCTTAAGTGAATCATGGATATTATAGAATTTCTCATCATCACTCCACAATTAAAATATTGAAGAAATGTAGCAATTCAGTAGAGGCCTGGAGGAATGACATTCGATACCGCAGCCGCGTTTATTAGATGGCAGAATGGCGCGCCGCACAATGCCGAACGCAGGATTTATGGACCAAATTCAATTTATATCCAGATTTTTGGTACTGAGACGCGGTAATAGGATTCTCTCCAATTTGAGAGGCGCTGTTGTGTTGTAGGGCGTAAAACGAACTCATTTCAGCGTTTGACATTTGGGTTGTGTCATAGCCAGTCACAGCCGAAATAAAAAAATATGATTAATAAATATTGATAGACGTTTCACACAGCGCCATCTAGCTCCAAGTATTCGTTACTCAACAGCAAGCTAAGAGTTATGTTGATAAAGTAAGGTCGACGTTTGGTTAACTAAAAAATATGGCTGTGCCATATATAAATATACAGTATAGTAACAAATACCATTCAAAATAATAAAACCTTTTTAATAATTACAAGGGAAGAAAGTTTTTGCACTCTTGAGTCTTAAATTGTCGAGCCTGGCTGTAGGTTACACCAGCTGATAGACTCACTGTCTCATAAACAGGCAGAGGTCTGAGGCTCCTACAGAGGATGTTGGCTGGGCACGGGCTCGTACTGATCGTCATGGACGTCAATTTCAGATTATGGCGCGTGCCAAAACAGCACAAGCCGGGCCATGGTAAACAAAAAAGCTTTCAAAAACACTTGTAACATTTGCAAAGCAATGCGTTTGATCTAAATTTCATTATTCAGTAGAAAAGCGGGGTGGCGGTGGACGCGATGATTTTTTTAATTATTTAACTGGGTTGCGAACCCCGAGTGCCGCTCTCCGGTCAACAGTTTCGTCGCATAATTTTATGTTTCCTTTAGTTTATGATTGTTGATAGCGCGTTTATTTATAGGCAAGAAATATTATGTGTGTCGCACGTCCGCTTCTTATTAACTATACACATTTATTTATTAAACTACAGAGAATAACCAAATAGCACAGCAGACGCGCTTTTTATATTATACATCGCCTCGAAGCGGCCCATGCCCTCTTATGTCGTCCCTTTAGCTGGAGTGGCATTTTAAATATTAATTGCTATTACTATTACTAAAGGTCACCCATCTATGAGTGTAGATTGGACTCCTGTGCCCTATTGGTTCTCGCATGTTTAGAGTAGGCCCGTGTCCTACTGGGAACGCTAAGAATACTAGTGCGGGCTACCTCTGATGAACGATGAGGATTCATCAGACAGCTCACTGGCTTACGCTTCCATCATTCAAACCGTCAGTTTATGTTGCTGATAGCGCGCGGACATTAATTATCCGTCACGTAATTAATAATTTTAGCCATTAATTGTGGACACCTGCTGCTCATACCACTGTGGTATATCTACCACCTCTAGCGCTACCAACATACAACGATGCGGATTACAAATCTCTTACGTATGGAGGTCTGTGTTAGCATGATTCTTGACTTAATGGTAAGCGGTATCCACTTCCCATATCAATAAATGCATGGTCTTCCCCTATCTAAGTATGAGATGATCTAAGTTGCGACGCGTTTTTACATACGTGCCATGAAATGTTACGTGTCATGTGCCTGTAATCTCACCGCCATCCATAACCTATGTCACGTCGGACTCAGCAATGTCATTGCACTACTGCTTGGCGACCAAAATAGCACGGTGACAGTACTTCCCAGGCGGTAACTTGGTTATTTTGCTATTAAGTGGCCTGTACTTGTGTTACTAATAATAAATATTAATTAATTTGTCATCTCAACTTACGCAACCCTACCCACTGTATGAGTGCAGCTGCTGCACGTGATGACGTGATTCAATTAAAATTCAATTCCGGATGCCACGTCGCTCATCGATCATCGGTTCCGATCACAGCTGACGCGCGCGCCCTCGCCCGCCACACACACACACACACACACACACACACACACACACACACAACACACACACACACACACACACACACACACGCACACACACACACACACACACACGCACACACGTAATGCACTTTAGAACGAAAGATATAAAATAAAACTCATTTGACTTTTACCAAATTGACTAGGTATTCACGTTAAGCTTTCGTCTCGTTTCGAAAGCTGAGCCACGATATCTGCCAGTTTGTGCGAGTAACCCCGCGTAGATAGTTATGGCTGGTGTGGTAGATCGTCTGGTGCACTGGCATGGAAGTGATAACTCGCTAGCCTCGCTCCGCTGCTGAAAACCCGTTGTGAATAATATTTTGTACATGTCAACAGATAAAATTAACTGAAAATAACATTTTGATGTGAATTTACAAAGTCGTGTTGGACTTTCAATTAATATTTAGTGTTGAAATTCCGATCGTATTTTACGTCATATCATCCTAACGCAAGATTTATTTTGTTTCAGGTACAAACACAAAAGCTATGCCTGCCACCACGTACACGAACAATTATTAAAGCGGTTAAATTTGTAATTAATTATAATTTGTAATTTGTTATTTGCTCGCAACAAAAATTTCATTGTGAAAGTAATTCTGAACGGCTGTTATATTTCATTATTAAAACAATGTGTCGGTCATAATCATATTTTCAATTATATTATATCATTTGGGAGTACAGTTTTGGTGAAAATATTTTATGATGTTAATACATAAAATACAATTATCAAACAGTAATGTAATCACACAGAACGTGTTGCTCTGCCAACATGTCAGTCAGGGACTCGAACTCGCGACCCGTCGTTATATATAGCTCGCTAATGGCCGAATCTAATATTAATTTAATATAATTTTGTCAAGGCTGCACCGACGCACAGTATCTATACATTCAGCTGTGACATTTCCGTCCAAACATCCTGATGAAATTAAAAATAATATTTACGTGATGTTTGACTGTTTCAAAGATGGTTTCGTAAAAAAATGGTGGAGATCTTACCATAAGTTGTAGTGCTACTGATACCACCCGGTTGCTCCTGGGTGATTTCGTCACCTTGTAGTTTGTTATGGTCACAAAGCAGCTCTGTCACACTGATAAATGAAGGTAATTCTCGGGTCATGTGCCTGTAATTTCAACGGCACCTACAGTTTTCAAACTGAACACAACGAATCGAGTGCACTAGTGTTTAGTGGTAGTAATGGGTATGGTGGCGGCACTTCCCTGGGTGAACTGCGCACATTAACTTAGTTCTATTAGTACAATATTTGGGACACGTATCAGAGCCTGCGCTCCAAATATTCGGTTGAATGCGGAATAAAACACAGCGCTACAGTTTATCATCAATTGCAACGGAAACAACGTAAAGTTAGTGAAGCACCGGTAAATATTTTTCACCTGCGAGTATAAAGTTTTGTAAAGTGCGCCGCGCTGGCACCTCGCCAAATTACTTTACGTGAATTTCGCGAGATATGATTGCAACGCCTTTGTGGGACTTGTCATTACAACACTGACATATTCTACAGCCTCCACTTGAAACTGTTAGCATTTTAAACAAATTGTATTTAGTTAGGAAACTTCACCGCAATTCCATCTATATAAATTGACTCTTGGCATTAAGGCTAAAAATGCCATCGCCGCGCCGGTCCAAAAGCGGAAACACTCAAAATAGCTATCGACAATTTTAAACAAAAAAGTCTGTACTCCAGGCTTATCTTGAAGCCAAAATTTCCCATCGGAGCCTCCCTGTCTCTCAAGAGACGGTAAGTAGGGACAAGAGACACTTCGCCTCTTTTTCCGATATGTTGAGCGTTCTTTATGATTGTTCAGATCAGGTGTTGGAGTATCGATGAGTTGGATTAAAACGTGGTCTATCTACATACTGAGGGGATGTAACCGCAAGGTTCTGAGGGGTTGTGAAGTGGGCGTGCGTCTGTGCATCTGTTTTATTATACTGTGCTGCATCAGCGTATTCAAAATTGAGGCATTATAGATCGGCTAAATTAATGAAATCGCAATTTTCACCCAGGGCAAACATAGATGTTAGTTCTGTCTGGGTGTAAATATGTACTAGTAGTAGTAGTGTAGTGCACGAAAGGAGCCTCTTTGAGGCGCACTCACGATCTTTTTTCACCACACTGGTTCGACAGAACCGGTGACTCGAAGAAGAAGAAGAATATGTACTAATGTATGTATTTCCAAAAAACAGTATGTATATCAGTTGTCTGGTTCCCTTGACACAAGCTATGCTTAGCTTAGTTTGGGGCTAGACGGCGTGTGAGAAATGTCCACCAATATTATTATTTTATTTACTCTATCAGATGTTGTGGTTCTCATAGTACAAGCTGTGCCATTTTGGGGCTAGATGGTGGTGTGTAATTTTTTCCCAATATTTTATATTTATTTCAAATTATTGACAGTGAATCAAGTAAGCAGAGTGGGATAAAGCTGTCGTCTCAATGTAGGAGCGAAGTTGTAATACTGTTATAGGCTGCCAAACATCAGGTGGGGCATCTGCTCGTCCCGTCGCTTGTAACATAGGAAATAACATTCGATGGAGGGTAACGTTGTAGTGATATGGCATTAGAATGGTGTTTTCGCTTCACTCAGGTTGATAATGTACCGCAGCCATGTAACTGTGTGTTCTGATAGTCTCGCTTGAGGTTGAGAGACAGTTTTCACTCCGTTATATGTCCAGGTACCGGAACGCACCGCAGGGAAACGAGACTATTCTCCACTAGCGAGAATGAATTATCCATTTATGTACCATGGTTCAGGTTCCAGGAGATTTTCGGATGTGTTTTTTACCGTTTTGAGAGCGTGGGGCGCACACATATTTTTTGTTGTCAGGATTTGAATCAGTGTCGTTCACACCACTATGCCTTAGAGTACCTTTTGTGTGTAAGACTGTGCGCTACGTTCAGTTATATTTATTGTCATAATCCTTGTAATGTTAATGTCCCCAGTTATTTATACCACCTCGTCCGGGTACCCGTGGCTTGTGCTTCTCGCTAATGCGTACAAACGAAACGTGAAGAAGTCGAACTATCGAAACTCCACTCTGTGCCTTTAGTGTGCGCAAATGCACTCCGTAGTAACTGTGTACATATGAGTTCATTACAAAAGAGGCTGGTGAGGCCAAAAAAAATTTCCAGATTAACGAAAAAAACGGTATTGGCAATTCTCAGAACAGAATAAAATTTTGGTAACATTTTGGCTTCATTTTAAATTTGTCATGAAGATCTTTCAAGTGATGGGATCACTAACTCGCTTCCGGTCACAAACTGACTCTACCATGTTGTGGGCGGACTACGCATAAGAGTTCCATAGTTTTTGCGTCTCACGAAGGATCCCCAAATGTTACATAGAAGGATTTCAATATCCGCCATTTGTAGCCACTCGATCGCCGTAACGCCGCCCGAGTCAGGTGCGGGGCGGGGGCAGGGGCTGGGGGCGGGGGCGGAGGGACAATACAGATTATGCAAAGTGCACTCGACTCGAGCGCTCGAGTTTAGTTGACTGCCATATATTGTATCTGCGTTATATCGCCGCGTTGACAAAATTAATATAATGCAGTAAATACCTTTTTATATTTAAAAATAAATTTTGATTTAATAGGATCATTATTGCGGAGGCTGGAGCTCCTACCGAATGACCATTTTTATGACTGGCATCACAGCTCAGTCGGTAGTATCTCTGTCTTCTGCGCTGTAGGTCGTGGATTCGATTCCCACCAAGGACAAAGATTTATGTGAGAAATATAGATGTTTGTTCTGTGTCTGGGTGTTAATTGTATTATATGTATTTACAAAAAAAACACGTATTCTATCAGTCGTCTGGTTCGCACAATACAAGCTTTGCTTAGTTTGGGGCTAGATGGCGCTGTGTGAATTGTCCACCAATATTATTGTTTACATTACAACAATTTACATAAACAACAGCATGTACATAGCATTATTTAACGTGTCGTTTTTTATTAAAAAAACTAGCTGTTACTCGCGACTTCGTCCGCGTGGAATTCGGTTTTATCACGTACCGCTATTTTACCCCTCGGAAAAGTAGCCTAAGTTACTCCTTGTTACATCAGCTATCTGCCAGTGAAAGTCCCGTCAAAATCGGTCCAGCCATTTCAGAGATTAGCCGGAACAAACAGACAGACAGACAAAAATTTAAAAAAATGTTGTTTTGGTATATGTACCGTGTATACATATGCACTTAGTAAAAAGCGGTTATTTTAATATTACAAACAGATACTCCAATTTTTTTTTTGTATAAATGGAGTTAAAGGTTAGAAAAAACACATATACAAAATACAATGAAACCAATAGAGCCTTCTATAGACCGTTTCTAACGTTCTATTGTATATTGTTGGTCAACGGATCCAAGTGAGTAGCGGCTCGTAGGTAGGTGCACAAACTGGATTGGCAAGGCGTGGTGTGGTGCGGACACCAACATTCATTTCCAATGTCCTCTCCTCCTCAGTTATAGATTTTTCCCAAAACATGACCACACCAGCTGCGAGGGTAATGAGACTCTTCAGCACCTGTGAGTAGCGCCTCCGCCCTCCGTCACGCGGAGGGAGTAATTGTACCGGCCTGTCACTCCTAATGAAACGGTATATTACTACGGTTGAATTACACACGTTAGTTATTTTGCACGTAATTACTGTTAAGCCTTGTTGTTTAATAGATATGTAAGTGTTTACAAATATATTAACATTTATATGCTCTCTGAGATGTTCTGACTGAAGGTCAGAGTTACTCTCAACGTACAAGAGTGGACGTAGTATATGTTAAATATGTACAAATCGTTTTAAAATTGAAGTCAAAAAACTTTATTTCCTAACTTATAACACTAGAATTAGAATCCATAAAAAAATG
Source organism: Chesias legatella (assembly GCA_947359385.1). NCBI lineage: Eukaryota > Metazoa > Arthropoda > Insecta > Lepidoptera > Geometridae > Chesias > Chesias legatella. The sequence continues at coordinate 3,879,837 of OX375791.1, forward strand.
GTTTGGAAATATCAATAAGTAATATTCAAAACATAAGGTCACGTGTATTTATCGCTGAGTTTGACACTTGTTCGAACCCTATCCGATCCCCTATGGGGAAAAACAGAAGAAAACCCCTAAAGGAGGGGATACTTTTTTCCGCTAGCACACCTTTTAGAAATATCTATCTATCTATCTATCTATTCATCCCGTAACACCCACTGCTGAGTATAGGCCTCTTCTCTGGTACGCCACTGTTGCCGGTCTTGGGCAAGTCTCATCCATTGTTTTCCTGCTGCCTTCACTATATCGTCTGACCATCGGGCTGATGGTCTGCCCCGGGGCCGACGCATATCCCTTGGCCACCATTCAGTGACTGCCTTGGTCCATCGGAAGTCTTCCCTCCTAGCCAAGTGTCCTGCCCATCTCCACTTAAGTCTTGCTATCCGTGTAACCACGTCTTCGACTTTGGTTCGACACCGAATCTCGACGTTAGGTACACGGTCCACGAGGTGAATAATATAATGTTTGTATAATGTTGTTGAATACCATGGCATGGCTCGTTCCAAATTATTTATTATCCAATCGTTAAAAATATAAGTAGGCTTAAATATATGTTATATTTGTTATTTTCATTACAACATAATACTGCAATGCAAGATATGTCGTGTGTCGTGTGTGCAGAGCGACATCATATAATTATTATTTATATAACCATTTGCAAAGTAATAAAATTTATTTACATATGACTTATATCCACTGTTTTGTCGGAAGCTTCTTTGCATTTCCTTGCTTGTAGATCGCCCTTAAAATATTTCCTTCACTGTTTCGGAATCGAGGTGGTTATTTTTCAAATGAATAATCTATTTGGGCCACGCTTGCTCCGGATCTGAACTGGCCACATTCGGATTTAAAGTAGGTCACGTTCTCAACCATACCATACTAGCCTCCAATGTTCCTACTGCAAGGATACATATAGGTATAGGATACCTGTAGGTCTACTGTCGACAAGCGACAGTTACCGAACAAGCAGATGGCCCACCTGGTGTTAAGTGGTAACCTCTGCACATAACAAGCAATAGGACTTTGGTCCACCCCTACTTAAATACAACGACAGCCAAGTGGTATTGTGTGCGCCCGTTACTCTGCGGTGGTATGTCTCATGTGTCTGTGATTTCGCCGGCGACCACACCTTTCAAATCGGTACACAGTAATGCGTATGCATCACTGCTTGCCGGCAGATACGGACGGACTTGGCGTAACGTGTGAACAGACTGTGTGCGTCGCGTCGCATCGGTTGGATAGGTTAGGTAGCAGTAGCGGTGGCACAGGTATCGCGTTGTGTTGCATTGTCGCGCAGTATAATGGCGCATTGTGTCGGCAACCCGAGTGCCGGTGTCCGGTGTCCGACTGGAACCCGCCGTGTCACTTACAACCTCCGTGCTAATTACTAACACTGGGGATAGTTATGTCGCACATATTATGTAAGCTATTTTCTCATTAATTTACTTGTGGTTATATGTTTTCGCGCGCTGAAGTCGGATTACACTATTTTTGAGTTATTTATTTCTTAATATATGAAGGAAACCAGGGCGATTATTATACCAACGGAAATACTAATAAATGTGGGCGTACGTAGGTATCTCTGGAAGCTGCTTGTGTATGTAGCCGCCACTTAGATACAATATTCATATTAATTAAGGCATCTAACCTACTCCTAGTAGGTTAGATTATATTTGAAACACGATTTTGTAATTGGTTTTTGAATAAATATGAATATGAATATGATAGCTTTTAGCAACAAGGTCCTCCATTGTGCCACTTATCAGCAATATTTTTGTATGATTCAAACTTGTGCTGTACAATTAATAACTAAAAGTAATGTTATTCTAATAAGCTTTTGAGAATTATAATTATTAAAAAATTAACAATATTTTATTTATCAACCGACTTCAAAAGGCGGAGGTTATCAATTCGGTTGTATTATTATTTGTTTGTTAGCCAAACATCTCCGTCATTTATCTGAACGAGGAATCATTCTCGTTCACTGGAGGTGAAGACGGTTTTTTCGTTTTGCTGCGCAAAGTAATTTGAATATATATTTTCATGTTTTAATTTGGAAATGTCACTGAAAGATTGCGCGTTACAAAAGTGAGACAGTTACACTTAAACAAAGTCAAAGTCAAAAACTTTATTTCCATAGAATTCATAAAGAAATGGCTTGGACACGTCAATATTCAAAACATAAGGTCACGCGTACTTATCGATAAGTTTGATGCCTGTTCAAACCCTATTCGACCCACCATGGGGACGAATCAGTGATGGATTGAAGTGGCATCGCATTGCGCCCTTAACTGTGAGACTTGAAGGTGACATATCTCATGTCTTTGTAATTTCAGCGGCAACCACGCCTTTATACGGAACATCGTAATGCGTGTGCGTTACTACGGGGCAGAAATAGGTATGGTGGCAGTACTTCAGATGACGAGTTTGGTCTACTACTGAAAAATGACTAGAACCGTCTGCCGCGTTAACTATACATGTTCTATGCAAAATCAAAATACAACATTTTATAAAAGACATAGGCTGTAATAATAGTGTATTATAATTTTTTTAATTACATGTAATGTAACATTTAATATGTGTCTAGAAACAGCCGCGGTCGCTAGGTCGAGTTTTTTCAATAAATAATAAAAAAAATACCTCTATCACTACATAGTTGTAAGGACGGAAAAACTAAGTTATATAATGTAACAGTGATGATCAAAATAAATGATTCCATGTGATTTGTAAATGAAATAGAAACGCGTCGCACATTAATATCGTTGCAAGCCTTCCCGTGACGTCACGCAACTAATGCAACCTCTAAACTAAGCGTATAGAACTAATACAGCTATGTCGTTGGAGAGCCGACAGCCGACAGCCGACAGCGCGCGGCAAATGACGGCGCAATCATTCCACCCGGAGTGATGGCTACAGCCGGCTGCGTGTAACGCTTGGAAACGTTAGGTTTGATCATTATATATTACACTAATTAGTCAGGATTTGACTAAAATACCTTTGTATAAGCATAACGCATGGTAAAAACAATTGCTTTACTCACGGAAGTGAAGGCCAAAATGACCAGAGCTGGCCCACATGTTGCAATAAAAAAATAAGGAAATTTGCAATAATGCTGCATATTTACGGTTTAAGGACTACAAAGGTAAATTACAAAAATAAAATAGAAATTACGTGATATTGCCAATAATATCTGAACAGGACGCATGCCATAAAAAACTTATTTAGTTGTTATGGAAGTATTTCGTTGACGGAATGAAAAGATCATATATTTTTCATTCACGCAATTATCCTCGAAGGCTCATGCAGCGACCCAGTAGCACACTTTTCACCAGATGGATTACATTCTCGTGGGAACGTAAACTGACAAGTTTTGAACAGAAGCCAGCAGTACCGTGGTACCACATCACTCCCATAAACAATATTTTAAAATCTTGCAAACATTTGTCCTGTGAAATCGAACCGACGACCCTAACAACTACTACACCAAAGAAATCTTCGCTCATTGAAGCAATAACTGTCGTAGCACTAAGCGCGTTACTACACGCTATTATATATTCCGTGGTACAAGCTATAGGAACGTCATAATTCAGGTGCTACGCGCGGCGTAGGCGCGTGTCTACGCATCTGCTACGGCACTTACGAGGCTCGGCGCGCGGCGTAGCAGCGTAGCCGCGTAGCGATAGCCCTACGAACAGTGAACTGGCTCGTATTCTATATTCTGTGGCGACCCGGCTACGAGTTATATTCCGACCCTGTTTACAAAGTGAAATATTGGCGCTGATGGAGCACCGTTACTATATCCGTCTCTCTTTAAACTTATTGGAAAATAAGACGCTGTCTTTTCCATTTTTGACCAACTTAATTATAAATTGAACACAGCGTACTATGTATTCAATGAAGATAAGGTAGCGATATCGAGCTCAAGGATAAATTCATTAATACGTTACTAGCTGACGTGACAGATGTTACGCTGTCAGACACTCCATAGAAGAAAGCGCCTACGTTAATCTTGCAATGTCCGATTTTCCGGGCAACTTTTCCACCTAAACTTATTTGTATTATTAAGGTAATTTAAAATAGCCAAGTCGATCCAGCTTGCTCAAGTGATGAGCTTCCAGACCATTAATTAATTATTCTTCTTATATAATTAAACTAAGGTTTGAATAAGTGTTATACTTAGCAATGAGATTTGAGAGATTTACATAGTAATAAGAATTTGTAGAAAAAATGTTGACAACCGATTGATTGAACGGATAGACAGAGTGAGACAGTAATAGGGTCCCGGTTTTGCCCTTTGAGTTTGCAACCCTTAATTGTATGTATCGTCTCCCTGGATGTCCGACCTGGTTGTCGGTGGAATAGATTCCCGCGTTATCGGAGGCGGCCGCGGCCGCGTCCGGTGACTCGACACCGCTGCGAGTACATACATCGCGTCGCGTCGGTACGGCTTCTACGATTCCTAAGGTTTCATTAAACTACATAATGCGTCCATAAATTCATCGGAACATGATATCATTTCACTTCTTTGAAAAAACTATTTCCAATATAAGTTTTTTGATAACACTAAATCTTTTCAAGAAGCCTAAACAAGAACAAAATCTATTCACAAAGAAGATAAAATGGTACATCACTATTTTATCTTTACCTATTTATATACAGATTATAAATTGGATCGGTTTAATAGCCGAGTTATTTATTTGACGATTGAAAACCAGACTTTAGTTAAAGAGGGGCATGTGAACACGGAACCCTAAAAGATGACGATGAATAAGTAACATAAAAACTACATTAATTCATAATTATATTTTAGAATGTTCTCGCAGAATAATCAAGAAGCGATTAATAAGCCAAACAAAGTTACGAAATAAATTGCGCCTCGTGCTGGAGCTCGTCGGAAAAATTAGAAAATGTAATGTAAAGAGGTTGATTCGTTTGTCTGCAGACACGCGACACGCGATGCGACGACATCTCCGAGTGTGCCAGTATTGATCTGTTGCTCGGTAACTCCGTCCGGTCCGGGCTGGATGTTATTTGAATTGATAAGGCACTGAAACGCGCATTCAAATAATTACTTGATATAGTTTTGGCAAATCAAACTCAAGAAAGACTACACAATCTTAATCTTTATGAAATTTCCATGTATGGTGGTCAATAAAGTATTATCTATCTATCTATCTATCTACACAGTCCAGTGGCAAATATCCCGCCGCCGCGCCGTCGTTTGAGTGACCTCTACACTCTCACAACATTGCTACTAGTGCACGTGTTCTGTCCGGGTACTTATTTATTCACTCGCTGACAGTCCACAAAGTCAATAACTTTATTTCCATAAAATTCATATATGGCTTGAAAACGCCAATAAGTAATATTCAAGACACAAGGTCACGCGTAGTTATCGCTAAGTTTGAAGCTTGTTAGTACATCCCGAGAGGCTATGTCATGTTCCATTGTGATATGATATGTATTAGCTGCCTGTTGGTTGAATGATCCGTATTACATCGAGAAAAAACTTTGGAACCTCGTACTAAAATAAGTAACAGTTGAAACGTAGGCGAACGGCGGAGTTCTATAACCGGAAGTCTAACTAGAGCTCGGATGTAGGTCGCGCGGCCGTCGCGTCCGCGTCGCTCCTCAGATACAAACTGAAACTAGACTTGCTGTGGGATCGATTTGTTAATAACTCCATTTTAAACCTCAAACAATACCCTATTATATTCTACATTTCACGATAGATATTGCTGACGAGTCTATAAATTGCAAGAATGGTTTGTTTCCATACGTCCTCGAATTTCTCTGAATAGAGAAAATGAATAAAATAATAAGAATTCTAAATAAACCCCAATTCCGGAACAGAGTTTATCGTAGATTCTGACACCTGCGCCACAGCACACAAATGTGGCATTATGATTATGGTCGCGCGCGTTGCCGCGTTTACGTTTATCTTATAAATAAAATAACAAAAGTATCTCATTTGACTTGCTTTTAACTTCAAATCCCGCCATATTGGAAACAAGATGGCGGATTCCGGCAAATCCTTTTTATGTCGACAGCACATTACGACACGAGTCCTGTCTATGTAAATAACTGTTGAATATGTATCGCACGAGTTTTATTACTTCTCTGGTTCCAATTATATTTAGATAGAATAAGAGATATTGGCCGCCATATTGTTTTGCTTAAGCAAATTTTGTAAATTAATTTGTTTAGAATTGAGACGAGGAAACAGAAGATGACAATTTAATTAACTTATCTTGCGGGATTTATGTATATTTGCAGGATTTTACGGCATTTTTAATGTAAGTACAACTTGTGCCGAAGTGTTCCGTGTAGTGCTGCCACCATTATTGCCGTAAACGAAAAGATGCCCGTGAAATAACGGGCCATAGTAAATGCGTCCCTCACAGGTAGGGCGTTTATATGCATGTAAGTTCGCATGTTACGCGCATAAAGAAAACTAAAAAGCGTGTTTATACACTGTATCATAAAAAACATAAAAATAGGCAACTGTTCTATAGTATATGCAACTGTTTTATAGTATTCACATGAACCATCCATTACAAGAGAAGAAATGATGAGTGTAGTGATACCAGCATATAAGATATATACATATGCGCTTGTACATACTACATATTATATATGTATCGCAAAAATTTGCATTGCTATACGAAAACGTGGCGTATGTAAGTTTATAAGAACATTGCGCAACTCCGCTTGAAATTTAATATCTTCATATTATAACGTATTTCCTGTCACGTTTTTCTGCTTGACTGAATGTTTCTATTATATGTACAAGCTAAATTCAGCGCATACATTTTAAAGCGCTTTCCGGCGATGGACGACGAAGGCTTGTGTAATATAATTTACAAGTCACCAGTCCGGCTGTACGTACGCAGTCGGGTCAGTTCGTTAGTAAAAATTATAAACTGAAAATGACTGCAAAGACAAGATGGATGATAATTTTGTGTTTAGTAACGGCGGGCGGTCCGCCCCGCAGATGGCGCCTTCATTAACGGTACATTTTGTCGCCTTGAGACGTCGCGGTAAGTTTTTGTCTGAATTATTACAACGTTTGGATAATTTACATTTTCTCAGCACAGTTTCATTGTTTGAAAGCGTTTTTGCCGTAATACAGCTGTTGGAATTATCATAATCCACATTTATAGTTATAAATCCACTAATAATTCTTGAATCAATTTTATATGTGTGTGCGAAGTAAGGTACTAGGTGTTAGGCGCTGTGCGGGTGCACGGGTCTGCAGGCGACGGTGGCCGCTTGCGTCGTGGCCGGACATAATCATTCACATGGAACAACGAAATGATGTCTGTTTGTAACTTTATACGCCAAAACTATAGAACTGCTTAGGTTGAAATATTTCAAGATAAACAGACGATGCCTTCGTGTGGTGTCAACTGCTGCAGTTAGTGCTCGGTGTTAGTGGCTGGTGTTGGGGCTAAGGTTACGCCAAAACACGCTTCCGCGGCCCCAACGGCGTTGCTCCTTGCCCTCGGGACCCGACTTCTAGCATTCTAGCTCCTTCCTCCTTCCAAGGTGGTTAGCACGTAGATGATTACCTGTAATAACGAAATCAAACTAATCCTTTAGGGGTTTCTTGTTCCTGTCTCCCCTCCATGGAGAATCCGACAGAGTTTGAACAGGCGTCAAACTCAGCAATAAGTAGGTACCCATGACCTTATTCATTGAATAATATTGACTTACTGTTTCCAAGCCATTTCTTTTTTCTTAATCAAAATATACAAAGGTAAAGTAATACATGTATAAAGGAATAATTATCTTCATAAATGCTTTTATATACAGTATGTGTTTATGTGAGATGAGACACGGGGACACGAGACACGGGGAATCGCGTTAAAATACCCTAACAGACACGTTTGAGTTAGGAGAAAACTTTACATTTTATACTTTAATACCAACAACTTAGTGGCTATTCATTGTGCAAAACGCCATCGACAGGGCGAGGGCGGGGGCGGGGGCGGGGGCGGGGGCGGAGCGCGGCGTCCGTCAGTGTCGCGCGCAGCCACTCGGGCGGCGCCCTGCGACCGGCGACTTTTTGTCGCGCGCACACACACACCATTTACCCCATGATTAATGGTCGCCACTTGTGCGGCGAGTTCATGTGAAGTGATGCGAGAGGAGCCCTACCCGGTCTACTCGCGCGGTAGAGCCGAGCAGGTACACGAGAGTGTCCTGGGTGGTATTGCCGCTGCCGGCTTGCCATATATTTATATTCCAGCTGGCCAGTGACAGCGCTCGCATTGCTGTGTTCCGGTATGAGGGTTATCGATGCCGGGGGAATGACACGAACATGAGTCGTTCCATCTTTAAATCTCAAAGCGGGCAGATGAGATGAATATTTTTTACTAAATACTTAAGCGACTATGTGGTTGGGAAGTGGCGAGCTATCTCAAGCAAGGCTCTACTACTACTCGAGGAGCGGTTTGATTCGTGCGCGACAGATTTTTATTGAACTTGAAGGAGAGTCTTCCCATATGTAAGGAAGGACTTATGTTGTAGTTACGGGCACAATATAATCGGATCTGCTCGTTCTGACTCCCGTTAAGAAAACATTCACATGGTTATGATTATGAACAACAGGCACAGCTGAGAGTAAGACAATAATATAAGTGGACACGCATCACTTAAAATTTGTCTGGAATGTTCCAAGAACACATAAAGTTCCCAAGATGTGTTACCTCAGCGACGGTGTAAGTTATATCAATAGATATAGAGCGGAGGCGGCGTCTGAATGTTTCCGTGCGGCGCGGCGCCCGAGGTCGACTGTACACAACTATTTATAAATAGGCCTTCACCCGCGGCCCACCGTGCCGGGCTGTGATGCTCCCCGCTCCCGAGTAAAACACGGACATGTACCACTAAGACACGTGTCGACCACACGAAGGGAGCCCCTTTAAGGTGCACTTTAAACCTTTCACCCCCCCACTGGTTTAGAGAGATGTCGAGTAGGTGATATGCGGACTTTCTTATCGCTAAGTTTGACGCCTGTTCAAACTCTGTCTGACTCTCCGTAGGGAAGAACAGAAAGGAACCCAATGTTTGTCGTAATACTAGGATATATAAGAAAAATTAATCTGTTATTGGCTGTAAGAGTAATTTTAAGTAAGTAAGTAATTTTAAGAAAGAGCTGTAGATATTGTTTCAAAATAAAATAAAATAAACCCCCTGAAGATTCTTCTTCCTTTTATTTGTCGACCGCTTATTAAGAAAGTAAAAAACGTTATTTACTGAATGTATTATCGCGGAGGATTCAACGCGTTTGGTTTTCCGGCAGCGAGATATTATAATGACGTTATTATTAATTTCTCGCCAAACAACTGGATTCAACGGATTTTATTATTGAAGTTTCGTTACTCGTACATTGTTTATGTGATACTATTACGGAACAAGCCTACAGCCCACCTGGTGTTTAGCGGTAACCTCTGCCCATAACGACCGATGCGACTTGGGTCCTCCCCTACTAGGTACGACAATACCCAAGTAGCATCATATGCGCCCGCAACTGTGGAATGTTTCACGTGCCGGTAATTTCACCGGCAACCACACCGGAACACAGTAACGCGAATGCATTACTGGGTGGCGGCACAAATGTCGGTAATTCCCCGGACTAGCAGGCGCCGCATCATGTTGGTACGTACATATGTGCGTGTAGTTACGAGATGAGAGCAGGCACCGCACGCGACACGCGACACGCGGACACAGGATGTGAGGAACATAAATTCCCTTATCAGATCACATTACACCTAGAGTAATGCGTATCGGTTGGAATGAACACTAAACAGCAAAATGTAGGCTCCGACGCGCCGCCGCACTGATATCACATTCGGAGATGATAACAATCACATATTTATATTATATCTATATATTCATTTTGTTCCGACAACACGAAAGATATAAAACATTATTTCCATTGTCCTGTTTAAGAAATTCAATTCATCATTCAGTTAAATTCAATTTGTTAGTTATTTATGTGCTTACAACAAACAGTAAGGTATTTGATATGTTTATTTAATTTTTTTTTATTTAAATTGTATTATAATTGTAAAATAAATATATATTGGTGGAAATTGTTACACAGCGCCATCTAGCCCCAAAGTAACATAAGCATAATTTGTATCATGGGAACCAGACAACTGATAAAGAATAATTACATTTTTTTAATCAATAAATATAAACACACAACAGCCACATTAACAAACATATATGTTCTCACACAAATTTTAATCCTGGGTGGGCATTGAACCCGCGACCAGCAGCGCAGAAGGCAGTGTTTCTACTTACCACAGTCTGAGCTGTGAGGCCTGTATAATAATGGGGACGTGCAAATGTCTGCCCAGCTGGATAGGAACCCGGGACCCCTGTTCTGGCAGGCGGGGCTGCTCTGCCGCTGGAGCCGCCCACTGTGTCCTGGGATCGTGGTGACATCATACCCTGGCACAACATACCAGCTACTCTTTTTACCACGTGGGCGTTAACATTTAAAACATTTTCTGTCGACCTACAGCAGCTTTAGTAAAAATATGGACGTGAAAACATTACGAGAATTTTCTAAAAAGATTCAATGTTTTTCATGTTCTGATTCAGATACCCCTCTGTAAACAGTATAAAACAAAATCTCTCCGCCATCTAAACCACGCAACAGATTTAGATTCGGTGCCCAATAAAAAGAGTGACAAATGATCAAGATTTCTGTATAAATTTGTAAATATATCAACCCCTGTGCGTGTGAAGGGGGGTTGGTCGATAATTTTATCCCAATTTTTCGTGCACGCATCGTTATAGTTTGGCAGATTAGTAAATTTATCTCACATCGGGCCGGGAATCAGTCCCTAGCCCCGGCGAAGACAAGTCCTCGGTGTCCCGGGACCGGGCCGGGGCGGGGGTGGCGCCGGGAACATCACCTATGTAGATGTAATCGATACCAACAGACAGGTCGGCGCCGTTACCCACCGGTTTACATTACACGACACGATATTTTGTAACACTACTACGACTAATCGTGTCACTGGCCTCAATAGGGGGCAATGTGATAACTTTACAAAATGGTTAGGTCAAAAAAAGGTACGAAACTGATAAGAAATAAGAGTTCCGAAGTCAAATTTAATCTTTTACTATTAAATGATAAGAAAATAAATAAATATTGGAACTTTGAATATTGGACTTGGAACCCACTCACGCGCATAAGAGACTAAGAAATGTTTATTGCTACGAAGCGTAGCAGACCTACTTCATACCAATGATGGTTAATGAGTAACACTTACACGCGCATTCCCTAACAACACGCCTGCGTTGCCTGATTTAAATAACAGTCTTTTTTTCACAGTCTCATTGGTGCACGTCAGGATTCGACCCAGCTTCCTCCGGGTTGAAACTCCGGGTCTGTACCATTGGGCCACCAAGCTCTCAAAACTCATAAAGTCCATAAATAAGTACTGTCGAGTGTAACATTATGTGCGGCGCGGGCGCGGGCGCGGGCGCGGGGGATATCATTCCCACAGGAGACACGCGCTGTGTCGGGATCTTGGAAACGGGAACCTGACAGCCTAAACCGGGATGTCACAATTTAATACCTTCTATGTGTACATACCACGCGTTACTATATATTTATAATGTATGTATTGACATTTTCAAGGCATTTTTATTGAGAAATGTATGGAAATAAAGTATATTTGACTTGACGTATTTCACTGACTCTATAAACACATTTTGATAGTAAATCCAATCTGTAGTTAGAAGCGGCCAAAATATTGTTATTGTTTCTAAACGCGACTCCTGCGCAGTTACACAAAAGACTCGTAACCCAATTTTTTTTTTTTTTAACTGGTGGACATTTTGCACAGCGCCATCTAGCCCCAAAGTAAGCTAAGTATAGCTTGTATCATGGAAACCAGACAACTGATATACATACTTATCTTTTGTAAATACATACATATAATACATATTATATATTATATCGCTTACATAATAGTGACAGTCTAAAAACATGTTACAAAAATATGAAACATATTGTGGAAGCTGCTATTGACAGTGAAAAAGCAGCTTTCTTTACTCATCACATAAATGGCAATATTAAAAATCCAAAACAGTTGTGGAAAAATCTTAAAAGTAATATATTACCAAACAGCAAGCAGGTAGAACTTCCACCTCAATTCAACGACCCTGACATTATAAATAGCCATTTCCTAAACATTCCTGGTAGTGATACTGTAAATATTTCAGATCTTTCTTTCTTCGAGCATTTCAGGTATGGCTCTGCAACATTCACTTTCTCCCCTGTAACAGAAGAAACAATTTATACAGTCCTAAGATCTCTTAAGTCAAATGCATGTGGGATTGATGATATGTCTTTGGAAATGTTGCTCATGACCATGCCACAATCTTTGTCAGCAATAACCACAACTATTAACGAGTCAATCAGCACTGGTATTTTTCCAGAAAACTGGAAGATATCTCTTATAAGGCCGATACCAAAAACAACAAATCCTTCCTCGGTCTTTGACTTGAGACCTATTAGTTTGCTTCCATGTCTTTCTAAAATATTAGAGAGGGTGGTGTGTATGCAATTAGTCAAGTATCTTGAAGAAAAAAGAATCCTTCCAGAATTCCAGTCAGGATTTCGCAGAGGTCATAGCACCGCGACCGCTCTTTTAGATGTGGTTGACAATTTATTAGCGAGTCAAGACCAGGGTATGTGTAGCATCCTAGTTTTATTAGATTTCTCAAGAGCATTTGATTCTTTAAATATAACACTCCTTCTATCAAAGCTCGCTTTCTATGGTTTTGATCCTAAGGCACTTAAGTGGTTCGATAGCTACCTCAGCCACAGGCAGCAGTGTGTCGAATTAAAAATGACAAATGGATCTACAGTCCGATCATCTCTTCAGCCTGTTCTTCGAGGTGTTCCTCAAGGATCAATTCTTGGCCCGATCCTGTTTATTTTGTATAGCGCAGATATTATCAGTAACATCACTCACTGCCGGTTCCATCTATATGCAGATGACCTGCAGCTATATCATTCTTTCTTGCCCCATGATTATGGTATCGCTGTAAAAAATATTAATTCAGATTTGGCCAGTGTCTATCGATGGTCAACAGCAAACTCACTAGTTCTGAACCCCTCAAAATCAAAATATATGTTGATTGGCACTAAATTAAATACTGAAAGATTCCGCAACATGCCAATTAGTATCATGGTGGGAGGTGAACATGTAGAGCGAGTGTCGGAAGCTAGAAACCTTGGCTTAATCATTGATAGCCATCTTAAATTTGAAAGCCATGTTTCTGAATGTGTGCGTAGTTGTTTTTACAGAATCAGATTGCTTTATAAAATACGTCCTCACTTGAGTGAGCAAGTTCGCATAAATCTCTGTGAAACTTTAATATTATCAAAATTAAACTACTGTGACCTTGTATTTGGACCCTGCTTGTTAAAACGTACTGAAAAATTGATCCAACGTGTACAGAACGCCTGCACACGTTTCTGTTTCCACGTCCCACCACGTTCGCATGTTACACCATATCTAAATTCATCTAATTTGTTAAAAATGAAAGCGCGAAGAGATATGCACTTGGCAACTCTTCTTTTTGGTGTAATTCAAAATAAATCTCCACCTTACCTTTTTAAAAAGCTGCGATGGGCAAAAGAAAATTCTCGATTCCAGACTAGAAGCTGCAGTCACGTCTTTGTTACGCCGCGACATAAAACTGTAGCTTTCCGTGGTTGCTTCAGGTTCTCTGCTTCTAAGATCTGGAACGTGATCCCCCCTCCAATTAGACATTATAAGTCAATATACACCTTTAAACGCAAATTAAAAGAATATCTTTTAGCAATCCAAAAAGCTGCCCATAAGTAGCTTACACGAGTGAAAAAATACTTAGGATTCCCACGACTATCTCCATGGTCCGTAGTCTGCCAGGTATTCGCCATTTCTCCTTGCCGTTGGCTCTTGAGTTTGATATCCATTATTAACCATTATCACTTTGAAGGGAGTATCACCATTTGTAACTTAAAAATTTCAAGAATTTTCACTAGTCATATAAGTGTGTAGTTTTATTTTATTGTTATTATTTTCTTGTCATCACATTTTCTTGTCATCACTTGTTCTGTAAGAACCCTCTTGATGTCACCCTGAGGTCGTGCCTGAAAACCAGCGCCGGTCTCAGTGCAGCTGAGATCGGCATAATGCTGAGGCATCGACCTATTTGACCGCTATTACAAGATAGGTAGGTACTTGGATTACTGGCTTGATGTACCTATTAGTATTAGTATTATTATTATTGTTAAAACAACATACCTATGTATACATACCTACTTGTATCTTTTTTTTCTTTATGTTTTTTTTTTTTTTTCCTTTTATTAGTGTGTACCTATTTGTGAGCGGTCAAAATAAATGTTTTTCTTTCTTTCTTTTCTTTCTATATTAACACCCAGACACAGAACAAACATCAATGTTACAAATGTCATATAAATGTTTGTCCTGAGTGGGGATCGAACCCACAATCTACAGCGCAGAAGGTAGGGTTACTACCAACTTAGCTATGAGGATATATATAAATAATATATCTATATTTAAACGAAAAAATATATGTATATTAATATCTAGAATCATTACAAATCGTTGTAACCTTATCTAAACAGCGGCCGGGACGCGAATTCAAATAAAACACAGGAAACCCGGCGCGGCGTCCCCGCGGACGGAAGGGACGAAACCGACATTATAACGCGCTAATTGGTTTTGGGACAGTTTAAAACAGTTGTCGCTTTGGTAATTCAGTAATGAACCGGTGCGGTGTATTCACGGGAACTTAATAACTGCGCGCCAACCCACCTACCCTACCCTATCTACTGCTCGTGTCAGAGCTGGCGCCCGCAGACTCGTCTCTCAATGATGAGGCATACTGAGGCTCAATGATCCTCTCGTGCACTGACTCCACTGCATACGCCTGTCCTCTCACAATATTATCCTTCACCGGTTTTACAATTTGGTGTGTAGCGCTACATTAGCAGTTACATACAGATCCAGAGAGGTGTTCTACAACAAAGATTGTATGTTGCTTGTCGAGCAAAATGTACATCATGACAGTAAGAGACGGATAGGATGAAATTATGATAACATAGTTTCATGAGCTAAAAAAAAGGGAAAACTATTTATTAATCACAAATATTATCATTAGGAGTTAGGGAACCTTCGGCGTGCGGGCGTGACTTGTACGCTTTTGGCCAGTTATTTGCTATTCTAAAACTGTCACTGTCATTTTATTTTGACGGCTGATGCTCCGTATTTTTTTTCCTATTCCCCGCTCGGGTAATTTCGTTTCTGCCTAATCGCCGCCATTACCTGCACATGTCGTTTTATGTGAAAAATATTGTAATTGGATGGTCGCCGCGTCCGGCCGGCTCTCGCCTCCCGTAAATCACGTATAAGATGCGGAATATGTCGCGCATGCTTAATTTCTAACACCTAACTGGTGAACGACACGAGGTGATTTTGCATGTTTTCTCGATTAGGGGATCGGTAACCGTAGGTACATATATAACATAATTCAAAGTATAATACTACTTAACATACTATTATACTTTACCTGCATTCACATAACACAAAAGTTATAAAAAGCGAAGTATGTCTGTATGGTTGGCAAATATACAAACAGACATGCTCTACCTCATTTCAAAAGTTCTGAACCGATTGCCTGAAATGTTGATCATATGTATCCCGGTTCCGTGCGGGCGATGCCGCGGACAGGAGCTAGTATTATATGAATTGCGGCATCACATCATTGGAGTTATTTTATAGTCTGTGTGGGAGAGAGTAGATGGCCCGCGCGATGTTGGGCGGGTCACTATCATTTGCCCCTAAACAGCAATAGGCAGGTATGTACGAGTGTAGTTACCATTTTAGTTTAGGATAAGTATTTCATGCAGCAAAATGTTTCCAATTACATGTTGTAACTAAGTACTATTTAGCAAACCTAATTCATATTCTCCTTTCTCCTTATGTATAACACGTCGACAAATTTCAAGATATCAAGTACAAGATATTTTTGATTTTTCTTTATTTAGTCCCTAAATTTTGGTGCAAATACTCGTTTTTTTTTCAATGCAGCCAATCCTCTATCAACATCTAAATCACTACAGAGTCTTCGATTTTCATAACATGAAATGGGAAAAATATTGTTACTTTGTAGAAAAGGTAATTTGATGAGCGGCCGAAACGGCTCATTGGCTCCCACCTCCCGAAAGCTACTAAGGTACTGCCCGATCCCTCGCCTACTTAAATATGAAAACACACTTCGCATCTCATCGTCCGATCTCCTCTCATACTCATAATCATTTACGTATTATGTTATTCTTATATTACAGTGCATTTTTCCAAGTGATTAGTAAAAGCGGCCACAGTTAGATATTGTTGGCGAGGCGAGGCGAGGCACTGGGAACTACTCGCAGCTTGCAAAGACACGCGCCCTCGTAAACCGTCTGCGTCCTATCGATAATTAGATCCAGTCTTCAAACACCACAACTATTGATGTACAGTAATAGTACCACTGATGTGCATCCACTGTGCATGCGTACAATAACCGCTCATACAATGTTACTATCTACCTAAGTTACGGTAAGCCTAGTGCCGACCAGAAAATTAGCCTAAGTATTAATTATTATTAGTATTATTGTATATCTGACTAGCCTAAGTTATGTAATATAACGAAATGGTAAATAAATAAAAATCTAAAATCTAAATCATTTTTAACTAAAGTTTCACTATATCCTGTCTCTCACGCATACAAATGTAACTTTTAACTAAATTATTAACTAAATAAATACTTAAACTAAAATTGACTAATTCCAGATAAAATGTTTTTCTGAGTCATTAGCGTAACAAAATAGATGAAACATGTCATTTAAATAATGTTATTAGTTTTTTTATGATTTTAATTTTTAGTATGGAGTCATTGTTTATTGTTAAGATTTTCTGGACGCATTTCAATTTAATATGTATTGTATATGTTCCAAAAAATGCATATTCACCAAGTCGTAGGTATTTAAATTCTCTAAGATACTTGATTAAAATGAAACCTAAAATATAAATACTTACGATTGTCTTTTGACCAAAAATAATATCCATCCCTTAAACAAAACTCCGAAAGGAAGAAATCAATAAGTTTATATCAAATGAGCGGTTGAAAATTGCGCCATCTAGTGGTATATGTTTGTACTATCTATTCAAGTCCTCGAAACATTGTTTTGATATATTAAATACAGAGGGCGGGTCACGCTTCCGAGATTGTTTGTTTTTCATTATTGAATTTAATAACAGGTTTTATTTAATTTGCTAACCGCTACTAAATTGTTAAAAATAATGTTTAATTTGTTACAGGTATGGTACAAACGCTGATTGAAAAAGAATTCAGGAAAAAATGAGAAAAGTACGATTAACCAAACAGTCGCAATCCGCGCCACGTAAGAAGTCTCCCGGCGCGGGCGGGCGGTTGGATTAAACTATACAAAATAACTTCACTTGACACACTTTTGCATAGAAATTAGCGCTTCAATAATGAGACTCCGTTCGTGGAGCGCACAATGACACACCCCAGGATGTAAGTACCTACATTATGATATCGCAAAGGCAAATAATACAAACTTTTCGTCCTTGCAATGGTAAGTGCATAATTTTCTGTAAAATAGTAAATACCGCGCATAATAATTATTTTGTTCCGTACCGGTTCATAAATCAAAGCATTAAATTGTCATTTATTGGCGAAACAGGCTCGTTCCGAAAAGCTATTAGAAGACTCGTAAATAATAGCATCCAGGAAGTTCCCCTCCGGTCTAAACAAGGTTCAAGTAAGAACAAAATCAATCTAAGACATTTTACTTTGTTGAAATTGATGATTTTAGTTGTAGTTCGCACGCTGTACCACTTCGTTCCCGACATACAACAAAAAAATACAAAGCACAGGTCGAATGGAAACGAATCCGATGACTCCAGCGACCAAAAAAAAAATGTTTCAATCATCCAACCGTAGAACGTAACTTGATTACGCTTCATTTAAGCGTAGACCGGAACCAGTGACTTGAGTCAAATGGGAATTTGTATCATTAACGGTTTATCAGTACTTTCCGCGCTATTAAACCGGATATCAAACGCAGCGCTCGCTGAATGGCCGGGGTTGGTTGGTTGGGTTATGATGTATGATTTACCGAGCTGTCATATCCACGGGCGGCCATATAATGCAGGCCAGGGGCGGGGCGGGGCAGGGCGGCTTTATGCTGGAAACTGCTGAGGTGATCATCTTTTGTCTCTCTAGTTGGTGGGCGTTATGCGCCTGCCGGTAATGGATGGCTGACTGTGGAATAAATTTCTTTTACGCTTGAAGGGTCATTACCATTTGGAGATATCTTTATATCTTACTCTTAAAATGTTGTATTTATTATCATTTGTGTGACTATATATATTGGTAAGGTTTAGGGTAGGTACGATAATTTTGAAGTAGGTATGTACTTTATAATAAATACTACGGCATTTACTTAGCTTGCGCGGAAAGAGTTGCTATATAATAATCTAAAAAAGTAAGTGTCAAAGTAACAGCTTTTTACTAAATGAATATGAAAATATATTCAGTACTTATAACAAAAAAATTACAATAAATACAAATAAAAATACAATTTTTCTCATTACCCGTCTGCCCTGTCTGTCTGTCTGTTCCGGCTAATCTCCGATATGGTTGGACCGATTTTGTCGGGACTGTCGCTGGCCATCGTTTAACTGGTAACTTTGGCGACAATCAGACTGGTAAAATAGGGGTGCGTGATAAAATCGTATTCCAAGTCGCGGGTAACACTAGTATAAAATAATAAAACAATTACCATTGTTAACCAACTTACCGCAAAAATACTGTAATACTTCTAAACTGTGTGTCAAAAAATGCTTTCAAAATATTGGACAGCTAAATATAAGTAATTATTAATATTAGTCTTAATCAAATACGAGTATAGAATATGCGATGTAATAAAACGATGGGGGAAAATATCAAGAATGAGATAATATTCCCACGCATTTATCCTAATCGTACTAACTCTACTCGGTAATCTTTTTCGTGTCCAGTTAATAACGTGCCCATTTGGCACAAACCCAAAAAGAACTTCAAGTTCTTGCAATAAAACTGTCATTTAGTATCAATTTATCCCCGAGAGGAGATTTCAATCAATTCACCCGTCGCGTCGCCACTGTTTCCATTCTTACTAAAGAAAAAACTTAAATGTAACCACATCCAATCAGCGGAGAGACGCCAAATCAAATGTAATGTTCCCCGAGGCGGATCAAAGTGAACAACAAAAAGTACAGCGCCGTCGCACCACGCAACATTGTGTCTTATACAGTCTGTATGAAGGTTATTATTGTGTTAAGTTTAGGTAATGAAGCGAGCATGAAAAAGCTGCCGCACAAAAACTATAGAAACTGTGTAATGAGCCGGGAATCGTTGCGTCACCCGCTTTTTATCAAAAGTTCAGCTCACTCACCCTCTAATGGTATTAGCTGTTTGAACCGGAGATGTGTTTGTGGGTAGTCTGCGAGATGTCAGCACGGTACAGCCCCTCGCGTGTGCGAGCTAGCTTGTAATGCAATCTAATGGTTTAGGAACCCGACGTGGTAAGTGAAGCTTATTACACTGTAAATGATTATATAAATGATAAATCCCCCTCGGGTCTGATGTCGCTCTGCTCAACGACACACAAAACATCCTGTAATATCTTATTTTAGTATATTATGTAGACATAAATGTAACATAGACCTAAGTACTCAATTGTTACAAGGATCGTGCTCGCGAAAAAAAAGGAATCCCTCCATTAGGGGTTTCTTGTTTGTTCTTCCCATGGAGGGTCGGATAGGGTTTGAACAGGCATCAAACTTATCAATAAGTACACGTGACCTTATGTTTTGAATATTGACGTTTCCAAGCCATTTCTTTATGAATTCTATGGAAATAAAGTTTTTGACTTTGACTTTGACGCGACGCGACCAACTATTAAACCGTGTTCGTGTTTTGATGTATGAGAGATGAACGCAGTCATTCACAGAGTTGTGGGACCTAACAATGGTCGTGTTGGCCGTACCATGCCGTAATACCTGTGTGTAGTGGTAAGGTAACGTGCACTGATATCCACCGACAGTTTCAAAACATGTGTGTGCAGGAAAGCCGGCGCGTTTGATAATACTTTCACCGCTCACCAGTTCCACAGAACCAGTCACTCTACTAGTACTAGGTAGTAGTCGACCAGTTCAACTGGTGAGACAGCCGCCAGCCGCCAGCCGCCAGCCGCCAGCCGCCAGCCGCCAGCCGCCAGCCGCCAGCCGCCAACCGCCAGCCGCGGGGCGGACCAACTGGATAAGCTCCAACACTTGGAGTGATGACTTTATTCAGTAACACATTCCTACCATCATGAAAATGTTACAGAGTCGAAAACTTTATTCCATAGAATTCATAAAGGAATAGCTTGGAAATTCATCCAAATTGATATATCCATACAAACATAGACGCACTCAGTCCGGAATGGGTAGGTAGAGCGTCGATGTACTGCTTTTCACAATTGTGGGAATGTAGACACTGTTCGCAGGCATTGTATTCTCAGCACACAGTTATGTTCCGAAATGTATTTCCAAATAGTGGCATTAGTGTCCAGAACACCACACCTTCCTGACCAGCGCTCGTCAACTTTGTAATGAGCTTCCTCCTGAGGTTTTCCGCTGAGGTCCGACATGGACCATTTCAACAGACATGCGGGTAGGCAACGCATTGACATCCCCGCGGATGCAAATGTCAACAGGCGACGGTAGCCGCTCAACATCGGGTGGGCCGTCTGCTTGTTTGCCTAACAATCACATAAAAAAGGACAAATTGTGTACCAATGAAATGACTACCATATATGTGTGATGGTATGTATGTAGATGTATGTAAGTTGTTCAGTGAAATAAGCTAAAAGGAACAAGAGCAGACAGAATTGAGAGAATGTGAAGCCGCGCTTTTTGTTCCTTTGAATGCGTTTTCCTTTTGAGTTGTGTTCGTTGTGCGCGCGGCAGTCGGCGCGGCAGTCGGCGCGGGCAGTCGGCGCGGCAGTCGGCGCGGGCAGTCCGCGCAGCAGTCGGCGCGGAAGTCGGCGCTAGGGACGCCCTCCTTGATACGAGGGAGCGAAGAGACGCCTGCCGAGTGTGGCGTGCCGTCACACAACACGAACAGCTGGCCGTTCAACCACATCACACATGTTTGTCCCGGGTGGGAATCTAATCCACGACCTACAGCGTAAAAGGCAGGGTTACACCGACTGAGCTGTGAGGTCGGCCAAAATGACGCCTAGCAAAGCTAGCTAGTTAGCATTGTGCCTTCGAAACGAGTGGTCGCGGGTTCCAAACCATAGCATTGTATTGAGGTCTTGTATGTTGTGTTGGGTAATCTGGGTGAGTGTATGGTAATGTAGTATGGATACCGCGTGATACACAGAGGAGCTGGTTTCGAACACAGGACCCTCAGTTTGACTTGACTTTTGACCAACTTAGCAACGGAGCTTTATCTACTAATCTACTGGTGTCATTTTAAATCAAGTTTGATTTCAAAGAATATTTATTACTAGCAATACGCCCCGACTTAACACCGGTGTAATTTACTAAAAAAGAATATGAGATCTCTTCGCACACATTCGTGAAAATTTATCTACAAACCTACAAACACACAAACCATTCCTGTATATCGATCTCTCTATTACTAATAACCGTATCAAACTGTGTCGCGTGGCTTAGAACAAGTAAGCGGAGAGACTGACGGACGGACGGACGGACGGACGGACGGACTGACGGACGGACTGACGGACGGACGAACTGACGGACTGACGGACGGACGGACGGACGGAGGGTAAATCGTAATCGTAATAGTAGATCCTTAACCCCTCTACCGGTGCAGTATGTCATTAGGTTTGCTTGGATACAGAGAGACTGCATCGCCCGCCCGCCCGCCGCCGCCTCAGTACTGTACATCAGACTGGGCTAAACTCAAATCAAATCAAATCAAATCATTTTATTATAAATCAACTTAAGTTTATCGACATTGGTACACTTCATTTTAATCATTAGTAAGGTGTAATTGTTAAATTAATTTACACGACAAAGTATACACATAAAAATCTGTAATGGCTAAACTAGGCCGGGCCTGTATCATAGGCATTAGTTCCTTCCTAATTTCAATCAGTTTTTATCATGTAGGGTACCTACCCTACTTCTTTTACCCTACTTCTTTACTTACCTAAATAAAGATAATATAAATGGATGTATGGATGGGTAATGATCAATATGATAACATTAGTTACAAACTTGATACATAAATACCATCGAACACAGTACAATACAAACTACATAAAATAAAAACTACATACATACTTTAGGCTTTATTATAACATTATATACACACAAGTCACTAATGATATATACGTCTCGGTATGCTAGCTAACATATCAACATTGATATCAAAGCGAGAGATACGGGTTCGATGCCGGCCAGGTCACTGCTAACATTTTATAATAACCATAAAATTCATTCTGAGGTTTGGATGTGGTATTGTAGCTATATATATATGTGCGTGTGGGTGTGTGTATATACCACCTGCGACACAGTGTGAGTGTATAAACGTAGCTAGCAGATAGTACGGACTCGCACCGGTCATCCAGAGGTCATCGTGTGGCAGTTGAACTCACAGGGGTGGGTTCAATTCCCGCACGATGACCTAATGTTCATAGTTACATATATTTACGAAGCATAATAAATACGACTACACATTTAGTAGATTCCGCGCAGTAATATGAGAGCAAATGCAACACCTACCCACTTAACTATTACTACTAAATAAGTTAACATTTGTGTGACTGAAGCGGCGATGTGCATTCCCAGTCATCATACATCTCTCCTACAGGACACTAACACTGGGATACAATGGGGTTGTGGGGTTGGCGGAAAATGTGTATATATTGAGGGGTTCCATCGAGGTCATGACCCCGCACCACTTTGCTGTGTGTATATTAGTGACATCCACCCCCCCGAATATAAATTGCGTTAATTGTTGTCTGTGAAACTCTATATTTGACCGAAACACGCAATATATTTAAATGTTTAATTCACAATACTCTAGTATTTTCACAAGGACAGGGAATTGTCTAAAACAGATTCAAACTCCCGGCAAAAATCAATGTTGGCATCCCAACAAAAAGTCACTTTAATACAAACGAAATAAGATTGAAATTTCTCCGAACAACGAGATTATATTGAGAAATGTTATTTGCGATCATAACCCCCGGAGAGAGGAAATGTCCGCGCGCGCGCGCGCGAGCTGCGTGCACCCGGGGGAGGGCGGCGCCCGGCGCGCATGCGCCGCCCGCCCTCGCGCCGCTCGATACCTGCCCTGCACACCCCTACCCCGACCCCTACCCCTCCCCGGTATCCGCGATCATTGTAATATCACCCGGTCATAGGTAACTATTGTAATAGTATTCACTGATATCACTGTCACTGTACACTGACCGAGGAGTCGGCGTCGGCGCTCCCACAGCCGGCGCGGGCTTCACGTCTCAGCGTCGGGTACCTGTGGACAATACCGCTTTACAACACTGCAATACACGTAGCCTGTAGTGGTCGTCTCGTCGTGCTGCGCGGCGGCGTTGCAGGGGTTGCAGCAGGGGTTGCAGGGGGTTGCGACGCCGCGACCGGCTTGTCCGGACGCAGCAGTAGAGAGCACACGTACTGCTGTGACAGGACAATATGGTCGCGGCGCGCGAGCTGACGGCGGCGCGGCGGTGCTCACGGCGGCAGCGGCGGACCTGAAGCGTGTGAGTGAGTCCGCGTGCCGCACACCCCCGCCCCGCCCCGCCGCGCCGCGCACCCCCGCCCCGCCCCGCCGCGCCGCGCACCCCCGCCCCGCCCCGCCCCGCGCATGCGCCCCCGCGCGGGCTCGCCTCAAACACACCCTCAATGAACACCCTCAATCACATATCGATTTTCCAACACCAAAAAAAAAATATTCATTAGTGTTGCATCTTTAAGAGATGAGAACTTTGCATTTGTGTTTCTGCCGTGCGATGACCTCCCCTCCGCAACACATACATTTGGTCGATACTCTTTAAAATAGCTGGAACGTAATGTTTTAGCCTGCAGTGTGCAAGTCCAATTTATAACTAATATATAGTTAGAACAAATATGTTCCCTAACAACGCAACTTACCTAGTTGATAAGAGACGCGGGTCGCGGGTCGCGGGTCGCGTGTGAGTAGCGTGAGGCACACGACCATAGGATCCGTACAAAACTTAATATAACACATTTTCAGATACTTGATAATATAATAATATTGTTGAGGGCACAAGCTCAAAGATCCAACGCAGAAGGCGACGTCAATCCAATATATATTATCGTAACATTTCCATTGTTTTAAGAGACTGAACTAATCAGCAGCATAAAAGGACTCAGAAATCTCAGCCTGGAAAGCTGTAATATAGTTTTGCTCTCAAAGAAATCATATTTCACTTCACGTAGAGACACATGATGATTATGTTCATGAATAACTTAGGTATACTTCGAAATACTCACAGATTACTGTTGTCAAAGTCAAAATCAAAAACTTTATTTCCATAGAATTCATAAAGACATAGCTTGGAAACGTCAATATTCAAAACATAAGGTCACGCGTACTTATCGATAAGTGTAATGTCTGTTCAAACCCTATCCGACAGACAAGAAATCCCTAATGGGTTGTACCTACGTTCCTTGATCTTAATATCTGAGCGTCTTGGATAAATGAAATAGTCTCTATAACTGACAAAGTTATGGTAAAGATTAAGAAGATCGGAGTTGGAGCTGGGGACTCGATTATCTCAAACGCTGAACTAAAATATAATAACGTGAATGACCTTCATTCCTGATAAATAAATGGTAATAGATTTGTATGTACAGCTAGCTGTGGTCAGCACACCACCAGCACACGAGGTATAGCTGTTTTTGAGAGAACTACATAATTATTTGTGTCATCCATTAGAGTCCCAGTTGCGCAGCAAGAGCTACAAATCACTTACCACCTACCCGTGTCCGTGTCCGTGTACGTGTACGTGTACGTGGAAAAAGTCCGCGCGTAAAATTTACAGCAGCGCTTTCTACGTTCAAATTAAAAGCTGGAATTTAACTGAGGAATTTTATTTCATTTTAGCGGTGCGATTTTATGGCATCTCGCATACCGGAGTGGATATTATATTAGTGAAAATGCTTTTTGAAATTATTTATAAATGTTTTTGGTTCTGTCCGTGCGTCGTCGGTTGGAATGTTGGTTGGACATTTTTGATAAACAATAAGAGATAACATTATTTCAATTTAAGCTTTTAACAACATTCTGAAACTTAATAAAAACATAAAAAAGTTAACTATTGTTAAGTTCCATTTTAGGTGTGTACCGAAAATATCCGTGTGTCTGTTCGGTGAGTAATTCGGAGATAGATCGATACTGTTCCACTGGTTCACCCGCGAAATTACTGACGCCGTATCAATTACCCACCGTGTGACTCCGGACACAACATACAAGTGATGTTTTGGAAAATGTAAATAGAAAACAAAAAGTAGCGGACTTGTTTCTAGACGTTTCCTCTGCATTCGATATGGTAGACCATAAGTTTCGCCTTGACAAGCTTGAGCATTATGGGGTAAGGGGTGATGCTTTGCCTTTGATACAATGTTACATTAGTAATAGGAAACAGTTTGTTGAGATCAAAAATATTGTGGAAAATTAAATGGAAAAATGAAGTAGAGTCAATTGAAAGTACTATTAGCTCAGCCTGCTATGAGAAGCCTCTGAGATGAGGTGAGCTTGTCACAACTAAATATTGTATACTATGCTCTGGTAGAGTCGAAACTCAGGTACAGTGTGAGGTTCTGGGGTAATAAAGTAATAGTAAAGAAAAATACAATAAATGAAAAAAAACGGAATTTATTTAGGTCTGCTAAAGTTAGGTGGTTAGAGTAGAGTTAAGGAAAGCGTTTGGGTTCGAAGGCATCGTGTGTGATTTCATTATTACATACATCATGAACAGAAATGAATTTTCCTGTGAATTCAGTTATTGAGTACTAGCAT
This sequence comes from Chesias legatella, assembly GCA_947359385.1. Taxonomy (NCBI): domain Eukaryota; kingdom Metazoa; phylum Arthropoda; class Insecta; order Lepidoptera; family Geometridae; genus Chesias; species Chesias legatella. Next base: position 3,906,054 of record OX375791.1, read on the forward strand.
TAGTTAAAAGTTGATATTATTTGATGCCACCAATAACAATGGATCATTAAATGAATTTTATTATAATTTGTATTGTAATCACTCAATCAGTTCAAGTGTTTAAGGTAATGTCTGCTTGCCACCAACTCATTGAACTGTTCATTTAATATAATTACTAAAGTCAAAGTCAAAAACTTTATTTCCATAGAATTCATACAGAAATGTCTTGGAAACCTCAACATTCAAAACATAAGGTCACGCGTACTTATTGATAAGTTTGATGCCTGTTCAAACCCTATCCGACCCTCCGTGGGGACGAACAAACAAGAAACCCCTAATGGAGGGATTCCTTTTTTTCGCGAGCACGATCCTTGTAACAATTGAGTACTTAGGTCTATGTTACATTTATGACTACATAATATACTAAAATAAGATATTACAGGATGTTTTGTGTGTCGTTGAGCATTATATATATTATTATTATATAATAGAGTTTAGAAACGGTATTGTCGCAGATAATGAGACGGACAACAGTCGTCACTTTCCAAATATGTTTTGAGCCACCAGCCGACCACCAGCCGACCACCAGCCGACCACAGCGACAACTTACCAACAGGGGCTGTGGTCGTGGTTGTGGCTGCACGTTCGTATTTAAACACTTAGTGAGATTTCACGCTTCACAGCCGAGTGTCGCTGAGGAAACAGTTCGGCAGTCGCGCCCGACTCACTGATCGTGAAATGTGAAAGTGTATAAATCACTTGAGGGTTTCCTCGTCGTGATAACTTTTTTTTATTATGTAATACAGTTACGGAACGAGCCGACGGCCCACCCGGTGTTAAGTGGTAACCTCTACCCATAACAACTGATGCGACTTCGGTCCTCCCCTACTAGGTACGACAAGACCCAAGTCGCATCGTATGCGCCCGTAACTCTGAGACGTACTTGTAATTGTCCGTGTCGTCAGCTGTATAGGTTTTTGGCTGAAAATCAGCGCTGAGTATTCTCAGCATATGCTGAGCCGTTCCCTTTTTCAGCACAGGGCGCATAGGGACTCATTTTTTTGTTTTTGTTTTTCTTGTAATGTTTGTTCCTATGTTTGTGCTGAAATAAATGTTTTATCTATCGATAAATTGTAATAGATAGATAGATATATCTATCTATTACAATTTGAAATACATATATACTTACAATACAGACACGTTGCAACTGATTGGGTACAAACATGAAAAGGTAACGATAGTGTAACTATCCCCCGAGATGTGGGCTCCATTGTTACGCGGGGTATAGTGATACCCACAGCCGGGATTACGTGTGACAGATACATTACCAACGTCCGCCGTGATTTACGAGGATACCGCCGCCGCCGAGAAAACTCGCAACAATAAAAATGATTTCCCTCCAAAACGCATCCATCAAGTAACTTTGCAGGATTATCTGAGGTTTCTTTGTAATTTCTGAATTAATCTTACCGTGGAATTAGATGTTTTAAGTTATGTGAGAAATATAACCCAGTTTTATGATTTAAGGGGAGATTTAGAGTTCCCGCCTTGACGCTGACGGGGCGAACTTCTTAATCTTCCCGCGTAGAACTGATAATGCAAAGCGTACACCTAACATATTCCCCAACTTGTGACAAACTAACATCATCTTGACTACAATGGCACCGAAAGGCTTCTGGAAGTTCAGGTTTGAAATTAATTAATTATTAAATTCTTTCAGAACTGCCCCATCCCCTTCCCTCCCACTCACACACACACACACACACACACACACACACACACACACACACTCACACACACACACTCACACACACATTCTAAATTCTTAAGTGTGGATATTTTGTTAGTTCTCTTGTATTTTATATTTTATAATTAGTTTTGTTTTTTTTGTAATCACTAGTAGTTAAGTTATTCTTCGGCGGAGTGTTATCTCGCCCCTCACCCATTCACCATGTTACTGTGTGACGCATAATTAACCTGTTAATTCAATTTGTAATTCGGGCCCCGCGATACAGGCTACGCCTAGTGCGGGGTCCACCAGTAATCAACCCCATGTAATATCTTTGTGTGAATAAATAAATATGAAATATATCAAATATTTGAGCTAACAACCCGCGCTAATACTCACCAGCTCACCAGCTCAGATATTAAACGAGGTCACCCCCCCCCTACCCCCACCCCCCGAGAGAGTGGTGGGGGGGGGGGGGCGGATGCCAGTACAAATAATGTGGTAGGCGAGCGACGCGGTGATAAAAACGCTTGCAAATGCTCAAGGGTTGAAACGTGTTGCGATGGAGAGAGATACAGTTTAGAGATATAATGCGCAGCTTGGAGGGTAACTTGTGCGGTCTAGCTGGTCGGCCGCGCCGGCCGCCTGGCGCCTGGCGCTTGGCGCCTCTCTCACTATATCTATACAAAATAATATGCTTGTCCGGCGTCGCGGCCAAGTTTTCTATCGGACTACGACTCGGTAGCTACATACAGAACAGCACGTACCTACTGATACATGCAGTATGTAGGTGCACTATCTATCTACGTCTCACTTTACTAATGAAGTTGTAAGAACTGTTTGTATGTCAAATATTATGAATAATAATGAATAATTACAAAACTCTAGTAGATAATAATAATAATAATAATAAATATTGGTGGACATTGTCACACAGCGCCATCTAGCCCCAAAGTAAGCTAAGCATAGCTTGTATCATGGGAACCAGACAACTGATATACATACATATATATTTTTCTTTTGTAAATACATACATATAATACATATTAACACCCAGACACAGAACAAACATCAATGTTGCAAATGTCACATAAATGTTTGTCCTAAGTGGGGATCGAACCCACGACCTACAGCGCAGAAGGCAGGGTTACTACCAACTGAGCTGTGAGGCCAGTCAATATAATATATACAACAGACTCTGTATATCGGAATGTATTGTAATCTGTCTAGGTAGTGACAGCAACACTCCTCGCTTGCACGGCGCGGCGAGCGGTCCCGTGTTCGATTCCATGACGTGCTTGCAAAATTATCTATAACTAAGTGTTGCCCGCGACTTAATCCGCGTGGAATTCTGTTTTGTCACGCACCCATATTTTACCCCTCGGAAAAGTAGCCTAAGTTATTCCTTGTTACATCAGCTATCTGACAGTGAAAGTCTCGTCATAATAGGTCCAGCCGTTTCAGAGATTAGCCGAAACAAACAGACAAAATTGTAAAAAATGTTGTTTTGGTATATGTACCGTGTATACATCCATATGCACTTAGTAAAAAGCGGTTATTTTAATATTACAAACAGACACTCCAATTTTAATTATTTCTATAGATAATATTTTTTTTAAATAAAATCGACATCTACTTTAATTTCAATCCCAAGGGAGCCACAGAACAACAAAATACCTGAGGCAAGTTCTGTACCTACGCGTACGTACTTACGTAGTTACGTAGGTACGTACGTAGCTACGTAGGTACGTACGTAGCTACGTAGGTACGTACGTAGCTACGTAGGTACGTACGTAGCTACGTAGGTACGTAGTTAGGTAGGTAGGTACGTAGGAAACAATTGTATTGCTGTTGTTTTACCACACATAATGTATTGTACTATATCCGGACATAAATCACACGCATTCCAAATCATATGAGATATATATTTTCAACAGTCAGACAGACTGATTACCTATATAACAACCGATGTAAAACTTTGATCCAGTTAAGTGTTGCTTGCAACATTATCTATGTAACTTAGTATTTACCTAGTACCTGGTGACTTTGAACATGACCGTTTCGTCTGCAGACATCACTAATATCGCACAAGTTTACAAACATATGGATATTATAGATAAAAACTTGAAACAAAAATTTAAGCAAAATCAGGGGATCCTACGTTTCGTACGGCGCCGGCGCGTGCGAGGCGAGGGCGCCGCAATCTGATGTTCCAAACAAAGCGAGATATCGAAATATTTTATCGCTGCTTTTCTTATTTTGATGAGTTCTACAAGGAGCTACCATCAGATCAGATTTAGGAGCCGCACTAACCGTAGTCTCGACTAAAATTGAAATTCTAAAAACCAATATTACGTAGGTACCTTGGTAACATTTTTGGGCGGAGTTTTAAAAAATAAACTATTACGTTAATTCATATAAATAAAAACAAAATGACGGCACTACGAATAAGCATGGTGCAATGCTTTGTGCGGTCATTCGTTTATGCGATTTGCGCAATAGGTGTTCAAAAGTGCGCGCACTCGATTATTCGCATGGATAAGTATTCTTTAATCGCAGTTGTACTATACTATTTACTTTCTATGTTCTCATTTTGTACTTAATTGATATTATTGTATGTCCAAGACGACAGACTGTTGATACCTTACTTAAAAATAAGATCTTTACAGGACACAGTTTTACAATAAATATTTTTTATTTTTATTCTATTGTCTTAGCTAATGAATATGATCATGATTTGACATGACAGTGACAATTAGATTTTGAGTGGCCGGTGGCCGTTGGCGGTGCGGTGACGCATCTACATAACAATAATTACAAATCTAATCTACTTTCTCCAGTGAACGCTAAGATTTCAATGTTTTTGGATTAAAGATGATATCTTTTGCTTTCTATAGATTGATAAGACGACAATAGTAAGATAATTTATTTTACAAAACTTCCTCATTTGAGTTATATTTACGATGATTTACTGTAGGTACTATCTAATGTAAACCTAACGCTTTTAAAACGTAAACTTTTTTGCTGTACTGATCGGCCCAAATACTAGTTGTAAGCTCCCATAAAATATAGGAGTAAATACTTTTTGGTTAAATAAAAACGTAAAACTTTGCTGTATCCGCCGCGCCGTCTCGTGAAAAAAGTTTGTTCAGGAATTCGAAAGTCGAATAAAGCGCGATCGTCAGAGTTCACTATCTGTATCCGTAGAAAAAAGATAATTGTCAATTATCTAAAAACCTAGTTCATAGAATAACTAAATACGTACTAATAGCACCCGTGTGGGAGTATAGTGTAGGGCTAGTTGTGGTAGCAAGTACAACTGCATAAGCTCAGCTCATCACATATCCTAGTTATCTAATTGGAAAGTGGTGTAAGTGGTGTGTCTTCGTGTGTTGTGTGAATATGTTGGGCCTGTATTCCAGCGGCGCGCTGGGCGGCGTCGAGGTGCTGGAGGCCGGCGGCGGGCTGGTGGGCGGCGAGCTGACGGCGCACGTGCTCAGCGCGCAGGCGCACGCCGCCCACGCGCACGCGCACCAGCACGCGCAGGCGCAGGCACAAGCGCAGGCGCATCACCAGATCACTCAACAGCAGATCAGTCAGTATTGGTTTATATTCATTTGATTGCAGATCTCAAGCCAACATGTAGGCTCAGTGTTACAGCCGCTTGCCTCCAAGCTGATCTCAGTGAGGGTTACACACAGAGAGAGAGGAGGGGGCTGCGTCTAGCGCTGGCTCGGGGGACACCTACATTGGTTACCTTGTTATATTTTCCTTTACTGTGAATGAGAATCTAGTAGGTTGTGTTGTTGGCAGAGCAGTCAGTGCAGACAACACACAACTTACAATATATAATTGTTATTAATTTGCATAACTAATTACTTATTATAAAGGTAAAATATCACCAGTGCTCCGTGGATTTTAATCAATTAACATAATATGGGAGGATTACTGCATTATGTAATTTGTATGGTGGTATAAATTTAGGTAAATAAATTCATACAAAAACAAGGAAACAATCCCCGAAGCGGTAGGCAGAGTCTCAACATAATGTCTTGATTCATTTAATTAAGTCAGGTTTCATGTAAATATATGTATTTGTAGATGTAATGCAAGAGTGCAGACGCTTACTCAAAGGCAAAGGAAATATTCCATTTCATATTGTATTGTAATTGAGCCGGACACAAAAGTTTAGATGCGTAGCCTTTATTTGTGACAGGTTAGACCCTCCGTACATTGATAGTGACGGATGCAATACTAAGGGATACTATTACAGTATTGCCGTTTAACATAAGTAAGGGTGTCAAATCCCATCATCCCCTCACAACACATATTATATATATATATATATATACTTAATAAATTGTTTATTTTCAAAATATTTCCTTTGGAAATTCTAATTAGACTAAATTGGAATTTATTAAATAGGCCAACTGGATAAATTAATAAATTCCAATATATTAAGGGTTGACTGATGTCGCGGTACCTACAGCCTGCTGTGCTCTAGTCGCGGGATTGATTCCCAGTACAGGATAACATATTAATAAATAATGGACATTGTCACACAGCGCCATCTAGCCCCAAAAGTAAGCTAAGCATAGCTTGTATCATGCGAACCAGACAACTGATATACATACTTATATAGTTTTCTTTTGTAAATACATACATGTAATACATATTAACACCCAGACACAGAACAAACATCAATGTTACAAATGTCACATAAATGTTTGTCCTGAGTGGGGATGGAACCCACGACCTACAGCGCAGAAGGTAGGGTTACTAACCAACTGAGCTATGAGGCCAGTCAATATATAATGTTTATTTTATGTTGTACATATTCTGTCAGTTATCAGGACTTGCAGGATACAGGCTAGGCTGACGAAGGAGATATATCCTCAATGTTTTTGTATATATATTCAAGATTTGCACGAGATGCGTACAGCTGTAATGTCAACATGTTAATTGGTTTGTTTGTTTGGTTGCGTGCAGAGACATCACCGTCGTCGGGTCGGTCGAGCCCCGCGGCGGGCGGCGCGGCGTCCCCGGCGCCCTCGCCCCCCTCCCCGAGCAAGCTGTTCGTGGGCGGGCTCAGCTGGCAGACGAGCTCGGAGAAGCTGCGCGACTACTTCGCCATGTTCGGCGCGGTCGCGGACGTCCTCATCATGAAGGACCCCGTCACGCAGGTGAGACCCGGACTGCGGACTGCGGACTCTAGTGCTCCGCGCTATATCATAATACACCTGAAGACCTTCCATTGAAACATTTATGTGCGCAATACCACATTCTCAAAACGGTGAAGGAAAACATCGTGAGGAAACCCCGACATGTCCTAGAACTAACAATTCGAAGACATGTGTCGAGTGCACGAAAGGAGCCTCTTTGAGGCGCACTTACAATCATTTCACCACACTGGTTCGACAGAACCGGTGACTCGAAGAAGCTGAAGAGCTCTCTATCATTTGCGTTCAAATATACTGAATAGTAGAAAAAAAAGCCAAGTACACGTGTGAGTAGTAAGGAGATGTCCCCTTCATTGTGGCGGCCAATCAGACGGCGGCGATGGCTCACCAGTTTTCGTGTTCAGTTTATACCATTGGTTATGCAAATTTTTCGATTTTTTCTCAATTGTTTATTCTTAGTTAATGTATTCCAGGATTGCATCCTCCCCCCCCACTTCAAGTAGCTAAATATTTTTTTTTTTCATATAAAATTAAATATAATGTGTTGGCAAAATGTTGTGTGGCAGTCGCGTTTAAAAAAACTGAAATCAGCGCCATCTAGCGACAAACCGTGAAACTGTAACAGGGTTTTTGCCTTCAGAAGGTTCGCACAGTGGTTCCCTCTGTGTACTCGGCCGCTAGCCCGCCGCTAGCCCGCCGCTAGCCCGGCTGGTAACTTGACAAACGTTTCCTATACCTAAGTCCCATGAGTGATATAACACAAGTAAATGAGTCACATTTTGCCAAAACATGAACTAAATGTACACAAGTTATACCGTCCAAATGATTAATAAGTTTATGTTGAGACAGCGGTAGGCAGTCGAAGCGGAGTCTGTCTGTGTGTCGGTCAGTTCACCTCTCAGTATATATATATATTAGTATGTAGGTACGTAGGTTTGGTCGACGTATAGGTAGTAAGTAGGCTGTGCGCACCACACCGCACCGCACCATACGTTTCAGCGACTAAATGTGTATTTACAATAGTGATATAATGCCGTAATGTATGTCGGGTGGGCCATCCGCACAAGATAATATTACCATTGATAAAACTAAGAAGCTTTAACAGAAAGGGAACATAACTTTGATGTTATGGGTAAACTGAAATACCACGAGCAGTGTCATGTGTCTGTGTCTGTGTCTGTGTCTGTGTCTGTGTGAGGTCGCTCCCTTCCCTGTTAGGACATGATTGTCAAGCGAGACATGGAGCTACCTCCTGTGTGTGCTGTGCTGCACTGCGCTGCGGTGTGGTGTGGTGTGCACCTAGCCGGCCATAGACAACGGCTCTAGACTTGATCTACTTTAGCTTGCTCTATGAATATTCAATTACATGCCTCTGTGTTGACCTGTTTTCTTGCGAGACATTATATATAATTTTGTAAAAATTAACATTTTCATTTTGAGATTATTTTGCTATCGTTGCTATGTCTGCGTGTCGGTGTATGCACTATGGTCGGGGTACCTGAACTGACATGTAAACATGTTGTGTACGGATGTCCGGGTGCTGTTGCTGGTGCCGGTGCCGGTGCCGGTGCCGGTGCTGTTGCTGGTCTCGCACAGATAGTTGGGCCATGTATGGTTGTTTGATAAGTAAACACTGACCCCCGTCGAACAATATCATATGTAGACAGTGTCGCATGCTGCTACACAGTACACACACACACTCACCTCACTCACTCACTAACGTCGGGGGCGATTCTGACTACGACAAACTGAACCAAATTTTAGTCCAACGCGTCTCTTTCTCTTCCCGCTCACTAGAAAAAGACTGAAATTGTTGACATGTCAAAAGTCAATTTTGTGATTGGTGATCCTTTCTAAAATTATCTGTGAATTCCTGTAATGAATGTTATCTATCGTCTATCTCTTTTTATTTGGTTGAGTTGAGTAGAGAAAGTTGAGTGTAATTGAAATTGATTTTAGAAAAGATGTCACATAAATCGCCGCCATTAGCAAGTTAGGCATAGACAAACTCTATCCAATTTTTCTTCTATGGTAGTTCCCTACGGTGTTGCCAAGGTGTAAAAATGTACAACATTGTCAATTTATTATTTCCTACGTAGCTTGATATCGGTAGTGGGTAGTGGATAGTAATGTGTTGTGTATAGTTAGAGAGGGCAACACTGTATATACTGACATTAGACTGGTATTTGCAGAATGCTCCTCTGCACTCTGTTTTGGATATAGGTACCTCCTGTATGTACTACTACCGTACATTGTTACATCCATTGTTCGTGATCACACAATCTGATGAGCGTTGCGAGACCAGCCGGTGGATCGTGTACCAAGATGCTGATTATTATCATCCTCTTGTACAAGTTTATAGAAGGTCGTTTTCACATATAAAACATATTATTAATGATAAAAAAAAATGTAGCTAATTTACTTTTATTGTTTAGTCGTCAAGAAAAAGTTATTTGACCTGTTCTCATCTACAATCTCATTACTTTAAAGTGTAAAAACTATGTTTTGTATTAATATATTGGGTGTGAGGTGGGACCTCTGTGAATACCAGTGTTAGCGGTCACGATCACATACACTTTCGCGGGTAGTTTTAGGTAAACTATAGCCCTGGGGGGCAACCAAACTAGTGTACACTGCAGCACGCGCTACTACTGTATCCCTGATGTCAGTGCGTACGTGCGAGTGCGTACGTGCCAGTGTGTACGTGCGAGTGTGTGCGAGTGTGTACGTGCCAGTGTGTACATACCAGTGTGTATGTGCGAGTAGGTTCCCAACGTGTCACTGTTCTGTAGTATTTGGCTTACGAGCTAAACTAATTAACTGAAAATAATTGATTAATTATATTGAATATTGTTATTAACAAGTGTTAAACAACACTAAATGTTAGTTCCCGATGCAACGTCTCGCTGACTGCAGTCGGGTATTCTGTTTCTCATATACAATGTGTGGCTGGCTTACACACTCTCCACGCAATGAAATACAACAATATGGTGACACATTAGTCATACGCATGGTACCGTGACACTGGCACCCCCTCCTCAGTAACGCGTAGCCACCAGCACCGGCACCAGCACCGGCACCGGCACCGGCACCGGCACCGGTAGGTAGGTGCCGGCCGTGCCCAGTAGGTGTGTGTGTGTGTATCTGTACTGTACTGTACTCTACTGTACTGTATTGTAGGGGCAATAGATGATACACAATATATATAGTTTCAACTTGATCGATAACTATTACTAGCTAATAACTAATCGTAACATATTAATTTCTGGTTCTGTTCATAGTTAGATAATACCCCTGGTAATAAGTAGGTATGTAACAACAGGGGTAAATGTTCCTTCTGAAGTCTCTTCTTAGAATGACAGTCTCGCAAAATGTGTACGAATGATTCTAACTTGACATAAAGCAATAATAATAATAATAATAATAATAAATTTATTCAAATAAAACAAGGTAATTATAAAAAATCATAAAACTTATTTAGACATAGGTATATATAACACGGGAGCCTGAACTAATAGACAGAATATAACGAGACCTTCAATTATGAACCATTCGTACATTGACTCTCCCGAGAGCCTGGCCTGTGAGCGTGGCTGCGCGTAGAGTCGCGTGTCGCAGCCACGCTCACAGCGCGCCGGTGCGGTGCGGTGCGGTGCGGTGCGGTGCGGTGTGCTGAGTGTGACGCCGCGCGCAGAGGTCGCGCGGCTTCGGCTTCATCACGTTCCAGGAGGCGGGCAGCGTGGAGAAGGTGTTGGCGGTGCCGGTGCACACGCTCGACGGGAAGCGCATTGACCCCAAGCACGCGACGCCCAAGTCCGCGCCGCGCCCCGCCAAGACCAAGAAGATATTCGTGGGCGGCGTGGGGCAGGACACCGCCGCGGAGGAGGTGCGCGCCTACTTCGCGCAGTTCGGCACCGTCGACGACGCGGTCATGCTGATGGACCAGCAGACGAAGCGGCACCGCGGCTTCGGGTTCGTCACCTTCCACGCGGAGGAGGCGGTCGAGCGCGTCTGCGACATACACTACCACACCATCAAGAACAAGAAGGTCGAGTGCAAGCGCGCCCAGCCCAAGGAGGCCGTCGCCGCCGCCGCCGCCGCCGCCGCGCCCCTCGCGCTCGGCAAGCGCCTCCTGCTGCGACCCTCCACCTCGCGACACCTCCTCTACGGCGGAGTCGCCGGCGTGGGCGGCGTCGGCGCGCACGCGCACGCCCACGCGCACGCGTACCGGTACGCGCCGTACGCGCTGCCGGCGGCGCCGCCCGCCGCCCTCGTGCCGCCCGCGCCGCCCGCCCCCACCCTGCCGCAGTTCGGCGCCGCGTACTCGCTCGCCGGCGTCGACATGTCCTCCTTCCAGGGGGTCGACTGGGGCGCCATGTACGGCCTGCCCATGTACATCTAGTGTTCCTATATACCACCCACCCCCCCATCTCCCGCTCGTGTCTCATCACATCGACGAGAAGCTTTGTCGGTTACGAGACAACGAGGGTAGATATATGTTTGGAGAGTCGTGTCGACCTCGAGCTCCCCGCGACGAGTTCGCCGAGCGGACGCGGGCGCGGACGCGGGCGCGGACGCGGGCGCGGGCGCGGGAGCGGTTGACGCGTCCCCGCCGCGGTCCGCTTGTTTGTATGTTTGTTTGTGGAATGTCAGTATGATGACAGCCGCGCTAGTTTAGAAGGTTTCGGCTGCGGCTCGTTCCGATGTCCGACGATGCGCATTTCGAGTGGTTTATATATATATATGTATGTCGACGAGGTGAGATTCCCCGGAATAGTCCCTCGTCGAGATGGAGATCTCAAGTAATTTAGTTGCGTGTGACTATATTTTTTCTCACGATTTTTTGTTTTCATGAATTTTGTAATTAGACGTATGTATGTAGTGTAGTGTAGTGTGGTGTAGTGTAGTGTAGTGCACGTTTTGGCAATACCATATGTTTAGTATTATTATTGTTATTATGACTGTACGAATCTCATTCGCAGCTATGTATCTATATATAAGCGTACCTACTAATATATACATATATATATATATATATATAGCGGGTGCGGTGACGCCGTGTGACGCGCACGCGCACGCGCACGCACACACACTTGACGCTTCCTAGCAACATGTCAGCGCGCACACAAACTATCACTCCGGTGATGTGGAGCTGTGTTGCCAGTGTTCAATTGTGCCAAACCCAATCTGTATGAGTGACATCACTTTGAACTTATACACACATATGTTGTCGCACACGCGCGCCATCTTGTTGCAGTCAATTTAAACCATAAACATAATTTATCCTCTAATACACATATATCCAAATAATGCTGATACAAATACGTGTTCAATGAACTTCACACTCACACAATCGCCTACCCACTCACCTACCCACTCACTCACTTACCCACTCATCTACCCACTCACTCACACGACACCCGAAGCGAAGTGACGCAACACGTGCGCGTCTCACTGGAAGCTGTTACTAATACAATGAAGTTGTTGTTGTGGATGCTTTGTATCGAGTGCGGGTGCGCGTGCGCGGAGGTGAACCTCCGACCTCAGCGGTCACAGTACCGCGCGACACGGCGTCACCGCCGCCGCCACACAATACTCTATCGTTTCGTACATATCCCATTTGAAGGAAAAGCAATCTCATTACACATATTGTATTGTATTGTATGTACTTGTACTTATGTATTCGTACTTAGTTACTATCACTAGTAGGTGTAGTGGGGCCGCACGCCGCCGGTGTCGGCGTCGGCGTCGGCACCGGCGGCGTCGGCGGCTACGAGCGGCGGCGAGCTCTGATACTACGCGCCCGGACCCACCCTGTGACACTATATACCTTGTTCAGTAACTCCTCAAAACTTCTCAAGATCTCGAAGAAGGACACGTCATTGGTGTTTGATACCCTCCTGGACCCTGTACCGCCCCGCCCCGCCCCGCCCCGCCCCGGGTGGGTGTAGTGTAGTGGCGACATCTGTCTGTGTGTGGATGTGAATAGTTGCCGGAGCTCGCCGCGCCCGCGCCCGCTGCTTACTATATATATATATTGATATTATAGTTGATAAGTGAATGCTAACACTAACACCCCAGTGTATGACAATAAGCTGTGTGTGCCGCGCCGCTGTGCCGCGCCGCTGTGCCGCGCCGCTGTGCCGCGCCGCTGTGCCGCGCCGCTGTGCCGCGCCGCTGTGCCGCGCCGCTGTACCGCGCCGCTCTGCGGTGTAGGCGCGGATGCCCCGTCTTTGGCTGGATTTAATTAATTTTAGTTTTTGTATAATACCCTTGTATTGGTGGATACATAGTGTTGTAATGCGCGCATATGAGTTGTAGTAGTTGCGGAGTTCGCGTCGCGCCCGCTGTCCCCCTTCCCCCTTCCCCCTTCCCCCTGCCACCTTCCCCCTTCCCCCTGCCACCAAACTGTCGAGGTTGCAGTTGATGGTAACTGCAGACTGTGTGTGTGCAGGCGACGGGGCTGACGTTTGGTCGGCAGTTCCGACCTCGCCACGTCACGTTCCCAATACTATTTGATGTTACACTGCTTTCAATGCGGGTAGTATCACATGAGTGATCTCGGGTAGTGAACGGACGGGACGGACTACACTCTGTCATATTTGTATGCACATTGTGAATCGTGCCCTTTTTTATATATAAAGTGTCAGTTACAACACGGGGAAGGACATCTGCCTAACAGTATTTACTTTAAGCTTATTGACACTTAACAATTAACGTACTTAAAGTTTAGATAGTTTATGTAAGGGGTTTTGAATTGATGTACGTGATACATGTGGCGGTCTGATTGATACCCGAACCCCCCACCCCCCGCCCCCCGCCCCCCGCTGGGAACCTGTTTAGATATTACACAGCATACCTAGTTATTATGGTTTGACTAGGTTCCTTGTTATCCAAATTATAAAATGTATTTGATAAACATTTGCCAAAATTGTATTTGATTAATATTTAAAATCATCAAATCGAGGCTCAATTTTTCTTAAAAGTAATGTCAGTATTTAAAATTAGTTAATTCTCGTATGAAACTCAATTTTTTATAAATATTTATATACGCATCCTGCGACGTACTTAATTTATATAACCGTAAAGTTTAGTGTACCTTATATCGTTCTAAAAGCAATATTATATATATATTATATATATCTACCCTGTGATTAGAGAGTATTATTAAAAGACAAAATATGGTTGTGTTGGTGCAATTCCTAGTGTAGTAGTTAGTGGGTGAGTAGGTGTGTGTGTGGGTGAGTGAGTGAGTGAGTTAGTGGGTGTGTATGAGTGAGTGAGTGACGCGCGCGCGCATTGGACATGGTCCTCGTTGTGGAACTTTCAGTATTATAATATAATTGGACATTTGGAAAGAGTTCCTCGATATGATATCGGTTTAGTTTATTTGTATATGTAAAAGTGCATGTATAATTTGCAAATCCTGCCAAAGCCGGGGGCGAGACGGTGTAGTGCAGAATGCATGCGGTCGCTTGGTCGGCTCCACTCCCGGCGTTCGGTCGGTGACGTGTGCGCGTGCGCGTGCGTGTGCGCGTGCCGTACGTGCGCACGCGCACGCGCACACGCACACGTCGCGGCTAACGAACGCTAACATGTAATACACACACATGCATCATTATCGGTAGATGTATATTAGTGTAAGTGTAGTAGGATTAGAACCTTGTTGAGATTAATCTCGTGCGGCCGCCGCGACTCACTCGCCCGCCACCGCCCTACCGCCTCACTCACTGTACATGTATGTATCTCACTGGATAGATACTGGTGACATTACATTATAATATTCAACTTGTATGCATTACTTTGGAGAGCGCCCCGCCCCGGATATCCGGAGTCAGCCGGTTACAATTCGGGCGTGTGTCCGATGTGTAGTATTCACTTGAACAATGTGCGCGCACCGCACCGCGTTCTCAGAACAAACGAATGGAACCTCATTGGGTTCTAGTTATTTGTTGACACTGGTTTGAGTCCGTTACGTGCGCGTGCGTTCATGCTACGGCACGGGACCGGGACGGGACGGGACCGGGACGGGACGGGACCGGGCGAGGCAGCCGCGGCGTCCGCTCGCGCGCACGGTAGCAGCGGACGCCGCGACCTCTGTACAGTAGCATTTTCCTTAAACTTCAGTATTATAACGGTTGGTTGACTATGATTGTGATGTGTTGTATGTCCGCCGTGACACCGCCCCGCCGCCCCGCGCCACCGCCCCGCGCCACCACTTGCCAAAACGCGACCGCACCTCGGGGTGCGGGGGTGCAGGGGTGCGGGGGGGGGGGGGCTGTGCGCTCGATGTGTACTTAATATTATTATTATTATATTTGTTTGTAATTGTAGCGTTGGATGGTGTTGTGTGCGTGCCTTCCCCCGCTTCACGTTGTATTACTTAGTTTGGGTGATTTGATGCGCCGCCTGCGTGCGTGCGTGTACGCCCGTCCGCACGCACGCACGCCCGCACGCACGCACGCTAGTAGCGTGTACGTACGTATAGAGCGTTGTGTAATGGAGGCACCGACACGTACGTGCTGTACTCTAGTGGATGTGTCATTACATGGATATGATTAGTATAAACGTGTGTTTTATTTAGCTCTCGGGGAGCGCCGCGCCGCGTACCATCCCGCCCCGCGTCTCCACCTGCATACATACATACACACGCGCATCACTCGGTGTGTCTGTGTGTCGCGAGCCGAGGCGGGTAGGTCGCGCTGCACTTTGTAGTGAGGCATGTCTGGTGTGGCATGCTCTACATAATTATACGTAACATTACTACCATAAGTGACTGTCAATTCGTACGTCGGTTGTGATGCCTGCGCGCGCTACGCTAACCTACTCCTTGGATACGTAGGCGTTACGTAGTGGCGTAGTAGCCCCCCCCACCCCACCCCACCCCACCCCACCCCCGCCTGTAGTGCCGCTTCGCTCGAGGGCTACGGTCTTCCGGATGAGAGAGAGAGAGATTCATTTGCCAAAATGTCAGGCCAAACGTCAGCCAAAATAACTCCATTTCTTTGCTCAATATTGTGAGTCGCGATAACTGTCGAGTGTGTGTGTGTGTGTGTGGGTGTGTGTGTGTGTGTGTGTGTGGTTGGGTGTGTAGGCGCGGACGCACACCGAGTGAGGCCTAACCGATGTATAGTATAATGTGTATGTATGTATGTATGTTTGTATGTATGTAGAGGGGAGGTGTGTAAGTATCTACGATGCCGTTGTATCCCACTACTAATGAGGGTATTTGAGGTGATGAGCAGAGCGCGGTCAGTAGTGGAGATGCACCTGCAACTGGAGCGTTACTGTGCCCTCTGTCTGTCTGTCTGTGTCTGTCTGTCGCTGATGTGATGTGCGGATGATATACACTTATCTAAAAGCAATGTACGAGTGATATGTGAGCAGTAGTCGCGTAGACTTAACTGTGCGACAGTTTTGCCAAAAGTATGCAATCTGTAGCTTAATGATGTGACAATAAATAGTGAGTGGAGGAGCCGAGAGAGAGGCAGCCCCGCTCCCCTCCGCTCCGCTCCCCTCCGCTCCCCTTGCGTGTGTGTGTGTGTGTGTCTTGTCGACGATGCATTCCTTTTCTAGTCACTTTAGGTTAATTATTGGAATATTATTTGCGGGATAATGTAATAATGTAGTGTGTACTGGTTGCTCAATATCTCTCTCGCGTAGCTGTGGTGGGTACTTGTTGTTGGATAACGCTTCGCAGTAGTGCCATAATATAACTAGCCGGCCGACGCACGCGACGCGACGCAACGCAACGCAACGCGTCACGCTTCCGCCGCCCGCGCCGCCGCTCCAGACGCACTGGACCACTGTATCACCATCATCAAACTGTATAGGTATTCCACATAGTTAACATATACATACGTACCTACGTACATATAATATACAACCTTTTGGATCGGTATCAATAATGGTTATATAAAACCTATGTTGTGTTGTGTGTGTGTTTAATCGTAGGTAGTATGGCGATGCTAGAGTAGAATTGTAGTTTAGACATTTTGAAGTTTTACATAATGATAAATATATAAATAATCGAAAGCAATAAATTAATATATAATAAGATACTCGCAGGTTGCGCGCGCTGCGGCCCCGCTCCTACATACTCCTCGTCACAGAGACCATGTCCAACTTTACACATTACACATACAGGACGGGGCATAATAAAGCAATGTCTATAAAGTTGAACATTGTCCTGTGACAGTGACAGTGACAGTGACAGTGACAGATGACGCGCGGGAGAGTCGACATCGTCAGTCAGTCAATGCGGGTACGCCCGCGCCCGCGCCGGCTCGGCAGCGCGCGCATATACATTGGAAATATACACCCATGACATACAATATTGAAGTATATTATAATATTTTTGTATGATAGTAGGTGTCGATGTAATGTAATCAATAACGTAGTGAGTTGGTAAATGTATTTTAATTATAATGCTATCACTTGAATGATATTGCGGTTCACTTTCACACGTTTCTCGGGCGAGCGCGTCCGGCGCTTGTCAAGGCGTGCGGCCAGCTTCATTGTTATGTCTGACAGGCGACGCGACGCGACCGGTGCACGGTGGTAGGACAATGGATGTGCCTTCATTAGGCGGTTTTGTGAGGAAACCATAAAATGTCCCTTGGGAAACTTGTAGCTATTTTGTGTGGATAAGATGAGTAATGTGATCGGTAAGTTTAGTTTGAGGTCGGCTGTCGGCTGTCGGCTGTCAGACGAGTGTGTGTCGTGTCGTGGGTACGGCTGGAAAGTTGCCGGCACTCCATTTTGGATTTATCTAGCATTCATCTAATAGATACCGCGCAGAGTATTTTTTTAACATTCCTCTTTATTTATGTAATTGATGCATTTTATTTATGGTAGTTCTATCCATAGACAATTTAGTTATGGGCTGTTGTTTATAATTAACACCATAATGCTAGTAAATATTGTGTGTGTAATCTGTTGGGGCGGTGCCCGTAGATAGGGTTTGGATTTGTAGACTTAGCTGTACGTACCTACCTACCTACCTACCTACCTACCTGTCGGATATGAATGAGGTCCTGGAACCATAGACAACGTTTTTGTTTTCATGGTGCGTCGAATCTTTTTCGTAGACACAACTTTTTAAAGATGCTTTGCAGCGGACAGTAATTGAATGTTTTGTATAAAAGCGTAAAAGTAATGTATTAGTTGTTTGTTTGTAATTGTGTAACGCCTTTTTTTGAAGATTCTAAATGTCTGGAAATCATTTAATTTGTATTTTTATTCCAATGTGATAATCCAAAAAGGGCGTTTGCTGTACTGTCGTGTCCCAAGGAGTACCTGTCTTCTATTAATTGATTCCAAAGGTCTAAAGTCACCTATCAAAACTTACCCAAGTATGTTCTCTGATTTACATATATGTAGGTATATGAACATTTTTTTTTGTACGTTTTCTAACATTCTCCAAGAACAATACAATATCTCACCAAAAATGTTCTTCTAAAGATAGTTGGCTCACTGGACACTTGAATATAGACTATCACACTCGGACAGGGGGGGGGGGGGTCTCACGGGTAGGCTCCCTGTTGCAGAGTGCCTCGGGACACCCAGTACGGCGGATAGTTTGGGGCTCACTAGCGCCCTCTAGCTAGCGGGTTCAGTAGAGCGCTGCCGCGCGCCTCCTAACGCCATTTCAGAATATCTATGGTTCATCTTCACTTAGAACAAGTATTAGAAAAATAAAATAATTGGTGACACACTGTCGTTTTTCATTTATTATCGCTTATTCGTACCTCTTAGTTATAGAAATGTTTTATCCGTAGTTAAAGTTGGCAGCTTTGGTCCCACGTTGGGGCGCCAAGTTGTAGTATATCGAGAGTGGAGATCACAGAGAGATGGAGGGAGGAGGGGAGGTGTAGGCGGACATGTTGGAAGTAGATGCATGAGGAGGTTGGATGTGCAGCTGTGTAGCGGCGCCGCATGAGACCGTGACCGTGTCGACGCGTTCCCGGACCTCGGACCAACGAACAATACACGTCTCTACCGTGAGCCAACACTGATGGACGTAGCTTAGTTTGTGGTGTTGCCATTGTCGTGCACGGACACGGACACGGACACGGACAAGCGGGATCAGTGTTGTCTCACTCTAAAGCTGTTAATTTTTCTGCTTCGATTTTGATTACCCGTTCCAGTAAAAGTGCATCCCAGTAAATAGTATAGTGTGTAGTAGCAATAGTTTGGGTGCTGGGTGTTGGTAGTTCATACATTGTAGGTACCTGTACTGTAGATTAGTCCCGACAAGACTGGTACCTGTCGAGTTTCACCTGTGAACTTGGAGAAGCGCATGCGACGCAAGGGCGGTAGGCGGTGGGCGGTGGTCGGTGGTCGGTGGCGGGTGGGCCATCAGCCAGCCACCGCGCTCTGCGTTCAGACGTTACACATGCAAATGTACACGTAATTATGATGAATTTTGTAATGTGATAACTCTGGGAGCTTTGGTACATTTTCAATAAGTAGTGCAACGTAGCGTCGCCGTCGCCGTCGACTGTACTTGAATATTATCTTAATGAATCATATCCTCTGAGAGATCGAGTCAGAGACACAATCATATTGTGCCTTACTTACTTACCTACGTTTAGTTTTTGTATTTTTAAAGAAAATTCGCTTTGTTTTTATAGAATTGATAGAAGGTAGCTAACGGACCAAAGATCGATTGCTCGAAGTGGACATATTTTTTGTATCAATTTTTATTTCCCTGTTGAAAAAAATGTATGTTAGAATTTGTAGTGTAACTTAGTAAAGACCAATGTATCGGATATCAACTCAATTGACATGGAGTAGTACAAATTACGGAGTAGGTCATGTATTTTGTAATTGCATTTGACATGATAATATTATAGGTATGTCTTCCTTTGTAACTAACTAAGTATATAGACTGACTAGTCTCATGTTGTTTTGATCCCGTTCACTGGGATGCACTAGATTCTATCTATTCTATACTTACTTACTCGTATACCTACCTACCTTTATAGAAACAATAATGTAAGGGCACTTTTTGGATGGAACTCTACAATTTGATTGTCTATGGATGGAGGGGAGGGTATCAAACGCTCACCCGTTTTCAAACATTAATTGAAATATATTTTTATATCGTGTATTGTTTGTTGGTTGCGATACATTTATTTTGATCTTGAAAAAGTGCTCCTTTGATTTGTAAATCATTGTAGTTGAAAAGTGTTCAGTAGCGTAAACCCCAGTACAACGCGTATATTTATATACACAAGAGTGCCTCGTGTGTGTTTGTTTGTGTGACTATATCGTATGTATGTCACACTATATATTGAATGTCATGTAATACGTACGGCCGCTTCGGATGTGGCTGGAGATTCATAGATTAGGTAATTCCCTGTAATTCCCGATGTAGTAGGGTATTTCAGTAATTACATTGTTTTGGGTTGGAGCCCTTACCTATACCGTAGTGATAAGTAACGTGATATATTATGTATTGTTTAGTCGGTCGAATAGGTGAACCCACGCTCTTTAGATTAGAACTTCCATTTGTACCACAATTTTGAGGGGAACGTACTTTTAGGTACTGCGTACACATTGTGAGTGCATTTCTTACTTTGCTTTTATTAGTTTAGGTACCAACTTACTCTCGTAAAGCTTTTGAAATGAGGGTAGGCGATAACTCTCTTCGTCACATCCGAACTGGGAGGATATTGAAACGAATGATATATCCGATCTTTGTTAATATATTAATATTAGTATTATCATTATTGAGCGATGATATGTTGTTAGTATATAGTCTAGTCAGTTTGTTTGTTTGATCGACTGGTTGCTTGCTACGAGTATATCGACTGCAAGGTCGACTTCACTTGTTTCAAACATCTTGTAAATATATTAGAGTAACAAATTGTTATCTTGTAATTCATAAATGTACTGAAGTTGATAATTATTTTTGGGGTGACATAGTTAATTAGATATCTCTTCTCTTCTCTTCTATCATAAATTCGTATTAGGTAAATCTTCTTTGAAATTGAACGTAGAAATTGGATAATTCTCATGTTGTTTGTTGGTGAACTGAATAATTAAACGATAAAACAAGCTAACTGAAGTGCACTTTCATGTGAGACATGCGCGGACGCGGACGCGGACGCGGACGCGGACGCGTCTCCAGCTGATCTGATCTCCTGCTGCACCTGCACCTGCACCTGCACCTGCACATGCACCTGCACCTGTACTAGGGAATGCTAGGTGCTGCTAATGCTAGGGAAGCCGTTCACATAACTGAGATGGAAGTTTAGTTTGAGGGTAAGTTCCATTTCTTGTTAATGATAGGATGAAACACACTGACGTAAAGTTCTCCTGTCACATTACATGGCCCCGGTGCAGCTGCGTGCGTACCGTGAGACGGAGAGCTGGGTCGAGTGCGGAGTGCGTGCCTACTCCCACCTACCTGTACCTGTACCTGTACCTAGCAGCTGCACCTAGCAGCTGTACCTAGCAGCTGCACCTAGCAGCTGTACCTAGCAGCTGTGGGTGTGTGGACAGTTATCATGTTCATGGATTCTGTCAATACGCTTTATACAATAACTTTTCAATATCTGTGACTAACCACTTGCAGTTAACTTCACTGCCACCACTCAATCTGACAGACTACATCTGCCTTCTTAGGATTCCAAGACGGCTGGACGGCTGCCCCCACGATGCCTATTCTAATGTCAGACCACAGGGACGTTCACCTGTCACTATCTCATAACTGATCCACTAACGGACTCTTCTTAAAAGACTTAAGTGTTGTTTTGGCGTGCTAATCCAACTCAGCCGACAGCCAACTGAACAAAAGTAATTTCTCACCTTCACTATGGATGACAATAAACTGATAATAAGTAGGGGTAGCAACATTATTTTGACATGTCGTATTACAAGGCTACAAGTTACTAGTAGGTAGGCAGGCTTATAATAAAACTGGGAGTTGTACACGAGTTTATGTTCATTTATTTAGTTCACTAACAATAGTTGATATTTTGCTTAGATACAAGATATGAAAGCGCGCCCCACGAATTTGTATGTTGAATAAGCTCATTATAAGTAATTACTTATTGAAATATATCGATATATAATATTTACATCATTATTTAGAAGTAGTTTTTGTGATCTGTATTATTGGAATGTATATAGATTTTTTACCCGAGTATCACTTTATTGGAGTCGAGTGTATTTTATTGGAAATTATATTTACACGGCCATTGTAGTTAGGTAGGTACCTACCTATCCATATCCTTACTTAGTATTCCTTCTCGTGTTAGTATTCCTGGGAGCCTGCACTAAGCAGGTACTAGAGTAGGCACCTACCTCCTACAGGTCACAGCTCTGTAGCTGCAGCCGGTTACAGCTGCTTTGGAATTTGAATCGGAACGGGCGATTCTGTCCGTTCTTTCTTAGCTATTTGATATTGCTCATTATATATATTAAACCAGTTACCACCCAGCTCCCTGGTCCCTGTTCCCTGTTCCCTGTTCCCTGCACTCTGCTGCTTTCATATAATTCACACAATATTGGGTAGGTACCGCGCGGGAGGCTAGGTAGGTACTCCGTGTGCTCAAAGCTCTTCAAATCTAAATAGTTCGATTGTTTTTCGTTTTAAACAAATAAATAGAAACCTAATGATACAATGATAATGAACTCTGAGAATATACCGTCTCCCCCCGCGTCCTCCACACGAGAGAGAGCCGTATTGTTGTTGAGCCGCCCCCGCCCCCGCCCCCGCCCCCGCCGCGCCACGCCGGCGCCGTGCAGGACAAGCGGGTGATGGACCTCTGTGAAAGAACCTGCGATCCTCCATAACTAATATACTTAGTGTGTAGTACACAGTCATGAACAAGTAGCGCGCCTCCTACTCGTGCAGCTAGGTAGCTAGGTAGCTAGGTAGGTGCCTACACCACGCGCTAGATACACTACACACGTCCGTCCGTACGTACGTACGTACGTACGTACTAAGTGACGTAATGTAACACACACTGAGAGAGAATGATGGCCGTGTAAATAAACTATATTCATAATTGCGATACATACTAGCAATCCGTACAGATGTGATGTGAAACACCGAGCGATATAACAGCGGTCGCTCTCGCGCACTGCGCACCCAGCACCCAGCACTGCGCACCCAGCACTGCGCACCCAGCACTGCGCAATCAGCACTGCGCATTGCGCACTGCGAGTGACGCCAACGAAGCTGCCTCTTGAAATACGAAACATTGAATTGAAAAGTATTAACGATAAAATAAATGGTTTACACTTGACATTATGTAGTTTCATTCAAATACTACCTGCAGGCAGTACCTACCTACTGTGCCTGTCACTAGTTCACCGATCACCTGACAGGAGGTAGTTACCTAGTCTTCACAACAGCGCGGCGTCTGTCTGTCTGACTGGGAAACTGTACCGTGCCCGATGCTATCACCAGGAGCAGTTACCTACTTACTCCTGCTAAACCAGTACAGTAAGCGAGCGACAGTACATGAGTGCGAGGCGAGCCACATGTATGCAGCAGGTGTCGCAGGTGTCGCAGGTGTCGCAGGTGTCGCTAGTGTCGGCGCGGTTGTGTTCACCTTTTATTTGTGGTGGCAATAATGCGCAGCGAGGTGAAGGCCCACCTAGTGTTAAGTGGTAACCTCTGAGCATAACAAGCGATCTGACCCGGGTGCTCCTCCCCTCCTAACTAGTGCTCGTTACTCTGAGAGACGTACGAGAGTGCAGGTGCCGGTGCCGGTGCCGGTGGAATGATTGTGCGCGTGCCGTAGTGTAGGTAACAACTCGCACAAGACTGAACACTAACGCGAATGCGCGCCTGCTTGTAGAATGACCCCGACAGGTGTAACTGTCACCGGCGCGGCGCGCCTTGCTCAAACCTAGTTATAGGAATATCCGTCACCCGGCCCCAGTGGCAGAGTGGCAGTACCCACCCACTTGAACTGTGGTACCCAGTTGAGTGGAGTGTACTGGCGCTGGCGCGTGGCGGACGGTACCCGGTAGCTTTTAGTGGCAGTCTTAAATAGTATCATCTCGCACTTGTTGACATAGTACCCGAGTCCGTGGGACTTTTTTTTTATCTGATTGAGATACGGAACGAGTCGACGGCCCACCTCGTGTTAAGTGGTAACCTCGGCCCATAACAACCGATGCGACTTGGGTCCCCCCCTACTTGGTATGACAAGACTCAAGTCGCATAGTATGCCCCCGTAACTCTGAGACGTGTAGGTGGAATATCGCATGTGCCTGTAATTTCACCGGCAACCACACCTTTCAAACCGGAACACAGTAACGTGAATGCGTCACTGCTTGGCGGCAGAAATGGGCATAGTTGCAGTACTTCCCCGGACGAACTAGGCGTGAGTTCTACTGCTCTTAACGTCTTAACGGACGTGGCGGACTCGTGTGTAAGGGACAGATGTTGAAACTGACAGCTGTTGAAACTGACAGCTGTTGAAACTGACAGCTGTTGAAACTAACAGCTGTTGAAACTGACAGCTGTTGAAAGTGACAGCTGTTAAAAGTGACAGCTGTTGAAAGTGACAGCTGTCAAAAGTGACAGTCAAGTCAGATGTTGAAAGTGACAGCTGTCACTTTCAACAGCTGTCCGTTTCAACAGCTGTTAGTTTCAACAGCTGTCACTTTACAACAGCTGTCACTTTCAACAGCTGTCAGTTTCAACAGCTGTTAGTTTCAACAGCTGTCAGTTTCAACAGCTGTCACTTTCAACAGCTGTCTGTATACATCGATCTTGGCCACATGGGACGCGTACACGGTGATGACCCTAGAAGAACTACAGCGGCATACTTACCTCACCACGCTGCTGTACGTGAAAACAAGTCGACAACCGAGATACGGATGGTGTTCGATGCTTCCATGAAAGGGATGAACGGTCTCTCTCTGAAAGACGATTTGTTGATTGGTCCAACAACATAACCTCCGCTGCGACACATCATTATGAAATGGAGAATGCATTCTGTCAGCATTTGCGCGGGTTTTTACCTGAACACGTAGATTTCCGGAGGGTGGTCTGGCGCGACAAACCCACAGATGAAATTCAAGAATTTCGCATGCTGACAGTTACCTTCGGTACGTCGGCGTCGGCGGCTGCGGCTCCTGTCCCGCACGCTGATTGTTGGGAAGAATAGTGGTTAATAATATAAAATATAAACTAGTAAATAGTGGACAAACACGCTGCCGCTGGTTCGGACAAGGTCACACGAGTGGTAACCCTCAAGTGCAATGGGTCACTGTGTAACGTCCTATTTCTAAGTTATGTGTTTTACCTGTATGTGATTAATTGAATATTGTTTTTATTGTGTCAAGAACGTTTTGTGTGTTTTGACGTGACAACGTCTTATAATTCGATAGAGCCGGCTGCACGCACGAAAAAACATGACTCATGCGGCGTTACCTCGCTCTGAGGCGTTCCATGTAAGGCTTGTGCAAGTGCAAGCGAGAGCGCGGAACGAGCGACAAAGAAGCACAATCGGCCTTTGCGTTCGGCAGCGTTCGACATCCGTCTCTCTCCTACTTGAGTGAGCGATGCGTCTGCGTGGACAGCTGCTAATACTTACATTTACATGTTTTGATCGAGTATCACAAATAAATCTAACTTGATCAATTTCATTGTGATTTCCAATTACCTCCTTCTCTATATACATACAAATCTATTAAACAAATGAAATTAAAATTTTCTTTTGAAAAATGCTACCATTCCATCAGTATTTTCTTAAGACGTTGTCACGTTCAACTATCGTCAGTAAACCGACTTTACAGACAACCATTTTTTTGTTTGGAGATATACCTGATATAAATTTATTAAGATGTTTTTATTATTATTGTGTTACAAGCCACATTTTGGTCGTTTATGACTATCGAAGCCGTCACTTAACCTTTGTTTGTAGAGTTTATTTATTTATTATAACCAACAAAGTACACACCGATTACAATAAACAATATTTCCTTCTAAACAAATCCTTCTTAATGTCTTACTCTAATTACAGGCGATAGACTTCAAGCAAATATTACATTAACAGTCGAGCGAGAAATACATAATATATATATATTCAATATACTTACAAAATAAAATAGAAATACATTACAGAATATTTACAATTACATAATAACACAGTAGTTGCCATAGATGTTCATGGCGGGCGATATGTTTACCGACCGTGCAACTAGATGTCGCCTTGAGATAAGGAAAATTGTACATCGCGCTGACAAAAACGCACGGATTTTAAGGCAATAGATGAACTGAATAGTAGTAGTAGGTAGGTAGGTAGGTAGGTAGGTAGGTAGGTAGGTAGGTAGGTAGGTAGGTAGGTAGGTAGGTAGGTAGGTAGGTAGGTAGGTAGGTAGGTAGGTAGGTAGGTAGGTAGGTAGGTAGGTAGGTAGGTAGGTAGGTAGGTAGGTAGGTAGGTAGGTAGGTAGGTAGGTAGGTAGGTAGGTAGGTAGGTAGGTAGGTAGGTAGGTAGGTAGGTAGGTAGGTAGGTAGGTAGGTAGGTAGGTAGGTAGGTAGGTAGGTAGGTAGGTAGGTAGGTAGGTAGGTAGGTAGGTAGGTA
>OX375791.1:3935000-4015000 GCA_947359385.1 Chesias legatella
TATTACTTTTTGAACTATATAATTGCAAAATTCCATAAACTCGTCTCTAATATACTTATTAGCCATTATGGTATGGATATTCTCTTTTTTTATATCCATATTTATGTTGTGTTCTGTTTCATACCGTATTTTACCAAAAACAGGACATGCTAAAATCAAGTGCTCCACAGATTCCTCTTGGTTAGGTTCGCAGGTGCACGATGGGCTCTCCTTACACTTGAAGCGATTCAAGTATGCGGAGAACCCACCGTGCCCCGTCATGACTTGGGTTATTGTTCCATTTAATTGCATGTGACGTAATATGCTATATGCCTTGATTGCATCGGGGAAGAACATTTTAGTTGTTGACGCGGTGTCCTCGTTTATGTACCTCTGATTCCATTTGTCAAGCGACTCCAAACGGATTTGTCGCTTGACAAATGAGATCGGGCACAGGTCATAGTCCGCTTTGGTTTTTTTACCCAGTGCTGCATCCTTGGCTAATTTGTCAGCCCTCTCGTTCCCCTCCAACCCAGCGTGAGCCTTAACCCAGAAGAGTGAAACCCATTTCCCCTGGCGTTTACACTCCTCTAGGCTCTCGCGTATCTTCGTTACGAGGGGGTGAAGGGATCGGCTACCTGAGAGTGCTTCCAGGGATGAGCGTGAGTCGCTGTATATTCCGACTGTACGTTCCGGGCGTTTAAGGGCGACTGCGGTGGCTCTGTCTATAGCTAGCAATTCTGCTTGGAAAACCGTGCAGTAGGACGACAGCTTCATCTTCCGGCTACCGGTTTCTTCCTCATTGCTCCAAAGAGACAATGAGGCCCCCACCTTGCCTTCGATTTTGCTGCCGTCCGTGTAGATTTGTAGCGCTTGGGTTTTGTTGGCGTCCACCTCCTCTTGGTTTTCTAGGCATACGAAACTATGCACCGCGTATTCAGCCGGATGGGGCAAGTCTCCAAACCTGGTCATCCGTTCCAGCTCCCCGTCTCCTGATGTCGGCCGGGCAACCCCTCTCTTCACCTCATACAGAGCGGCTGCTTCCTGTATTCTGAGGTCGAGAGGAAGTAGCCCCGCCAGCACCAGTGCCGAGTTCAAGGAGGCTGTTCGGTAAGATTTACAAATCTTTTGTGCAAAACCTCTTTGGACCTCGTTTAGTTGTTTTCGGGCACCCATCTTCGTCGCTGCCTTTGCCCAAGCGCTTGCTGCATACAGTATGGTCGGCTCTACAACTGCGACGTATATAGTGCGTACTATTACTGGGTTTAATCCCCAGCTTACCCTGGCAGCTCTCGACAACTGTTTATACAAATTCAACGCCTTTTTGCAGACGTACGCCGCGTGGCTGTTGAAGGTTAGTTGCCGGTCAATGATGAGCCCCAGGATCTTAACCTCGTCACACATATCAATGCCGATCTCTCCCATGGTCAGGACTGGGGTATCGTATTTAAGCTTGCGGGTGATGAGCATCGCTTTCGTTTTGTGTGGTGCAAATTTTAATTTATTTCTGATGCCCCATTCCTGAACATAGGAGAGGGCGGCATTTGCCTGTATTTGTAGATCCTCAGCTCGGTCCGCGTCAAAAATCAGGACCACATCGTCCGCGAAGGCCTGACAATAGTCGCCTCTTTCCTGCAGTCCTCGTAGTAGGGGGTCCAGTAGTAGGTTCCAAAGAATGGGTCCCCCTATCGAACCCTGGACGCA
This sequence comes from Chesias legatella, assembly GCA_947359385.1. Taxonomy (NCBI): domain Eukaryota; kingdom Metazoa; phylum Arthropoda; class Insecta; order Lepidoptera; family Geometridae; genus Chesias; species Chesias legatella. Next base: position 3,936,684 of record OX375791.1, read on the forward strand.
ACCCTTTTCCGTAATCCTATTAACCTCCTCACCAGCATACCGTAACTTAACTGACCTATTCTCTAGATAGCTACTCATTACCCTTCTTATGTTTACTGGACACCTTTCCTCAGCCAGTCTGGACTTTACCATGGGCCACCATGCGTTGTCGAAGGCTCCCTCTATGTCTAGTGATACCAATATTACTATTTTCTTATTCGATAGTTTTACGCGTATATATTGTATCAAGTCATAGAGGGAGTCCTCGGTGCTCTTCTGGGGCATAAATCCATACTGGCGAGTACTGATCCTTGGCAATATATGAAACTTGATCCGGTTTATGAGTAGCTTCTCATAGATCTTCCCCATGACTGGGAGGAGGCCTATTGGTCGGTACGATTTGGCGTCCGTATAACTATCTTTTCCGGGTTTCCTAAGAACTACTACGGTTGCTACTTTCCAGATGTTTGGAAAGTATCCCATTTCTAGGCACTTATTTGCCAAGGCCAAAAAGACGCTGCGATCCTGACTTATCGCCCTCTCACAAATGTCCGAAGTAAGGCCGTCAGAACCTGGCGCCTTCTTTGCGTTGAAGCTGGTCACCGCGAAATTTAGCTCTGCTGTGGTAAATGCTGGGTCATGGGTACCATCATGCTCCTGGTCATTTACTTTTTCAGCTTCTTCTCTAATTTGCGCGTGATCTGCATTATCTTCTACGCAATCGTCTTTCGGGTAAAAAGTGTCTGCCAGCAATTGTGCTGACTCTTCTGGTCCCAGTACTATCCCCCCCTTAATCAAAGGCATATCTTCATGCCTTTTACTTGTTCTCCCCACAACTCTATAGATGGATTCCCACATTGTCTCCCTATCCTGCTTCCCACAGAAATCCTTCCAACTGGCTGTTTGCGCATTCTTTGCCTTCGTCTCATACTCTTCTTTCTTTTGCAGGTACTCTTCAACCACTTTGGGTCTTCGTGTTGGCGCTGCACATCGGACTCTGCGCTTCCTGGTGGCGACCTCCTTCTTCAGCGTGGCGAGCTCATCAGTCATCCATGGAAAGGTAAGTTTAGTTTTATTTTGCTTTTTAGGGATGGTTTTATTGCACGTTTCTATTATTATATTTGTGTATGCTACTATTTTATTTTCCAGATCTAATTTGGTGTTTATATTGTCTATTTCTATTTTGTGCATGTTATTTTCTAATAGCGAGTGGGCCAGTTTCTCATGGAAACTGTCCCAGTCCGCTTTTTTGCTGTTATAGAGTCTCGTTGTTCGACTAATGCTCATCCCTTTCGATTTGGTAAGTCGGATGCTGAACACAATTGCGTTATGGTCTGAGCTCGTCATGCCTACGTCTACTCTCCAATCCTCCACCAGATTCAGCAAGTCGTCCGTGCAGGCCGTAACATCCACAAAAGAAGTGTAGGACTTTGTTCCCCTTACTGTGTCGAAAGTGGGAGTATCGCCGACATTGAGCACGTGCATTTCCATCTCCTCGATTGCACCTGACATAGACTCTCCTCTGCGGTCTATTTTGGGGCTCCCCCACCAGGTGCTTTTCGCGTTGCTGTCACCACCCATTAGGACCTTGCTATTACCTACTCTCTTTTTTATGCTTTTCAGCTGCTCCAGGTAGCCATCGATTTCTTGGTCTGGTTCTAGGTAGAACGAGATGACTACGATTTCCCAGGCCTTCGTTTTAAGTTTGACCACAACTATGTTTGTCGTGGTCAAGTCCGGATGTTGTGTGACATCTATGTCATCATCGAAGACAACTATCGCGGCCTTAACGGTTTCGTTTCCTGGGTTCGTGCACTGATAGACTCTTGCGCCTCTGTGGTCTCTCATTCTACCTATCGCCCCCACGTATGGCTCCTGGAGCAGAGCAAATGCTATATTCCTCTTTGTGGCCTCATGCAAAATTTCAGTTGTGGCCAGTGCCTTACGTTGGAGGTTGGCTTGCGCCACTCGGTATGGTCCAGCATTGGTCCTCGTTGTGGTTCTGCGAGACGGGGCTTTCACATCCGGGACCACCTTAGCAATAAGCTACAGAGGCTCTAGCCAAGACTTCCCACTTCTTACGAACTGGGCAGTCCCGGCTAAAGGCGCTGTGCTCTACGTGGACCTGTTTGGCGTGTGTGCAATTACAACACGCCGGCGCCACCCCCGCGAGCCAGTCGGCACATTCCGTCTTCATGTGGGGTCCCCCACAGTGGCTGCATTTTTCTATGCTCTCTTTGCAGTAGCGTCTACCGTGACCATACCCCAGACAGAGTGAGCACTGCACCAGCGGTGACTGGTCCAGCACTCGAACCCTTTGCAGGTCAATTTGCACTGTTTCTGCGTCTACAAGTCTCTGCCACACTTTGGGGGACACCCTCATGACAACATGGTTTGTATGCGGATTCCGGGTGCGTTTCTTAAATGCTATTTCCATTTTTACGTCACTTTCCGTTAGTCCTCTCAGGACATGTTTGTTCTGAACTCGGAGTGCCTTAATGACATCCTCGTCCGTATTGTACGTGAATATGTCCTGTAAGATGACTAGAGGGTCCTTGTTTTTTATTTCTCTTACATCTAGTTGGTCCTGTGCCTTTTTTAGCCTTTCCTTTACAACCTCTCTTTCCGCCTCCGTCCTACATCCCACAATAATTTTCCTGTCCTTTGCTTTCCTAATTCTTTCCACTACTACTCCCCCTTCTTTAGCATTTACAACTTCCCTTATCCTGTTTAACACATCCTCTCCTGTTTCCGACTCATCTTTGGCGGTTACCACCACAGAGTGTAGCGCCGTCTGCTGCGACGGCTGTCTCTTGGCAGACGTCGCCACCACTCCGGCGTAGGTTAGCCGCTTTTGGGCTTCCTGGTGCTTCTCTATCGCCTCTGTCAGTTTTTCTACCCTTGCGCTATTGTCCTCTATTAGCTGGGCATGTTTTGCCATCCTTTCCAAAAGAACCGAATTATCCCTGCCTTCTTCCCTCTCCTGTTCCGGACATTTCTCTTTTTCTGGTTCCCTCGTCACCTCTCTCTTGCCTTTGACAGACTCACTCTCTTTGATGAGTTGGTAGAGCCTGTCAATGGCTATTAGCACCTCCGTTTTTATCTCGGTTTTTAGGTTCCTGGCGTTTCCGAGATGTAATTTTGCCTTTGTTACGAAAGCCCTCGCCTCTGATAGCCTGTCTATATATTTGGGCTTTTCAGTTGGTGGGCTCTCGAGCGCTTCCGGGTAGACTTTTTGCGTTCCCGTTTTGCTCTCCTGTGAGGGCATTGTCCTGGGCTTAGGTTTGAAGGCAGCGGTTGTAGTCTTTTTTGGTGGGCTCGCTGCCTTTGGCCTCGCTTCAGGAGAATGGGATGCTGGGGTAGCTTTCGCTTTCCCAGTCTCCCACTCTCCTATGCTACGCCTGACCTTAGAATCGCTCGTCGTCTCCGGTGAGGCTATAGATGGTCCAGCCATCTGCGTCTGCACTAGGTGATCTCTCTCAATGTCAACTGTGACATTGAGTTGCTTGGTTGGTGTACGTGCCGTCATTTTATATCAGGGGACGAAAGTCAATAATAAATTTAAGAGTAAGTTTGTATAAGTTGTATAATTAGTTAAATGTAAATATAAAATGTAAATACTAAATTATATATCAGCTATTCAGTCTTAACTTTATTTCTGTTTCAGATTCTCCAAGTTCCAGAGCAACTCTTCTATCCCAATGCAGCGGGTTGGTGAGGTCTGCAAGGTAAGTTGCCTGTCTGGTAAGTTGGGTGAAACTAGGGGAGTGTCCAGTAAGGACCTCTCTATATGTCAACACAGCGATAAAGGCCACTAACAGTCCTAGTCCTAGGTCCTAGTCTAGTTTTTAGCTAAGAGTCAACTGAAAAGGTCAATTTCTGTAACAGAACTAAGTCAAAATTAATACTAAAGCCTTATAAAACTAACTTCACGCTCCAATAGGGGGCTACGGTGTCGCAAACGCAAAGTATAACTAAAACTAAAAGAAACAAAATTTGAAAATTTTCAATTGTATGAGAAAAATAATATAATAATAATAATATCTCAACCGAGTTGTAGTGGCTGCGCCACTATTGGGTGGGTGGGTGGGCTATTTTTGAAATTTTTTGTGTTTTATTAAAATTTTTTGTTGCAGGGGGCAGAGGGCGGACTCCACAACGCTGAAGGAACTGATTTGGAATCAATTCGCTGAAAAACTACTGAAAAAATTTTGAAAAACCCGTGAAAACACGAATTTAATACAAAATTCAATACAAATTTTGAACTAAAACGACAATAACAACGCAATGAGACTTTCCCTGGGGGTGAAAATTGGTATGCGCGTAGGGGTAGGCAGTGCGCTTATAACGGTGTAAAAATTTTCAAAATCCACCACAGGGAGACTTAGGTACAACACAATAAATATTCAAAAATGTCAAATTTCTATCTAAAACTATACAGAAAACCAATAAAAATTGATTTTCAGTTAATACAATACGCCACAAACAATACAGACAAACAAACAACGCCGAGATACTTCAATAAAGATGGCCCACCACCTTCAGTACTGACAGTCTTCTATGCCTTCAGCGAGTGTAATGCGGACGGGGCCGGGCGGGACCGCGTTATATAGGCTTCCTTGTCTGGCGCGACGATTTTTGAAATTTTTTGTGTTTTATTAAAATTTTTTGTTGCAGGGGGCAGAGGGCGGACTCCACAACGCTGAAGGAACTGATTTGGAATCAATTCGCTGAAAAACTACTGAAAAAATTTTGAAAAACCCGTGAAAACACGAATTTAATACAAAATTCAATACAAATTTTGAACTAAAACGACAATAACAACGCAATGAGACTTTCCCTGGGGGTGAAAATTGGTATGCGCGTAGGGGTAGGCAGTGCGCTTATAACGGTGTAAAAATTTTCAAAATCCACCACAGGGAGACTTAGGTACAACACAATAAATATTCAAAAATGTCAAATTTCTATCTAAAACTATACAGAAAACCAATAAAAATTGATTTTCAGTTAATACAATACGCCACAAACAATACAGACAAACAAACAACGCCGAGATACTTCAATAAAGATGGCCCACCACCTTCAGTACTGACAGTCTTCTATGCCTCCAGCGAGTGTAATGCGGACGGGGCCGGGCGGGACCGCGTTATATAGGCTTCCTTGTCTGGCGCGACGATTTTTGAAATTTTTTGTGTTTTATTAAAATTTTTTGTTGCAGGGGGCAGAGGGCGGACTCCACAACGCTGAAGGAACTGATTTGGAATCAATTCGCTGAAAAACTACTGAAAAAATTTTGAAAAACCCGTGAAAACACGAATTTAATACAAAATTCAATACAAATTTTGAACTAAAACGACAATAACAACGCAATGAGACTTTCCCTGGGGGTGAAAATTGGTATGCGCGTAGGGGTAGGCAGTGCGCTTATAACGGTGTAAAAATTTTCAAAATCCACCACAGGGAGACTTAGGTACAACACAATAAATATTCAAAAATGTCAAATTTCTATCTAAAACTATACAGAAAACCAATAAAAATTGATTTTCAGTTAATACAATACGCCACAAACAATACAGACAAACAAACAACGCCGAGATACTTCAATAAAGATGGCCCACCACCTTCAGTACTGACAGTCTTCTATGCCTTCAGCGAGTGTAATGCGGACGGGGCCGGGCGGGACCGCGTTATATAGGCTTCCTTGTCTGGCGCGACGATTTTTGAAATTTTTTGTGTTTTATTAAAATTTTTTGTTGCAGGGGGCAGAGGGCGGACTCCACAACGCTGAAGGAACTGATTTGGAATCAATTCGCTGAAAAACTACTGAAAAAATTTTGAAAAACCCGTGAAAACACGAATTTAATACAAAATTCAATACAAATTTTGAACTAAAACGACAATAACAACGCAATGAGACTTTCCCTGGGGGTGAAAATTGGTATGCGCGTAGGGGTAGGCAGTGCGCTTATAACGGTGTAAAAATTTTCAAAATCCACCACAGGGAGACTTAGGTACAACACAATAAATATTCAAAAATGTCAAATTTCTATCTAAAACTATACAGAAAACCAATAAAAATTGATTTTCAGTTAATACAATACGCCACAAACAATACAGACAAACAAACAACGCCGAGATACTTCAATAAAGATGGCCCACCACCTTCAGTACTGACAGTCTTCTATGCCTTCAGCGAGTGTAATGCGGACGGGGCCGGGCGGGACCGCGTTATATAGGCTTCCTTGTCTGGCGCGACGATTTTTGAAATTTTTTGTGTTTTATTAAAATTTTTTGTTGCAGGGGGCAGAGGGCGGACTCCACAACGCTGAAGGAACTGATTTGGAATCAATTCGCTGAAAAACTACTGAAAAAATTTTGAAAAACCCGTGAAAACACGAATTTAATACAAAATTCAATACAAATTTTGAACTAAAACGACAATAACAACGCAATGAGACTTTCCCTGGGGGTGAAAATTGGTATGCGCGTAGGGGTAGGCAGTGCGCTTATAACGGTGTAAAAATTTTCAAAATCCACCACAGGGAGACTTAGGTACAACACAATAAATATTCAAAAATGTCAAATTTCTATCTAAAACTATACAGAAAACCAATAAAAATTGATTTTCAGTTAATACAATACGCCACAAACAATACAGACAAACAAACAACGCCGAGATACTTCAATAAAGATGGCCCACCACCTTCAGTACTGACAGTCTTCTATGCCTCCAGCGAGTGTAATGCGGACGGGGCCGGGCGGGACCGCGTTATATAGGCTTCCTTGTCTGGCGCGACGATTTTTGAAATTTTTTGTGTTTTATTAAAATTTTTTGTTGCAGGGGGCAGAGGGCGGACTCCACAACGCTGAAGGAACTGATTTGGAATCAATTCGCTGAAAAACTACTGAAAAAATTTTGAAAAACCCGTGAAAACACGAATTTAATACAAAATTCAATACAAATTTTGAACTAAAACGACAATAACAACGCAATGAGACTTTCCCTGGGGGTGAAAATTGGTATGCGCGTAGGGGTAGGCAGTGCGCTTATAACGGTGTAAAAATTTTCAAAATCCACCACAGGGAGACTTAGGTACAACACAATAAATATTCAAAAATGTCAAATTTCTATCTAAAACTATACAGAAAACCAATAAAAATTGATTTTCAGTTAATACAATACGCCACAAACAATACAGACAAACAAACAACGCCGAGATACTTCAATAAAGATGGCCCACCACCTTCAGTACTGACAGTCTTCTATGCCTTCAGCGAGTGTAATGCGGACGGGGCCGGGCGGGACCGCGTTATATAGGCTTCCTTGTCTGGCGCGACGATTTTTGAAATTTTTTGTGTTTTATTAAAATTTTTTGTTGCAGGGGGCAGAGGGCGGACTCCACAACGCTGAAGGAACTGATTTGGAATCAATTCGCTGAAAAACTACTGAAAAAATTTTGAAAAACCCGTGAAAACACGAATTTAATACAAAATTCAATACAAATTTTGAACTAAAACGACAATAACAACGCAATGAGACTTTCCCTGGGGGTGAAAATTGGTATGCGCGTAGGGGTAGGCAGTGCGCTTATAACGGTGTAAAAATTTTCAAAATCCACCACAGGGAGACTTAGGTACAACACAATAAATATTCAAAAATGTCAAATTTCTATCTAAAACTATACAGAAAACCAATAAAAATTGATTTTCAGTTAATACAATACGCCACAAACAATACAGACAAACAAACAACGCCGAGATACTTCAATAAAGATGGCCCACCACCTTCAGTACTGACAGTCTTCTATGCCTTCAGCGAGTGTAATGCGGACGGGGCCGGGCGGGACCGCGTTATATAGGCTTCCTTGTCTGGCGCGACGATTTTTGAAATTTTTTGTGTTTTATTAAAATTTTTTGTTGCAGGGGGCAGAGGGCGGACTCCACAACGCTGAAGGAACTGATTTGGAATCAATTCGCTGAAAAACTACTGAAAAAATTTTGAAAAACCCGTGAAAACACGAATTTAATACAAAATTCAATACAAATTTTGAACTAAAACGACAATAACAACGCAATGAGACTTTCCCTGGGGGTGAAAATTGGTATGCGCGTAGGGGTAGGCAGTGCGCTTATAACGGTGTAAAAATTTTCAAAATCCACCACAGGGAGACTTAGGTACAACACAATAAATATTCAAAAATGTCAAATTTCTATCTAAAACTATACAGAAAACCAATAAAAATTGATTTTCAGTTAATACAATACGCCACAAACAATACAGACAAACAAACAACGCCGAGATACTTCAATAAAGATGGCCCACCACCTTCAGTACTGACAGTCTTCTATGCCTCCAGCGAGTGTAATGCGGGTTAGGTTAGGTTAGGTTAGGTTAGGTTAGGTTAGGTTAGGTTAGGTTAGGTTAGGTTAGGTTAGGTTAGGTTAGGTTAGGTTAGGTTAGGTTAGGTTAGGTTAGGTTAGGTTAGGTTAGGTTAGGTTAGGTTAGGTTGGGCGGGTCTGGGTTTATCCATTAATGGAGCGTTCCGAGACTCCAGCGGCAGCCTAACGGCTGTTCGGCGCATTGGATAAGTCCAGGCCTACCTATCCATCCCGTGATGGATAGGGGGTGAGGTCTTGAGGGTAGCGCAGGTCGTGACGATCCTCAAGGCAAGTCTGGTGGAGATCCTTTCCGAGGTTCACCATGCCTATTAGTCTCGCCTCCTTCAGAGGCGGGGCGTTACTGAAACCACCAGGCGTCGCGTGTGGGTTTGGGGGGGATTTAGTTGTTGGGTGGGGTAGTCGGGGTATGGGAGTAGGGCCTCTCCGCGTGTCCCCTATTGGGCACAGCGGATGATGGAAGCTCCAGAGGAGGAAAAGTCCAGTGGGACTGTAGAGTAGCCCTTTTCAGGGCTCATACATAGTTGGGATAGGGTCCAGTGGGACACCTTCCGGAGCCCTTTTCAGGGCTCAGCGGACTTTCGAGTCGTGGGATGGCGGGCCTTCAAGGTCTGCGGCGCGGCAGGGCTGGTCAACTCGGCTACCCTGTCGGGCAAATCGGTGGAGCTTGGTCGGCGTCTCAGCCGTATGCTGAGTAGCGGCGATGCGAGCGGGACGGGTTCGGTGTGCACTAACCCTGCCTCCGAACAGGCCTTCGGGCCACCGTCCACAAATCGTAACCCCCCCGTTAGATGCGGATCACGTCTCGTGTCTTGAAGGGGGGCCGAGGGTCTTGGCTTAACTGCCCGGGCCGCGAGGAAGAAAACCTCTCTAAAAAATTACCCCCACCCTAAGCTGCGCCGCGTGGCGAGAGGGTGTTCATGGCTGTGGGGGAGCACAGTCCCTAGCGCGTTCCCCGCGGGAGTACCGGCCGAATCTCCTTAGCGGGTCACGTGTAGGCTTACCCGGTTACAGGGGGCACCAACCGGGTGGACCTTTTATATCCCCCATACTCGTGGGATTTAGTATGGAACAAATAAACTTAAACAAAAACAAAACTGATGACGTCTTAGACGAAGGGAGTGTAGAGCGCGTTTATACGCGGTCGAAGGCCGCTTTAGTGGTCGCTGCGGAGGAAAAGAGGAAACTTGGAAATGCCAAAGTTGTGCTCGAAAAGCTCGACATGAGCAAAGAGACAAAAGAGAAGGAGAGAGATTTTATGTCTTGTGATGAGACAGCTAGGAAGTCGGGCAACGACTCAGATTCGGCGTACAGTATGCAGACTGTATCATCACCTGTGCCATCTGTGTTCTGGAGCCCTGGTAAACGTGACAGGTCTCGAGAGGAAGGAAGTGACAGCGACAGTGCATCTGGACTTTACACCAGGCCTGTCGCTACAGGCAGTGCAGCCAAAAGAGGCAGGCCGCATACTACAGGCCAGTACATCGGTCTGGCCAAGGCCAAAGCGGCCTACTTGGCAGCAGAGCGTGAGGAGTTGGAGCTGAGGGCCGAGCAAGAAGTAGCTCAGATGGCCCAGAAGTTCCGACGGACAACGCGTTTGTCAGATTCCTCAAACTTTGAGGATGAAGAATGCGAGGATGGCTGTGACACGGCCTTGGACCTCAATAACAAGGTTCGAGAGTGCGTGGCTACCATTGAAAAGGTGGCTACAAAGTCATGTCACCTTAAGGGCACCTTCCAACGTGCCCTGAAGGATGCAGCGAGTACGATCAAAGTGGTGGTGGGTACACTGCACAAGAGAACGTCCACAGAGGAGACCCGGAAACTGCAGGTTAACAACACCCGTCTGCAGAAGGAAGTAGCGGAGCTTCGCAAGCAGTTGGCGGAGCTCCAGCAAAGAGTGGGGAACCTCACCACGCCTCGCACTCCTACGTATGTTGCGGAGGAGTCTCGTGAGCAGGAAGTGACGCGCACTATCATGATGCAAGTGGGCGACATGGTAAATGCAAGGATGGAGGCGCTTGAGGACAGACTTCTGCCCGAAAAACGTCTTCGTCCCTCACTTGCAGCGGATAGGCGAAAGGATTTGGTCTCCACTGATATGGAGCCAGGGACATCAGGAGATGTATTAGTCGGGCCCAGCAACGCACGTGCTGCACCTGTGGCTCAAAAGGAGAGGAAAAAGAAAAAGAAGGGGAAAAAGGGAGCCGTGCAATCGGCATCCCAGCAGGAGTCTCGGCCGCTACCCCCGGCCCCATCAACTATGGAGGAGGGCTGGGTGACGGTGGCTAAGCGTGGCAGAAAAAGTAAGGGGCCTGCGGGGGGAAAAGCACCGCAACCCAAACAACAACCACCAACGAAGTCTGCAATGCAGCGTGGCCAACAACTGCAGAAGAAGAAGAAACCTGCGAAGCTTCGAGCCCCTACTTCTGCGGCAATTGTCATTGCGCTGAAGCCAGGGGCTTCGGAAAAAGGCGCATCCTACGCTGACGTAATAGCTCGGGCAAAGCAAAGTATTGATCTCGCTAGCCTGGGAATTCCGTCTCTGAGATTCCGGACAGCAGCCACTGGAGCACGCATCCTTGAGGTGCCAGGCGCTACCAGTGGCGATAAGGCGGACACCCTGGCGGGGAAATTGAGAGAAGTCCTCAATACTGATGACATCCTCGTCTCCAGGCCCACCAAGTGTGCGGAGTTGCGCATCTCAGGCCTGGATGACTCCGTCACAATAGAGGAAGTATCGGCGGCTATAGCCAAGATAGGTGGATGCCCAGTTGAGGCTGTGAGGACTGGAGAAATCCGTCGTAATCTCACAGGCCTTGGCGCTACTGTCGCAAAATGCCCAGTAGCAGCTGCCAAAAAGGTTGTAGGCAGTGGGCGGCTCCTCGTGGGGTGGGTCTCAGCCAGTGTGAAACTGATGACTCTGAAGCCCCTGAGATGTTACCGCTGCCTAGAAACAGGTCATGTCGGTGTGAAGTGTACCTGCGAAGTTGATCGTAGCGGCCTTTGCTACCGCTGCGGTCAACTCGGGCACAAGGCTGCAGAGTGCTCAGCTGCACCGCACTGTGTATTGTGTGCGGCGGCGGGCAAACTCGCCGACCATAGGATTGGAGCAAAAGCGTGTGCTCCACCCCGAAGAAGGAACGGCAGAAGAGTTGTCGCTGTGGCCGAGACCCGGCAACAACCCACTGACCCTGTGCGGGAACCGGAGGATCATATGGACACCCATCAGTAATGGCCCTCCGTATTCTCCAGACGAACCTCAACCACTGCGCCAGGGCTCAGGATCTAATGATGCAGAGCATGGCGGAGTGGATGATTAATGTAGCAGTGGTCGCGGAGCCATACCATGTTTCCCCCCGGGACAACTGGGTAGGGGATCGAGATGGTACTGTGGCTGTGATCGTCCAAGTTGCAGCAGGCTCCCCGACTATTGAAAAAGTAGCGTCGGCTCGTGGGTGCGTTGCGGCCCTGATAGGAGACATAGCCGTCATTGGCGTGTACTTCTCGCCAAACAGAAGCCTCTCCGAGTTTGAGGCTTTTCTAGGCGAAGTGGAGTTGCTGATTGGATGGAGCCGCCCTCACCACGTGCTGATTGCGGGCGATTTCAACGCAAAATCTGCCACATGGGGTTCTGCCGTTACGGATGCGCGTGGTGAGGTGCTGGAAGAGTGGGCAGTGACGACTGGGCTTGTTGTGCTTAACCGAGGGGTGGCAAACACATGCGTGCGGCAACATGGGGGTTCCGTTGTGGACATAACGTTTGCAACCCCCGTGCTTTCGCGCCGTGTCCAGGGATGGAAAGTTCTGGAGGAGGTGGAGACGTTGTCGGATCACCGGTACATTCGGTTTGATGTCTCCCCTCTTCCAGGGGTTCCGAGCGGACCCAGCCGGTCTTCAAACGGGGGTAATCCGCGTTGGGCCCTTAAACGCCTGGATAAGGAAGTGCTGGTGGAGGCTGCTCTTGTCCAGTCGTGGCTCCCAAGGCCAGAAGGGATAGTGGAGGCCGAAGAGGAGGCAGATTGGTTCTGCAGCTCTATTTCGCAGGTGTGTGACGCGTCCATGCCCAGGTGCAAACCAGTATCACCTCGGCGCAGAGTGTATTGGTGGTCTGCGGAGATCGCCGCACTCAGAGAGGCGTGCGTGGCGGCGAGACGCCAGTACACCCACTATCGGCGTAGAAGGCGAAGAGATCTCGAGAGGGAGACTGAACTCTATGCTTTATATAGAGAAGCAGCGAGATCCCTTAAGAGCGCAATAGCTGAGGCTAAGACAACCAGCTGGAACGAAATGCTGGAGACTTTGAACAACGATCCTTGGGGAAGGCCCTACAAAATGGTTCGGAAGAAGCTCCGTACCTGGGCTCCCCCACTCACACAAAGTCTCCAGCCACAATTTCTGGAAGAAGTGGTAGCCACGCTGTTCCCACGTGAAGAAGATCATAGGCCACCGACAATACTGCAGGAGACTGAAGGCCAGGTCATTGAGGAAGTACCTGCGATCTCTGATGGTGAAGTAGGAGCTGCCGTGCTGCGTATGCGGGCCAAGAATACGGCGCCAGGACCTGATGGGGTTCCCGGGAGGGTACTCGCAACGGCCATCAACGAGGCCCTCGACGTCCGACTTAAGGAGTTACTCGGCGCGTGTCTTGTGCAGGGCGTTTTTCCTCGGAGGTGGAAAACCGGGAAACTGGTTCTGCTGAAAAAGGATGGGCGCCCTGCAGATTCGCCGGCGGCTTATCGGCCCATTGTACTCCTCGACGAGGCGGGGAAACTCTTTGAGCGTGTCATCGCTTACCGTCTCGTCACACACCTGGAGAGTGTCGGCCCTGATCTGGCTGCCAGTCAGTACGGCTTCCGCAGGGGCAGATCCACCGTGGATGCCATTTCACGGGTGAGGGCCCTAGCGGAAGAAGCTGTGTCCCGGGGAGAGGTTGTCTTGGCGGTGTCACTTGACATCGCCAATGCCTTTAATACCCTCCCCTGGAACTGTATAAAAGAGGCGCTCGTCTACCATCGAGTACCCCTCTACCTCCGCCAGATTGTGGAAGCGTACCTCTCAGAGAGGTACGTTACATACCCGGGGCGAGACGGATGGAGCCGACAGGAGATGTCGCGAGGTGTCCCGCAGGGGTCGGTCCTAGGGCCACTCCTGTGGAACATAGGCTACGATTGGGTCTTGCGTGGCGCCAACCTGAAGGGCATCAGCCTCGTGTGCTATGCTGACGACACGTTAGTCACGGCACGCGGGGCCAATTACAGAGCGGTGTCTCTCCTGGCAACGGCAGGTGTTGCCCAGGTAGTTGGCCGAATAAGGAGGCTTGGTTTAACCGTGGCTTTAAATAAATCCGAGGCCCTGTGTTTTCACGGGCCTCGGAACAAGCCTCCACCTGATGCTCGTATTGTAGTGGGTGGTGTCTCCATCGTCGTCGGGTCGACAATGAAATACCTAGGACTTGTCCTCGACGGCCGGTGGAGTTTTAGGGAGCATTTTAAACAGCTGGCTCCCAAACTAATAAAGACGGCATCAGCGCTCGCAGGGCTCCTCCCAAACCTTGGTGGGCCAAGTATCAGCTGTCGGCGCCTGTACACGGGAGTTGTTCGGTCGATGGCCCTGTACGGTGCCCCAATATGGGTGGAATCCCTGACTGCCCACAACAAGGCTCTCCTACGAAGACCGCAAAGAGTCATAGCAGTCAGGGCAATTAGAGGGTACCGTACGATATCGTACGAAGCAGCATGCGTCATGGCTGGAACAACTCCCTGGGATTTGGATGCTCAAGTTTTGGCGCAGAGCTACCACCGAATGGCAAGATGTAAAGCCGTGGGAACACTTCCTTCCTCCCAGGAACTGAAGCGTTGGAAGGAAGAGGATAAGGAAGTAGTGTTTCTACAATGGAAGCAGGACTTAGAGGAGCCAAGTGCGGGCCACCGCACGATACGGGCAATACGACACGTTCTTAAGGAATGGGTAACCCGTAAGCATGGGGTTCTCTCCTTCCGATTGGTGCAGATCTTGTCAGGGCATGGCTGCTTTGGCAGGTATCTGTGCAATATCGCTAGGAGAGAACTCACCACTGTTTGTCATCAGTGTGGGTGTGCAGATGACACGGCTGAGCACACCTTGGCTGTGTGTCCCGAATGGAGTGCGTCACGGGCTGAGCTTGTGTCTGTGGTGGGTTTGGACCTCTCACTCCCAACCATTGTGTCTGCAATGGTTGGCAGTCAGAGATCCTGGGATGCTGTGCAGTCATTCTGCGAAAACGTGATGCGCAGTAAGGAGGAAGCTGAGCGGATTAGAGAAGAAGATATCTCTAATCCAATCAGAAGGAGAAGAATGGGGAGAAGGCGAGAGGCGCACGAGCGCCGTCTACCCCCTTAATTTGGGCTACTGGGTGGCAGGCATGGGGAGCCTGTCACCTATAAAGTGTAGCCCCTGAGTGGAATGACGTGTTGTGTGTTCCAACACGTCAGCTCAAGGAAGTGATAAGACCATTTAAGTCTTAGTTTTGTAGTCATGAGACCAGTCAAGTCAAGTCTCAGTATTGGAGGGCCTGTCACTGGGCAAGCGCTGCAAGGGTAGCGGAGGTCGTCCGACAACGTACCTGCTATCCTTGCTTCCGAGGCGCCCTGAAGGAACACCAATAGGTTTTAGTGGGTATTTCCTCCAGTTAAGGAGGGCGAGTCCCACATAACCTCCCGTATTCCCCGAAATACGAGAGGTATGCATAAACGCATTTCCTATTGTAAAAAAAAAAAAAAAAAAAAAAAAAAAGGTTAGGTTAGGTTAGGTTAGGTTAGGTTAGGTTAGGTTAGGTTAGGTTAGGTTAGGTTAGGTTAGGTTAGGTTAGGTTAGGTTCGGGCGGGTCTGGGTTTATCCATTAATGGAGCGTTCCGAGACTCCAGCGGCAGCCTAACGGCTGTTCGGCGCATTGGATAAGTCCAGGCCTACCTATCCATCCCGTGATGGATAGGGGGTGAGGTCTTGAGGGTAGCGCAGGTCGTGACGATCCTCAAGGCAAGTCTGGTGGAGATCCTTTCCGAGGTTCACCATGCCTATTAGTCTCGCCTCCTTCAGAGGCGGGGCGTTACTGAAACCACCAGGCGCCGCGTGTGGGTTTGGGGGGGATTTAGTTGTTGGGTGGGGTAGTCGGGTTTGGAGTAGGGCCTCTCCGCGTGTCCCCTATTGGGCGCAGCGGATGATGTTTGCTCCAGAGGAGGTAGTCCAGTGGGACTGTAGAGTAGCCCTTTTCAGGGCTCATAAATAGTTGGGTTAGGGTCCAGTGGGACACCTTCCGGAGCCCTTTTCAGGGCTCAGCGGACTTTCGAGTCGTGGGATGGCGGGCCTGCAAGGTCTGCGGCGCGGCAGGGCTGGTCAACTCGGCTACCCTGTCGGGCAAACCGGAGGAGCCAGTAATGGCTATGTAGGTGGAGCTTGGTCGGCGTCTCAGCCATATGCTGAGTAGCGGCGATGCGAGCGGGACGGGTTCGGTGTGCACTTACCCTGCCTCCGGACAGGCCTTCGGGCCACCGTCCACAAATCGTAACCCCCCTGTTAGGTGCGGATCACGTCTCGTATCTTGAAGGGGGGCCGAGGGTCTTGGCTTAACCGCCCGGGCCGCGAGGAAGAAAACCTCTCTAAAAAATTACCCCCACCCTAAGCTGCGACGCGTGGCGATGGGGTGTTCATGGCTGTGGGGGAGCACAGTTCCAAGCGCGGTCCCCGCGGGAGTACCGGCCGAATCTCCTTGCGGGTTACGTTAGGCTTACCCGGTTACAGGGGGCACCAACCGGGTGGACCTTTTATATCCCCCATACTCGTGGGACTTTATATGGATACCTTAAAAAACAAAAACCAAGATGTAAGGGAGGAGGCGCTATGCGCAAAAAACGTAGTTGAGGAGAGCAAGATTGGCAGGGCCGTAGTCTTGCTGGAGAGACTGTCTGAGGACGATGACCTTGTTGCGGGGTCAAAGATGGTGGACTTGTCGGAGTCGGACTCGGATGTGAGTTTTGCGTCGGTGACCTCTAGGAGGTCATCGCCTGGTGTATGGCGTAAACGCCTGAGGAGCGAAGAGGAGGGAGACTTTTCGGACGACGCCTCGCCGTTGCCCAAAGTATCTCATGCTCGTCGAGGGCGTGGACGCCCGCCCACCACTGGGCAATACGTCGGTCTGGCGCAAGCTAAGGCCGAACTTAATCAAGCCAGAGAGGAGGAATTACGCCTCATTGCCGAGAGGGAATTGGCCGAGGAATTACAGCAGAAGCAAGTGGCCACAAAAGCCTTCTTCAAGAAGGTGCACTCGGCTTCTGCGCCTGAGGTGGAGGGCCGCGATGCGGCCCAATTGGAAACAATGGTGTTGGACTCCGTGGACACTATTACGAAAATAGCCACGAAGTCCAAAAACTTAAAGGGCACATATGTGAGAGCCCTGAAAGAAGCCGCTGAGGTGATTAAGGCCTCTTTTGAAGTGACACGGGCGCGAACTATGCCCGAAGAGATGGCCTTGTTGGTCAGTGCCAACAAGCAGCTCACGGGGGAGCTCAAACAGCTCCGTCGTGAAATGGAGGAATTGCGAGCTGTTCAGGCCAAACCATCTTCGGCCCCAGCTCCAATCCAGGCCCCAGCCCTGGACGAGATGTTGCAGGCAGTCATGGTGCAGGTAGGCACCATGGTTAATGCCCGTTTTGAGGGTTTAGAAGAAAGGCTTCTCCCGGAGAAGCGTGTCAGGCCACCTTTGGCCGCTGACAGAAGGAGAGCTGAAGCGGCTTCAAAGTCGGCTGTGGCCAGCACGTCGGCGTTGGGCCCGCCTGTGCACCCTACCTCCCAAGTTCCAGAACCCAAAACTGGGAAAACTGGAAAAGGGAAGAGGAGTAAGGGGAAGGCTGTTCCTGCAACCACTGCAGAGGTAGAGCCCGCCTCCATACGACCGGACCCCCGCCCGTCTGCTCCATCGCAAGAGACGTGGGTAACGGTCGTTAAGCGTGGCGCCAAGAAGGGCAAGACGGTTGAATCGGGCAAATCGAGGTCATCCGCTCCCAAAAGAGCCTCGGAGCCGAAAACCTCGAAACCCGAGAAGAAAGGGGCTAAACTCCGCCCACCACGCACTGCAGCGGTGGTGATCACGCTTCAGCCGGAAGCAGCCGGTAAAGGCATCACCTATGCGAAGGTGCTGGCGGAAGCCAAGTCCCGTATTGACCTTGGGACCCTTGGAGTACCTCCTTTGAGGATGAGGACTGCAGCCACAGGAGCCCGTATCCTTGAGGTCGCCGGAGTCGAGAAGGGGGGAAAGGCGGACTCTCTGGCTGCAAAGCTTAAGGAGGTCTTCCAAGAAGTGGAAGAGGTGCGAGTATCCAGGCCAGTCATCTCGGCAGATCTGCGTATAAGTGGCCTGGATGACTCTGTCACCCCCGAAGAGCTGGTGGAGGCTATCGCCAAAGTTGGTACGTGCGCGGTAGATGCCATCAAGGTTGGAGCCATAAGAAAGGGCCAGGCCGGAATGGGCACGGCCTTTGTTCGCTGCCCCGTTGAAGCTGCCCAAAAAATTGGGAACCGTCTGCTGGTCGGATGGGTAGCGGCGCAGGTTCGCATCCTCGATGCCAGGCCTCGCCGTTGCTTTAGATGTCTAGCGACGGGTCACGTTTGGGCACAGTGCAAGTCGGATGTTGACCGTAGCAAGGATTGCTATCGTTGCGGTCAACCCGGCCATAAAGCCAGCGACTGTACCGCCGCCCCTCACTGTACTTTATGTGCAGATGCGGGCAAACCGGCGGCTCACCTCTCCGGGGGCAAGGCATGTGCCAAGCCCCCGAAAAAGACAGGGGCGAGACGAAAACCAGCCATGACTGAGGCCAGCGCCAAGTCACAGCCGACTCGCTCCGCAGTGGAGCAGGTGAATTCAATGGAGGTCAACTGAAATGCCAGTTAAATTCCTCCAGGCTAATATCAACCACTCTATGCGGGCTCAGGATCTTTTGCTCCAAAGCTTGGCAGAGTGGTCGATTCAGGTTGCAGTAGTCGCCGAGCCATACGTGGTCCCACCCAGACCTGACTGGGTCGGTGACCTCGATGGCTTGGTTGCAATAACCACGCAGTCGCCGGCACACTCCCCAGCACTCGAAGGAGTTGCGAGAGGTAGAGGGTTTGTTGCGGCTCGAGTTGGCCAAATCATTGTAGTTGGGGTATACCACTCTCCCAACGCACCCCTCCACGAACTGGAATCCCTCCTCGGCGAGTTGGGGACCGTAGTCGGCCGAAGTCGTCCTCTACCCGTTGTTGTTCTCGGAGATCTCAACGCCAAATCCTCGGCGTGGGGATCCTCGACGACTGACAGACGGGGAAGAACGGTGGCCGAGTGGCTGGCGGAGGTTGGTCTGTGCGTTCTCAACAGAGGATCGGTGCAGACGTGCATACGTCAGCTGGGTGGGTCAGTGATTGATGTGACCTTGGCCACCCCTGAGATTGCTCGTCAGGTTAGGGACTGGGAGGTGCTAGATGAGGAGACACTCTCCGACCACCGTTACATACGGTTTAGCATCTCCTTGTCACAAACAGATCTCGACAGACGGAGGCCAACTGATTCTGGGCCACGGTGGGTCCTCAAACGGCTGAACTTGGAACTGCTGCAGGAGGCGGCTATCGTTCAGGCGTGGAACGCCCCACCCTCTGAGCCATCAGAATTAGATGACGAAGCTGACAAACTATGCGAAGCTATGACGCACGTTTGCGACGCATCTATGCCTCGTGCACGGGCACCTCCGTCCAAACGCCAGGTTTACTGGTGGACGGAGGAAATTGCCCAGCTACGTCGCCAATGCTTAGCGAGGCGCCGGCAGTACCAGAGGTACCGGAGGAGGAGGCATCAAGAGGCAGATGAGACAGAGTCTCTCTACGCTGCCTATAGAGAGTCTTTTAAGTCCCTCCGCGTGGCAATCGGCGAATCCAAGGCGCAAGCTTGGCAGCAACTGTTGGAGACGCTGGAGGTTGATCCATGGGGTCGGCCATATCGATTGGCGCGACAGAAGCTCCGCCCCTGGGCTCCACCCATCACTAGCACGCTTGAACCTGCAGTTCTACGGCGGGTGGTGGAGGGACTATTCCCTGGCGCACCTTCGAGTGATTTTTTCCCTCCGACCACGGTAGCGCACAGTAATGGGGTGCAAGGTAGCTCTCCCTGTACTCCTCTTGCGATCACGGATGGAGAACTGGGTGCCGCTGTGCTTCGCATGAAGGCGAGAAACACGGCGCCTGGACCTGACGGCATACCCGGTCGTGCATGGGCCCTTGCCCAGGATGCACTCGATTCCCGGTTGAAGGCATTGTTTGACCGCTGCTTTCAGGAGGGGAAATTTCCAAAGAGATGGAAACGGGGCAAGCTTGTCCTCCTTCGTAAAGAGGGGCGCCCAGCAGATCAACCAGCGGGCTATCGCCCGATTGTGCTGCTTGACGAGGCGGGGAAGATGCTGGAGCGTATCATTGTTTCCCGCCTCGTTGACCATCTGGAGAGGATTGGCCCGGACTTAGCTAGTACACAGTTTGGATTCCGCAGAGGTCGCTCAACGTTGGACGCATTATCATGCTTACGCGAGCTCTACGGAGAAGCGTGCTCCAGTGGCGGCGTTATGTTGGCGGTGTCTTTAGACATCGCCAATGCTTTTAATACGCTGCCGTGGAGCACGATCCTGGAGGGATTGAGGTACCACAAAGTACCCGATTATCTTCTGCGTCTTGTTGGGGATTATCTCTCTGATAGAGAGGTCGTCTTCCCAACGAAGCACGGAGAAGGACGGTGTCCCATGACACGTGGCGTTCCGCAGGGGTCAGCCTTGGGCCCTCTCCTGTGGAACATAGGGTATGACTGGGTTCTTCGGGGCGCTAACCTCCGTGGCGTCGGCGTCGTTTGTTATGCCGACGACACGTTGGTCACCGCCCGGGGAAAGAACCTCAGAGAGGCCTCGATCCTGGCTACGGCTGGAGTCGCAGCGGTTGTGGCCAGAATCCGGCGGCTGGGCCTGGAAGTGGCCCTTAATAAATCCGAGGCCATTTGTTTTCATGGTCCTCGGTCAGGGCCTCCTTCAGGCTCCAATATTGTGGTTGGTGGTATGCCAATTGCTGTCGGGTCGACGTTGAAATATCTTGGCGTCGTGCTCGACAGCAAATGGAGATTCGGAGAGCACTTGGCGCGCCTGGCCCCCAAACTCATGGGGACCGCTGTGGCGTTGAGCCGACTCCTCCCGAATCTTGGAGGTGCAAAGGGGAGCTGCCGCCACCTTTACATGGCGGTGGTAAGATCAATGGCCTTATACGGGTCCCCCATTTGGGCCGGATCCCTCAACTCTCGGGAGACCGCCGTTCTTCTTAGAGCACAGAGGGTCATGGCCATCAGAATATGCAGAGGTTATCGCACGCTCTCGCATGAGGTTGCCTGCGTGCTCGCCGGATCCCTTCCATGGGACCTAGAGGCTAACGTTCTTGCAGATGTTTACAAGCGCAACTTACGAGCGCGAGAGCAAGACCTCCGCCCACTACCTCAGGAGGTGGTTAGCTGGCGGCGAGATGCAAGGTCAGAGGCCTTGAGTGCCTGGAGAGAACGGCTTCTCACGGGGCCTGTACAGAGGGGAACTGGAGCTCTCAGGCTCCTTAATGCTGTACGGCCTGTACTGGCAGAGTGGGTCCAGCGAAAACATGGAGCGCTGACCTATCGGCTTACACAGGTACTCTCGGGACACGGTTGTTTCGGGAGGTACCTGTGTAACGTAGCCAAGAGGGAGGTGACCCCGGTATGCCACAGTTGTGGCTGTGTAGAGGACACCGCCCAACATGCGCTGGAGGAGTGCCCTGGTGAGGAGGAAGCGCGGCGTTCTTTGGTCGCAGTCATGGGAGTAGACCTTTCGCTGTCGAACATCATACCCAAGATGGTTGACGACGAAAGGTCATGGAACGAGATGATTTCTTTCTGTGAGACAATCATCTCACGAAGGGAGGAAGAAGAGCGGGAGAGAGAGAAAGATCCTCTCTCTCTTCCGCTCCGGAGAGCGCGGACACGGAGGCGAGCTAATCGAGCTCGCACTCCGTCTCTGCTTGGAGGGCCTGGGACGTTGGACGCGGGGGCGTCCGGCGTTCCAAACCATCGGCCCTCGTGAGGTGTAGGTGCCCAAGTGTTCCCGGGCACCTCCCTTGTAGTTGTTGTTTTTATTTATACACTTGTTGATTAGTTTTATTGGAGGGCATCAATCCTTCCAGAGGTGGGTCCGCTGAACCGACGCAGCGGACACCAGCATGAACGGGGGTGGCGGAGAATGTGAAAACGGACCCGCTCCCCCCGTTTGTTGCTACAGAGACGGAACACTATGGGGTTTTAGTCGGTAGTGGCGCGCGGGCTATAACTATTGTTTCAATAGCGCCTAGCCCGACATATCCCGCTTGCTTCCCCCGAAGCGAGCGGGAATGCGTAAAGGCATTTCCCCATGTCAAAAAAAAAAAAAAAAAAAAAAAAAAAGGTTAGGTTAGGTTCCCCAGGGCGGGCGGGTCTGGGTTTATCCATTAATGGAGCGTTCCGAGACTCCAGCGGCAGCCTAACGGCTGTTCGGCGCATTGGATAAGTCCAGGCCTACCTATCCATCCCGTGATGGATAGGGGGTGAGGTCTTGAGGGTAGCGCAGGTCGTGACGATCCTCAAGGCAAGTCTGGTGGAGATCCTTTCCGAGGTTCACCATGCCTATTAGTCTCGCCTCCTTCAGAGGTGGGGCGTTACTGAAACCATCAGGCGCCGCGTGTGGGTTTGGGGGGGATTTAGTTGTTGGGTGGGGTAGTCGGGTTTGGAGTAGGGCCTCTCCGCGTGTCCCCTATTGGGCACAGCGGATGACGTTTGCTCCTGAGGAGGTAGTCCAGTGGGACTGTAGAGTAGCCCTTTTCAGGGCTCATAAATAGTTGGGTTAGGGTCCAGTGGGACACTTTCCGGAGCCCTTTTCAGGGCTCAGCGGACTTTCGAGTCGTGGGATGGCGGGCCTGCGAGGTCTGCGGCGCGGCAGGGCTGGTCAACTCGGCTACCCTGTCGGGCAAACCGGTGGAGCTTGGTCGGCGTCTCAGCCTTATGCTGGGTAGCGGCGATGCGAAGCGCGACGGGTTCGGTGTGCACTAACCCTGCCTCCGGACGGGCCTTCGGGTCACCGTCGACAAATCGTAACCCCCCTGTTAGATGCGGATCACGTCTCGTGTCTTGATGGGGGGCCGAGGGTCTTGGCTTTACCGCCCGGGCCGTGAGGAAGACAACCTCTATAAAAAATCACCCCCACCCTAAGCTGCGACGCGTGGCGATGGGGTGTTCATGGCTGTGGGGGAGCACAGTTCCAAGCGCGGTCCCCGCGGGAGTACCGGCCGAATCTCCTTAGCGGGTTACGTTAGGCTTGCCCGGTCACAGGGGGCACTGATCGGGTGGACTTTTTACATCCCCCATAATCGTGGGAACAATTATGGAACTTAATAAACAAACCAAAGATGTTGTAGAGGGAGGAGTTGTGGGCGCTTCAGCGCAGTTGAAGGCCGCTTCGGCGGGAGATAAGAAGGTTGGGAAGCCTGTAGTATTGCTGGAGAGGCTTCCAGAGAATGTTGATTTGTCGGAGTACGACTCTGACGTGAGTTTTACGTCGGTGGCCTCAGGGAGGTCATCAACTTGGCGCAAACGCCTGAGGAGTGAGGAGGATGGAGAGACTTCGGACGACGCTTCGCCGTTGGCCAAAGTTTCTCCTGCTCGACGGGGGCGAGGACGACCGCCCACCACTGGCCAGTATGTTGGTTTGGCCCAAGCCGTGGCCGAACTCAACAGGGCCAAAGAGGAGGAGATACGGCTGATTGCCGAGAAGGAAATGGCGGAGGAGTTACGGTGGAAGCAGGAAGCTGCAAAGGCTTTTCTCAGGAAAGTCAATGCGACCGCTACGCCTGAGGTGGAGAGCTGCGATGCAGCCCAATTGGAATCGATGGTCATGGATTCCGTGGAGACTATCTCAAGGATAGCCACGAAATCCAAAAACTTAAAAGGCACTTATGTAAGGGCCCTGAAGGAGGCAGCTGAGGTCATCAAGTCCTCCTTCCAAGTGACACGGGCACGTACGATGCCTGAGGAGATGGCATTGTTGGTCAATGCCAACAAGCAGCTCACGGAGGAGTTGAAGCAGCTCCGCCGTGAGATGGAGGAGTTGCGGGCTGTTAGAGCGAATGTGGCTCCGGCTCTGGCTCCGGCTGCAATCCGGGCCCCAGCCCTGGAAGAGGTGTTGCGGACGGTCATGGTGCAGGTGGGCACCATGATCAATGCCCGTTTTGAAGGACTCGAGGAGAGGCTTCTCCCCGAGAAACGTCGCAGGCCACCCTTAGCTGCTGACAGTCGGAGAGGTGCAGAAACACCTGCAGCCAGTACATCGGCGTTAGATGCACCTGTGCCCTTGTCCTCCAAAGCCCCGAAGAAGGGTAAGGGTAAAGGCAAGGGGAAACCAGTACCCGCATCAGAGGTGGATCTGCAATCTGTGTTGCCAGACGCGCGACCAACGCCTCCTGCTCCGCAGGCAGAGTCGTGGAGCACAGTGGTCAGGAAGGGCCCCAAGAAGACCAAGACCGCTGAGCCAAGCGGAACGGCTCCAAAAAAGCCGGAGAAGAAAGTGCGTAAGCCCCGCTCTCCCAGCACTGCAGCTGTGGTGATCACGCTGCAACCCAGCGCAGTGGAGAAGGGTTTTACCTACGCCAAAGTGCTGGGCAGAGCCAAGGACCGTATAGACCTTGGCGCACTCGGTGTACCTCCACTCACGATACGGACAGCGGCTACCGGGGCTCGTATTCTGGAGGTCACTGGTGCTGAGCAGGCGGTCAAAGCAGACTCTCTGGCTGAAAAGCTCAGGGAGGTCTTTCCGGCGGAGGACATCAAAGTCTCCAGGCCTTTTGTCAGTGCAGACATAAGGGTGAGCGGCCTGGACGACTCAATTGGCCATTATGAGCTGCTGGAGGCACTCACCAAAGCAGGAGGATGCGCTGTAGACGCAGTGAAAGTTGGCACCATAAAGAGAGGTCCGGCAGGAATGGGCACTGTCTTTGTGCGCTGCCCTGCGGAGGCTGCCAAAAAGATCGGCACCCGCCTGCTCGTCGGATGGGTAGCGGCGCAGGTCCGCATCCTTGATGCCAGGCCGCGCCGCTGCTACAAGTGTTTGGAGACGGGTCATGTTGTGGCCCAATGTAAATCTGAGGTGGACCGCAGCAGTGACTGCTACCGTTGCGGCAAACAGGGCCATCAGTCCAGCGACTGTTCCGCTGCCCCTCACTGCACTATATGTGCGGCTGCAGGCAGGCCGGCGGATCACCTCTCCGGGGGCAAGGCTTGCGCCAAGCCCCCGTCTAAGACAGGGGTAAGACGAAAACCGGGAGTAACGGAGCCTAAGCCAGCTCGCTCTAATGAGGAGCAGGCGGCTATGGAGATGGCTTAATATGGCGTAGTGAAGGGCTTGGAGCGCTGGACGCGGGGGTGTCTGGCGTTCCATATCATATGCCCTCATGAGGTGTTGATGCCCAAGTGTTCCCGGGCATCACCCTAGTTGTTTACTTATATTTTATTATTTGTTGTTTGTTTTTACATTTGTTTGAGTTGTTTTATTGGAGGATGTCCATCCCTCCCGAGGTGGGTCCGCTGAGCCGACACAGCGGACAACGGCATAGGCAGGGTTAGCGGAGAGTATGAAAATGGACCTGCTGCCCTGCTGCTGCTGCACGAGTAGGAACACCATGGGGTTTTAGTCGGTAGTGACGCGCGGGCTATAACTATTTTCTAATAGCGTCGAGCCCGACATATCCCGCTTGCTTCCCCCAAGCGAGCGGGAATGCGTAAAAGCATTTCCCCATGTAAAAAAAAAAAAAAAAAAAAAAGGTTCCCCAGGGCGGGTCTGGGTTTATCCATTAATGGAGCGTTCCGAGACTCCAGCGGCAGCCTAACGGCTGTTCGGCGCATTGGATAAGTCCAGGCCTACCTATCCATCCCGTGATGGATAGGGGGTGAGGTCTTGAGGGTAGCGCAGGTCGTGACGATCCTCAAGGCAAGTCTGGTGGAGATCCTTTCCGAGGTTCACCATGCCTATTAGTCTCGCCCCCTTCAGAGGCGGGGCGTTACTGAAACCACCAGGCGCCGCGTGTGGGTTTGGGGGGGATTTAGTTGTTGGGTGGGGTAGTCGGGTTTGGAGTAGGGCCTCTCCGCGTGTCCCCTATTGGGCACAGCGGATGACGTTAGCTCCTGAGGAGGTAGAGTAGCCCTTTTCAGGGCTCATAAATAGGTGGGTTAGGGTCCAGTGGGACACCTTCCGGAGCCCTTTTCAGGGCTCAGCGGACTTTCGAGTCGTGGGATGGCGGGCCTGCAAGGTCTGCGGCGCGGCAGGGCTGGTCAACTCGGCTACCCTGTCGGGCAAACCGGAGGAGCCAGTAATGGCTGTGTAGGTGGAGCTTGGTCGGCGTCTCAGCCATATGCTGAGTAGCGGCGATGCGAGCGGGACGGGTTCGGTGTGCACTAACCCTGCCTCCGGACAGGCCTTCGGGCCACCGTCCACAAATCGTAACCCCCCTGTTAGGTGCGGATCACGTCTCGTGTCTTGATGGGGGGCCGAGGGCCTTGGCTTAACCGCCCGGGCTGCGAGGAAGAAAACCTCTCTAAAAAATTACCCCCACCCTAAGCTGCGTCGCGTGGCGAGAGGGTGTTCATGGCTGTGGGGGAGCACAGTTCCTAGCGCGTTCCCCGCGGGAGTACCGGCCGAATCTCCGTAGCGGGTCACACATAGGCTTACCCAGTCACAGGGGGCACTGACTGGGCGGACCGTTTTTCCCCCATACTCGTGGGATTTAATTATGGATTTGAACAAACTAAAACAAAATGAAGGTATGGAAGATGTAGACGTCAGGGGTTCGTCACCGGTTTCGGAGGCGATCAAGGATGGAGCGTTGGAGGCCAAGGCTCGTAAGGCTGTGGTGGTATTAGAGAGGATAGACTTGAGTCGTCACTCTAGTGTGGACAACTTGGATGTCCTGAACCGAGATGGATATGATTCAGCATTAGAGCTAGGTAGATGCTCAGGATCGGATTCGGCAACAAGCATGAAGACTGTATCGTCGCAGGTGCAGTCACCAAGATTTTGGAGCGACAGGAAGCGCACGCGCTCATATGTAAAGGAGGATAGTGACAGCGACACTGCAATGAACATCTATGCAGGTCCTGCCGCTAAAGTAACCACTGCCTTGAGAGGCAGAGGACGGCCGGCCACTACAGGACAGTACGTCGGATTGGCCAAGGCTAAGGCTGCTTTTGTAGCGGCGCAAAGAGAGGAGATGGAACTCATGGCGGAGCAGGAAGTGGTGCAGATGCGCAATAGCTTCCTGAGGACGGAAAACCTGTCAGACTCCTCATTTTGCGACGAGGATGACGGGCAGATCGGGTCTGGCACGGCGTTAGACCTCAAGCAGAAGGTCCAAACTTGTGTGGCTACTATAGAAAAGGTAGCCACTAAGTCAAGCCACTTAAAGGGCACATTTCAGCGTGCTCTGAAAGACGCGGCGAGCACCATCAAGGTGACAGTGGAGGCGCTACACAACAGGACCTCCACAGAAGAAACCCGAAAACTGCAGGCGGACAATACGCGTCTGCAGAAAGAGGTAGAGGAGCTTCGCAAGCAATTAGCGGAGCTTCAGGAAAGAGTAGGCCACCTCGCCACTCGTCCCACTCCTTCCTCTCTTAACAGGGAGACGGCGACCGGGGAAATCCAGGTAGATGAGGTGACGCGCTCCATCATGCTACAAGTCGGTAGCATGGTGAACGCTAGGATGGAAGCGTTGGAGGACAGGCTTCTTCCGGAAAAGAGGCTCCGCCCTCCGTTAGCTGCAGACAAGCGTAACACTGTGGTCCCCACCGAAGTACAGCCTAGGCCATCAAGTGCTGTATTGGTTGGACCCAGTGTCGCTCAACCCGTCTCTAAGGCGCAGAAAAAGGCGAAGGGTAAAAAGGGCAAGAAGGAGGTTGCCAGAGATGAAACTCCACAGCAGTCTCGCCCTGTGGTAGCTCCCGCAAAGCCCATGGAGGAAGCTTGGACTACTGTAGTCAAGAGGGGGAAAAAGTCCAAAGGTGGTCAACCAAACCAGCAAGGTGTGGCGCAGGCGGCAAACAAGCCAGCGAAGCAGTTGCCCAAAGCCAGAAAACCAGCCAAGCTGAGGTCACCTACATCCGCGGCAGTAGTTGTCACACTGCAGCCTGGTGCCGTGGAAAGAGGCGTTTCATACGCGAAAGTGATATCCGAGGCAAAGAGCAAGATCGATCTCGCCGGCCTCGGAATACCAGCTCTTCGCATCCGGCAGGCGGCTACTGGTGCCCGAATTTTGGAGGTGCCAGGAGCTTTAAGTGGTGGCAAAGCGGACACTCTTGCTGAGAAGCTGAGGGAGTCAATGGCGGCAGAAGACATCAGAGTCTTTAGGCCCACTAAGATGGCTGAATTGCGGGTGTCGGGTTTGGATGACTCGGTGTCTTCTGAGGAGTTGGTGGCAGCTGTGGCTCGATTCGGCGAGTGTCCAGCTGAAACGGTAAAACCCGGCGAAATCCGTCCTGGTCCATCAGGTCTCGGCACGGCATGGGTTCGTTGCCCGGTGACGGCTGCGAAGAAGTTGGCTAAGAGCGGCAGAATCCTGATAGGATGGGTAGCCGCACGAGTTCAGCTTCTTGAACCCAGACCGATGCGTTGCTTCCGGTGTTTAGAGGCGGGCCATGTTAGTGCGGTTTGTACCTCGGGAACTGACCGCAGCACCGAGTGCTATCAGTGCGGGAAGAGCGGCCACAAGGCTAGCCAATGCACGGACGCTGCTCATTGTAGTGTATGTGCAGCAGCTAGCAAGAGAGCTGACCACAAGTTGGGGAGCAAGTCTTGTGCTTCCCGCAGGGCCAGTAACAAGAGGAGGCGAGCTGTGCTCGGGGCAAATAGAGCCTCGCAGCCAGCCAACCCATCGGCTAACGTCGAAGTAAGGGCAGAGACGGTGGAGATGGACACCAATGGTTAATACGGCCCAAAAGTACCTCCAGGTAAATCTCAACCACTGCGCCAGGGCTCAGGATCTTCTGGCCCAGAGCATGGCGGAGTGGTTGATTCATATCGCTGTAGTGGCAGAGCCATATCTTATCCCTTCCCGGGATAACTGGGCAGGCGATGATGAAGGAGTCGTGGCAATCGTGTCGCAGACCTCGGCGGGCGCGCCGACGTTTGAGAAGGTCAGGAAGGGCAAGGGCTGCGTCGCGGTCTTGTTTCGAGGTACGGTGGTTATTGGGGGGTATTTTTCCCCAAATAGAAGCCTCGCCGAATTTGAGGTATTCCTCTCGGAGGTAGAGTCCCTCATTAGGTGGAGTCACCCTCACCATGTGCTAGTTGCTGGCGACTTCAACGCCAAGTCGGTAACTTGGGGATCCGCCGTCACGGATGCACGTGGTGAGGTGCTCGAAGAGTGGGCGATAGCAGCTGGGCTCTCGGTGTTAAACCGAGGGACGGTAAACACGTGTGTGCGACGGCAGGGTGGTTCAGTCGTGGACGTAACGTTCGCGAGCCCTGCTCTAGCACGCCGTGTTCAAGGCTGGGAAGTACTGGAGTGTGTGGAGACGTTGTCGGATCACAGGTACATCCGGTTTGATGTTTCTGCACACCCAGGGATCCCGAGCGGCCAAAGCCGGACCTCGAACGAGGGGGGCCCACGCTGGGCACTGAAGAGCCTAGACCGAGAAGCTCTGGTGGAAGCTGCCTTGGTCCAAGCCTGGCTCCCGAAGCCTGAGGGGACGGTGGAAGTAGAGGCTGAGGCGGACTGGTTCCACACGGCACTGACGCAAGTCTGCGATGCCTCGATGCCTCGGTGCGGTAAGCGGCCACCACGTCGGTGCGTCTACTGGTGGTCAGCGCAAATCGCTGCACTGCGTTCCGCGTGCGTAGCGGCGAGGCGGAAGTATTCGCACCACCGTCGAAGAAGACGTCGGGATGAAGAGACGGAGAGTCGCCTGTATGGCCTTTATAGAGAGGCAAATCGAGCTCTCCAGATAGCCATAGCTGAGGCTAAATCCTCATCCTGGAATGAGATGTTGGAGACGCTCAGTATCGATCCGTGGGGAAGGCCTTACAAGCAAGTCCGGAACAAGCTCCGTACTTGGGCCCCCCCACTAACGCAGAGTCTCCAGCCACAACTCCTTGAAGAGGTAGTGGGAAAGCTGTTTCCGAGCATCCGCGTGTTCTCACCACCTCGGATGGCTCCACGGGCTCCGCAAAACGTTGAGGAGGAAGAGGTGCCCGCGGTATCAGCTTCCGAATTTGGAGCGGCAGTGTTGCGGCTTAAAGCCAAGAACACCGCCCCAGGACTGGACGGAATCCCTGGGCGTGTGTGGGTGTTAGCTCTGGAGGAACTGGAGCCTCGCTTCAGGGAGCTCCTCGACGCATGCCTTCAGCGGGGTCACTTCCCGAGTAGGTGGAAAACGGGAAAGCTGGTCCTGCTGCGGAAGGAGGGACGTCCGGTGGAATCGCCATCGGCGTACAGGCCCATTGTGCTGCTCAATGAGGCGGGAAAGCTGTTTGAGCGGGTTATCGCTTCCCGCCTCATAGAACACCTGGAGGGTGCGGGGCCAAATTTGGCAGACTGCCAGTACGGCTTCCGCAGGGGCAGGTCCACCATCGACGCCATATCGAAGGTGAGGGCCCTTGCAGAGGAGGCTGTTTCCAGGGGAGAGGTCGTCTTGGCGGTGTCTCTTGACATCGCCAATGCCTTCAACACCCTGCCCTGGGAATGCATTAAGGAGGCCTTAAGGTTCCACGGAGTACCCCATTACCTAAGCCGAATAGTGGAGGCCTACTTCTCTGAGAGGTTTGTGGCCTTCCCCGGGCAGGGTGGTTGGGGTAGACGGCAGATGTCGTGTGGTGTCCCACAGGGGTCGGTTCTCGGCCCACTTCTGTGGAACATCGGGTACGACTGGGTGTTGCGGGGTGCGAACCTGCGTGGCATCGGCGTCATTTGTTACGCTGATGACACGCTGGTGACGGCCCGCGGACACCGGTACAGAGAGGCGGCAATTCTAGCCACAGCGGGTGTGGCCCAAATTGTAGGCCGAATTAGACGACTGGGTTTGGAGGTGGCCCTCGACAAGTCCGAGGCGCTGTGCTTCCACGGGCCACGAAGAGGGCCACCAGCCGGAGCCGCGCTAGTCGTAGGTGGAGTCTCCATTGCTGTCGGGTCGACGATGCGTTACTTAGGCCTTGTCCTCGACAGCAGATGGAACTTCCGGGAGCACTTCCGGGCGCTGGCCCCGAAACTCATCGGAGCTGCGTCAGCATTGGGAAGGCTGCTTCCGAATTCAGGTGGGCCAAGCGTGGTATGCCGCCGCCTCTACTCGATGGTGGTGCGGTCTATGGCGCTTTACGGTGCCCCTATATGGGCGGATACCCTGACTGCCTTCAACAGGGCTCAATTGCGGAGACCGCAGAGGGTCATAGCAGTCAGGGTAATAAGAGGTTATCGCACCATCTCTTTTGAGGCGGCATGCGTTTTGGCGGGGACTCCTCCTTGGGATCTGGAGGCAGTGATGTTGTCCCAGATGTATCATCGCGTTGCGGAGCGTCGAAATCGCGGGACCTTCGTTCCTTCTGAGGCTGTGACGCGGTGGAGGAGGGATGCCCACCAGGACGTCATTCAGCGCTGGGCAGAACGACTGGAAGAGCCGAGTGCCGGCCATTGGACCATCGGAGCCATTCGACCCGTCCTGAGCGGATGGCTAGAAAGGGAACACGGTGTTCTCTCCTTTCGACTGGCGCAGGTTCTGTCGGGACACGGATGTTTCGGCAGGTACCTGTGCAACGTTGCGAGGAGAGAACAAACGACGGAGTGTCACCACTGTGGCTGCGCCGAGGATACGGCTCAGCATACACTGGTGACGTGCTCCGCTTGGGAGGAACCGCGGGCGAGTCTCGTCGCGGTTGTGGGTAACGATCTCTCGTTGCCGACCATAGTTTCGTCCATGGTTGGCGATGAGAGATCCTGGGAGGCAGTGCGGGCTTTCTGTGAGGAGGTAATGTCGCAGAAGGAGGCGGCTGAGAGGACGAGAGAGGAAGAAAGCCCTCACGAAATAAGGCGACGTAGGATGGGTCGTAGGAGGCAGGCGCATGAGCGTAACCTTCCACCCTAGAAGGACCTCCGGGCGGTGGAGAAGGGGAATCCGCTGCCCGAAGGATGAGGTCCCCAGAGTATTAAGGCGTGTCTGTTTCCCGACACGCCATTTTGGTGAAACTTTGGACTTGAAGTCCACAAGACGTGGTCCAGATTTGGACTGACTGCCGCTGGGGTCGTGGAGGTGGTAATCTACGTACCTAGGTCCCCAGCATTAAAAGGCAAAGAGACGCAACACCATCAGGTTTTAGTGGGTATTCCCTCGCATTTACCAGCTTCGTAGAGGGCGAGTCCCACATAACCTCTCGTACTCCTCAAGTACGGGGGGTATACGTAAATGTATTTCCTGATGTAAAAAAAAAAAAAAAAAAAAAAAAAAAGGTTAGGTTCCCCAGCACTCGAAGGAGTTGCGAGAGGTAGAGGGTTTGTTGCGGCTCGAGTTGGCCAAATCATTGTAGTTGGGGTATACCACTCTCCCAACGCACCCCTCCACGAACTGGAATCCCTCCTCGGCGAGTTGGGGACCGTAGTCGGCCGAAGTCGTCCTCTACCCGTTGTTGTTCTCGGAGATCTCAACGCCAAATCCTCGGCGTGGGGATCCTCGACGACTGACACACGGGGAAGAACGGTGGCCGAGTGGCTGGCGGAGGTTGGTCTGTGCGTTCTCAACAGAGGATCGGTGCAGACGTGCATACGTCAGCTGGGTGGGTCAGTGATTGATGTGACCTTGGCCACCCCTGAGATTGCTCGTCAGGTCAGGGACTGGGAGGTGCTAGATGAGGAGACACTCTCCGACCACCGTTACATACGGTTTAGCATCTCCTTGTCACAAACAGATCTCGACAGACGGAGGCCAACTGATTCTGGGCCACGGTGGGTCCTCAAACGGCTGAACTTGGAACTGCTGCAGGAGGCGGCTATCGTTCAGGCGTGGAACGCCCCACCCTCTGAGCCATCAGAATTAGATGACGAAGCTGACAAACTATGCGAAGCTATGACGCACGTTTGCGACGCATCTATGCCTCGTGCACGGGCACCTCCGTCCAAACGCCAGGTTTACTGGTGGACGGAGGAAATTGCCCAGCTACGTCGCCAATGCTTAGCGAGGCGCCGGCAGTACCAGAGGTACCGGAGGAGGAGGCATCAAGAGGCAGATGAGACAGAGTCTCTCTACGCTGCCTATAGAGAGTCTTTTAAGTCCCTCCGCGTGGCAATCGGCGAATCCAAGGCGCAAGCTTGGCAGCAACTGTTGGAGACGCTGGAGGTTGATCCATGGGGTCGGCCATATCGATTGGCGCGACAGAAGCTCCGCCCCTGGGCTCCACCCATCACTAGCACGCTTGAACCTGCAGTTCTACGGCGGGTGGTGGAGGGACTATTCCCTGGCGCACCTTCGAGTGATTTTTTCCCTCCGACCACGGTAGCGCACAGTAATGGGGTGCAAGGTAGCTCTCCCTGTACTCCTCTTGCGATCACGGATGGAGAACTGGGTGCCGCTGTGCTTCGCATGAAGGCGAGAAACACGGCGCCTGGACCTGACGGCATACCCGGTCGTGCATGGGCCCTTGCCCAGGATGCACTCGATTCCCGGTTGAAGGCATTGTTTGACCGCTGCTTTCAGGAGGGGAAATTTCCAAAGAGATGGAAACGGGGCAAGCTTGTCCTCCTTCGTAAAGAGGGGCGCCCAGCAGATCAACCAGCGGGCTATCGCCCGATTGTGCTGCTTGACGAGGCGGGGAAGATGCTGGAGCGTATCATTGTTTCCCGCCTCGTTGACCATCTGGAGAGGATTGGCCCGGACTTAGCTAGTACACAGTTTGGATTCCGCAGAGGTCGCTCAACGTTGGACGCATTATCATGCTTACGCGAGCTCTACGGAGAAGCGTGCTCCAGTGGCGGCGTTATGTTGGCGGTGTCTTTAGACATCGCCAATGCTTTTAATACGCTGCCGTGGAGCACGATCCTGGAGGGATTGAGGTACCACAAAGTACCCGATTATCTTCTGCGTCTTGTTGGGGATTATCTCTCTGATAGAGAGGTCGTCTTCCCAACGAAGCACGGAGAAGGACGGTGTCCCATGACACGTGGCGTTCCGCAGGGGTCAGCCTTGGGCCCTCTCCTGTGGAACATAGGGTATGACTGGGTTCTTCGGGGCGCTAACCTCCGTGGCGTCGGCGTCGTTTGTTATGCCGACGACACGTTGGTCACCGCCCGGGGAAAGAACCTCAGAGAGGCCTCGATCCTGGCTACGGCTGGAGTCGCAGCGGTTGTGGCCAGAATCCGGCGGCTGGGCCTGGAAGTGGCCCTTAATAAATCCGAGGCCATTTGTTTTCATGGTCCTCGGTCAGGGCCTCCTTCAGGCTCCAATATTGTGGTTGGTGGTATGCCAATTGCTGTCGGGTCGACGTTGAAATATCTTGGCGTCGTGCTCGACAGCAAATGGAGATTCGGAGAGCACTTGGCGCGCCTGGCCCCCAAACTCATGGGGACCGCTGTGGCGTTGAGCCGACTCCTCCCGAATCTTGGAGGTGCAAAGGGGAGCTGCCGCCACCTTTACATGGCGGTGGTAAGATCAATGGCCTTATACGGGTCCCCCATTTGGGCCGGATCCCTCAACTCTCGGGAGACCGCCGTTCTTCTTAGAGCACAGAGGGTCATGGCCATCAGAATATGCAGAGGTTATCGCACGCTCTCGCATGAGGTTGCCTGCGTGCTCGCCGGATCCCTTCCATGGGACCTAGAGGCTAACGTTCTTGCAGATGTTTACAAGCGCAACTTACGAGCGCGAGAGCAAGACCTCCGCCCACTACCTCAGGAGGTGGTTAGCTGGCGGCGAGATGCAAGGTCAGAGGCCTTGAGTGCCTGGAGAGAACGGCTTCTCACGGGGCCTGTACAGAGGGGAACTGGAGCTCTCAGGCTCCTTAATGCTGTACGGCCTGTACTGGCAGAGTGGGTCCAGCGAAAACATGGAGCGCTGACCTATCGGCTTACACAGGTACTCTCGGGACACGGTTGTTTCGGGAGGTACCTGTGTAACGTAGCCAAGAGGGAGGTGACCTCGGTATGCCACAGTTGTGGCTGTGTAGAGGACACCGCCCAACATGCGCTGGAGGAGTGCCCTGGTGAGGAGGAAGCGCGGCGTTCTTTGGTCGCAGTCATGGGAGTAGACCTTTCGCTGTCGAACATCATACCCAAGATGGTTGACGACGAAAGGTCATGGAACGAGATGATTTCTTTCTGTGAGACAATCATCTCACGAAGGGAGGAAGAAGAGCGGGAGAGAGAGAAAGATCCTCTCTCTCTTCCGCTCCGGAGAGCGCGGACACGGAGGCGAGCTAATCGAGCTCGCACTCCGTCTCCGCTTGGAGGGCCTGGGACGTTGGACGCGGGGGCGTCCGGCGTTCCAAACCATCGGCCCTCGTGAGGTGTAGGTGCCCAAGTGTTCCCGGGCACCTCCCTTGTTGTTGTTGTTTTTATTTATACACTTGTTGATTAGTTTTATTGGAGGGCATCAATCCTTCCAGAGGCGGGTCCGCTGAACCGACGCAGCGGACACCAGCATGAACGGGGGTGGCGGAGAATGTGAAAACGGACCCGCTCCCCCCGTTTGTTGCTGAATTAGAAGGAACACTATGTGGTTTTAGTCGGTAGTGACGCGCGGGCTGTAACTATTGTTTAATAGCGTCTAGCCCGACATATCCCGCTTGCTTCCCCCGAGGCGAGCGGGAATGCGTAAAGGCATTTCCACAAAAAAAAAAAAAAAAAAAGGTTAGGTTAGGTTGGGCGGGTCTGGGTTTATCCATTAATGGAGCGTTCCGAGACTCCAGCGGCAGCCTAACGGCTGTTCGGCGCATTGGATAAGTCCAGGCCTACCTATCCATCCCGTGATGGATAGGGGGTGAGGTCTTGAGGGTAGCGCAGGTCGTGACGATCCTCAAGGCAAGTCTGGTGGAGATCCTTTCCGAGGTTCACCATGCCTATTAGTCTCGCCTCCTTCAGAGGCGGGGCGTTACTGAAACCACCAGGCGCCGCGTGTGGGTTTGGGGGGGATTTAGTTGTTGGGTGGGGTAGTCGGGTTTGGAGTAGGGCCTCTCCGCGTGTCCCCTATTGGGCGCAGCGGATGAAGTTTGCTCCTGAGGAGGTAGTCCAGTGGGACTGTAGAGTAGCCCTTTTCAGGGCTCATAAATAGTTGGGTTAGGGTCCAGTGGGACACCTTCCGGAGCCCTTTTCAGGGCTCAGCGGACTTTCGAGTCGTGGGATGGCGGGCCTGCGAGGTCTGCGGCGCGGCAGGGCTGGTCAACTCGGCTACCCTGTCGGGCAAACCGGTGGAGCTTGGTCGGCGTCTCAGCCTTATGCTGGGTAGCGGCGATGCGAAGCGCGACGGGTTCGGTGTGCACTAACCCTGCCTCCGGACAGGCCTTCGGGTCACCGTCGACAAATCGTAACCCCCCTGTTAGATGCGGATCACGTCTCGTGTCTTGATGGGGGGCCGAGGGTCTTGGCTTTACCGCCCGGGCCGTGAGGAAGAAAACCTCTATAAAAAATCACCCCCACCCTAAGCTGCGACGCGTGGCGATGGGGTGTTCATGGCTGTGGGGGAGCACAGTTCCAAGCGCGGTCCCCGCGGGAGTACCGGCCGAATCTCCTTAGCGGGTTACGTTAGGCTTACCCGGTCACAGGGGGCACTGATCGGGTGGACTTTTTACATCCCCCATAATCGTGGGAACAATTATGGAACTTAATAAACAAACCAAAGATGTTGTAGAAGGAGGAGTTGTAGGCGCTTCAGCGCAGTTGAAGGCCGCTTCGGCGGGAGATAAGAAGGTTGGGAAGCCTGTAGTATTGCTGGAGAGGCTTCCAGAGAATGTTGATTTGTCGGAGTACGACTCTGACGTGAGTTTTACGTCGGTGGCCTCAGGGAGGTCATCAACTTGGCGCAAACGCCTGAGGAGTGAGGAGGATGGAGAGACTTCGGACGACGCTTCGTCGTTGGCCGGAGTCTCTCCCGCTCGGCGTGGGCGTGGACGACCGCCCACCACGGGGCAGTATGTAGGTTTGGCCAAAGCCGTGGCCGAACTTAACAAGGCCAAAGAGGAAGAGCTGCGTCTTATCGCTGAAAGAGAGTTGGCGGAAGATCTGCAGCGAAGACAGCAGGTAACAGCTGCTTACTTCAAGAAGGAGCCATCAACTGATGCCAGAGAGGTGGAAAACCGTGATGCGGCCCAACTCGAAGTGATGGTAATGGACTCTGTGGACACAATTACCAAGATTGCCACAAAGTCTAAGAACTTAAAGGGTACCTACGTAAGGGCCCTGAAAGATGCTGCGGATGTGATCAAAGCATCCTTCCGTGAGACGCGAATGCGTACAATGGATG
Organism: Chesias legatella; assembly: GCA_947359385.1. Classification (NCBI taxonomy): domain Eukaryota; kingdom Metazoa; phylum Arthropoda; class Insecta; order Lepidoptera; family Geometridae; genus Chesias; species Chesias legatella. The sequence continues at coordinate 3,973,624 of OX375791.1, forward strand.
AGGAGGTGGCTCTGCTGGTCAGTGCCAACAAAAAACTGACGGCAGAGCTGAAACAGCTCCGTCATGAGCTGGAAGCTTTGCGAGCTGCTCGAGTGGAACCGGCTCAAGCTCTGACTCGGGCTCCAGCTGCAATCCAGGCCCCAGCCCTGGAAGAGGTGTTGCGGACAGTCATGGTGCAGGTGGGCACCATGATCAATGCCCGTTTTGAGGGACTTGAGGAGAGGCTTCTCCCCGAGAAACGTCGCAGGCCGCCCTTAGCTGCTGACAGTCGGAGAGGTGCAGAAACACCTGCAGCCAGTACATCGGCGTTGGATGCACCCGTGCCCTTGTCCTCCAAAACTCCGAAAAGAGTGAAGGGTAAGGGGAAAGGCAAGGGGAAACCAGTACCCGCATCAGAGGTGGAAACTCAGTCTGTGCTGCCAGATGCGCGACCAACGCCTCCTGCTCCGCAGGAAGAGTCGTGGAGCACAGTGGTCAGGAAGGGCTCCAAGAAGAGCAAGCCCACTGACCCAAGAGGAACGGCTCCAAAAAAGCCCGAGAAGAAAGTGCGTAAGCCCCGCACTCCCAGCACTGCGGCTGTGGTGATTACGCTGCAACCCAACGCAGTGGAGAAGGGTTTCACCTACGCCAAAGTGCTGGGCAGAGCCAAGGACCGTATCGACCTTGGTGCACTCGGTGTACCTCCACTGACGATAAGGTCTGCGGCCACCGGGGCTCGCATTCTGGAGGTCTCTGGTGCTGAGCAGGCGGAGAAGGCAGACTCCCTGGCTGAAAAGCTCAGGGAAGTCTTTCAAGCTGTGGAGGGAGTTAAAGTCTCCAGGCCATTTGTCTCTGCAGACATACGGGTGAGCGGCCTGGATGACTCCATTGGTCCCTACGAGCTGACTGATGCCATAGTCAAAGCAGGAGGATGTGCTGTGGCCTCAGTCAAAGTCGGGACCATAAAGAAAGGTCCGGCAGGTATGGGCACCGTCTTCGTCCGCTGCCCTGTGGAGGCCGCCAAGAAGATCGGCTCCCGCCTGTTCGTTGGATGGGTAGCGGCGCAGGTTCGCATCCTTGATGCCAGGCCGCGCCGCTGCTACAGGTGCTTGGAAGTGGGCCACGTCGGGGCCCAATGTAAGTCGGATGTGGACCGCAGTGGCGAGTGCTACCGTTGCGGAAAACCGGGCCACATGTCCAGCGATTGTTCTGCTGCCCCTCACTGCACTATATGTGCAGCCGCGGGCAAGCCTGCAGACCACCTCTCCGGGGGCAAGGCTTGCGCCAAGCCCCCGTCTAAGACAGGGGTTAGAAGAGGGAAAACGGCAACAGATGCCGGGAGCAGGCCACAGCCAGCTCGCACAGAAGCGGAGCAGGATCGTGGCATGGAGATGGCTTAATATGGCGTAGTGAAGGGCTTGGAGCGCTGGACGCGGGGGTGTCTGGCGTTCCACATCATTTGCCTTCTTGAGGTGTTGATGCCCAAGTGTTCCCGGGCATCACCCTAGTTGTTTACTTATATTTTATTATTTGTTGTTTGTTTTTACACTTGTTATTTTACACTTGTTACTTTACATTTGTTTGAGTTGCTTTATTGGAGGACGTCCATCCCTCCCGATCTGAGTCCGCTGAGCCGACACAGCGGACAACGGCGTAGGCAGGGTTAGCGGAGCATATGAACAATGGGCCCGCTGCCCTGCTGCAGCTGCACGAGAAGGAACACCATGGGGTTTTAGTCGGTAGTGACGCACGGGCTATAACTATTTTTCTAATAGCGTCGAGCCCGACATATCCCGCTTGCTTCCCCCAAGCGAGCGGGAATGCGTAAAAGCATTTCCCCATGTAAAAAAAAAAAAAAAAAAAAAAAAAAAAAAAAAAAAAAAAAAAAAAAAAAAAAGGTTAGGTTAGGTTAGGTTGGGCGGGGCGGGTCTGGGTTTATCCATTAATGGAGCGTTCCGAGACTCCAGCGGCAGCCTAACGGCTGTTCGGCGCATTGGATAAGTCCAGGCCTACCTATCCATCCCGTGATGGATAGGGGGTGAGGTCTTGAGGGTAGCGCAGGTCGTGACGATCCTCAAGGCAAGTCTGGTGGAGATCCTTTCCGAGGTTCACCATGCCTATTAGTCTCGCCTCCATCAGAGGCGGGGCGTTACTGAAACCACCAGGCGCCGCGTGTGGGTTTGGGGGGGATTTAGTTGTTGGGTGGGGTAGTCGGGTTTGGAGTAGGGCCTCTCCGCGTGTCCCCTATTGGGCGCAGCGGATGATGTTTGCTCCAGAGGAGGTAGTCCAGTGGGACTGTAGAGTAGCCCTTTTCAGGGCTCATACATAGTTGGGTTAGGGTCCAGTGGGACACCTTCCGGAGCCCTTTTCAGGGCTCAGCGGACTTTCGAGTCGTGGGATGGCGGGCCTGCGAGGTCTGCGGCGCGGCAGGGCTGGTCAACTCGGCTACCCTGTCGGGCAAACCGGTGGAGCTTGGTCGGCGTCTCAGCCTTATGCTGGGTAGCGGCGATGCGAAGCGCGACGGGTTCGGTGTGCACTAACCCTGCCTCCGGACAGGCCTTCGGGTCACCGTCGACAAATCGTAACCCCCCTGTTAGATGCGGATCACGTCTCGTGTCTTGATGGGGGGCCGAGGGTCTTGGCTTTACCGCCCGGGCCGTGAGGAAGAAAACCTCTATAAAAAATCACCCCCACCCTAAGCTGCGACGCGTGGCGATGGGGTGTTCATGGCTGTGGGGGAGCACAGTTCCAAGCGCGGTCCCCGCGGGAGTACCGGCCGAATCTCCTTGCGGGTTACGTTAGGCTTACCCGGTTACAGGGGGCACCAACCGGGTGGACATTTTATATCCCCCATACTCGTGGGAACAATTATGGAACTTAATAAACAAACCAAAGATGTTGTAGAAGGAGGAGTTGTAGGCGCTTCAGCGCAGTTGAAGGCCGTTTTGGCGGGAGATAGGAAGCCTGTAGTTGTATTGGAGAGGCTCTCAGGAGATGAGGACTTTGTTTCAAGGTCGAGATGTGTTGATTTGTCAGAGTCTGACTCTGACATGAGTATTGGTTCGGTGGCCTCAAGGAGGTCATCTTCAAGGCGCAAACGCCTGAGAGGTGAAGAGGAAGGAGAGACTTCGGACGACGCTTCGTCGTTGGCCGGAGTCTCTCCCGCTCGGCGTGGGCGTGGACGACCGCCCACCACTGGCCAGTATGTTGGTTTGGCCCAAGCCGTGGCCGAACTCAACAGGGCCAAAGAGGAGGAGATACGGCTGATTGCCGAGAAGGAAATGGCGGAGGAGTTACGGTGGAAGCAGGAAGCTGCAAAGGCTTTTCTCAGGAAAGTCAATGCGACCGCTACGCCTGAGGTGGAGAGCTGCGATGCAGCTCAATTAGAATCGATGGTCATGGATTCCGTGGAGACTATCTCAAGGATAGCCACGAAATCCAAAAACTTAAAAGGCACTTATGTAAGGGCCCTGAAGGAGGCTGCAGAGGTCATCAAGTCCTCCTTCCAAGTGACACGGGCACGTACGATGCCTGAGGAGATGGCATTGTTGGTCAATGCCAACAAGCAGCTCACGGAGGAGTTGAAGCAGCTCCGCCGTGAGATGGAGGAGTTGCGGGCTGTTAGAGCGGATGTAGCTCCGGCTCTGGCTCCGGCTGCAATCCGGGCCCCAGCCCTGGAAGAGGTGTTGCGGACGGTCATGGTGCAGGTGGGCACCATGATCAATGCCCGTTTTGAAGGACTCGAGGAGAGGCTTCTCCCCGAGAAACGTCGCAGGCCGCCCTTAGCTGCTGACAGTCGGAGAGGTGCAGAAACACCTGCAGCCAGTACATCGGCGTTAGATGCACCCGTGTCCTTGTCCTCCAAAGCCCCGAAGAAGGGTAAGGGTAAAGGCAAGGGGAAACCAGTACCCGCATCAGAGGTGGATCTGCAATCTGTGTTGCCAGACGCGCGACCAACGCCTCCTGCTCCGCAGGCAGAGTCGTGGAGCACAGTGGTCAGGAAGGGCTTCAAGAAGAGCAAGCCCACTGACCCAAGCGGAACGGCTCCAAAAAAGCCCGAGAAGAAAGTGCGTAAGCCCCGCACTCCCAGCACTGCGGCTGTGGTGATTACACTGCAACCCAACGCAGTGGAGAAGGGTTTCACCTACGCCAAAGTGCTGGGCAGAGCCAAGGACCGTATCGACCTTGGTGCACTCGGTGTACCTCCACTGACGATAAGGTCTGCGGCCACCGGGGCTCGCATTCTGGAGGTCTCTGGTGCTGAGCAGGCGGAGAAGGCAGACTCCCTGGCTGAAAAGCTCAGGGAAGTCTTTCAAGCTGTGGAGGGAATTAAAGTCTCCAGGCCATTTGTCTCTGCAGACATGCGGGTGAGCGGCCTGGATGACTCCATTGGTCCCTACGAGCTGACTGATGCCATAGTCAAAGCAGGAGGATGTGCTGTGGCCTCAGTCAAAGTCGGGACCATAAAGAAAGGTCCGGCAGGTATGGGCACCGTCTTCGTCCGCTGCCCTGTGGAGGCCGCCCAGAAGATCGGCTCCCGCCTGTTCGTTGGATGGGTAGCGGCGCAGGTTCGCATCCTTGATGCCAGGCCGCGCCGCTGCTACAGGTGCTTGGAAGTGGGCCACGTCGGGGCCCAATGTAAGTCGGATGTGGACCGCAGTGGTGAGTGCTACCGCTGCGGCAAACAGGGCCACAGGTCCGGCGATTGTTCTGCTGCCCCTCACTGCACTATATGTGCGGCTGCAGGCAGGCCGGCGGATCACCTCTCCGGGGGCAAGGCTTGTGTCAAGCCCCCGTCCAAGGCAGGGGTAAGGAGAAAAAAGGTGACGGTTACCGAAGGTAGGCCTCAGCCGGCTCGCACTGAAGCGGAGCAGGCGGGAAACATGGAGACCAACTAACATGGAGGAGTAGAGGGCATGGAGTGCTGGATGCGGGGGCGTCTGGCGTTCCATATTTCATCGGCCCTTATGAGGAGTTGATGCCCCAGTGTTCCCGGGCATCACCCTAGTTGTTACTTATATTTTTATTATTTGTTGTGTTTGTTTTTACTTGTTGTTTTTATTACTTGTTGAGTTTTTGTTTTGGAGGACGTCCATCCCTCCCGATTTGAGTCCGCTGAGCCGACACAGCGGACAACGGCGTAGGCAGGGTTAGCGGAGCATATGAATAATGGGCCCGCTGCCCTGCTGCTGCTGCACGAGTAGGAACACTATGGGGTTTTAGTCGGTAGTGACGCGCGGGCTATAACTATTGTTTTAATAGCGTCGAGCCTGACATATCCCGCTTGCTTCCCCCGAGGCGAGCGGGAATGCGTAAAAGCATTTCCCCATATAAAAAAAAAAAAAAAAAAAAAGGTTAGGTTGGGCGGGGCGGGTCTGGGTTTATCCATTAATGGAGCGTTCCGAGACTCCAGCGGCAGCCTAACGGCTGTTCGGCGCATTGGATAAGTCCAGGCCTACCTATCCATCCCGTGATGGATAGGGGGTGAGGTCTTGAGGGTAGCGCAGGTCGTGACGATCCTCAAGGCAAGTCTGGTGGAGATCCTTTCCGAGGTTCACCATGCCTATTAGTCTCGCCTCCTTCAGAGGCGGGGCGTTACTGAAACCACCAGGCGCCGCGTGTGGGTTTGGGGGGGATTTAGTTGTTGGGTGGGGTAGTCGGGTTTGCGGAGGTAGAGCCTCTCCGTGTGTCCCCTATTGGGCACAGCGGATGACGTAGCTCCTGAGGAGGTAGAGTCCAGTGGGACTGGTTAGAGTAGCCCTTTTCAGGGCTCATAATCGTGTTGGGGTAGGGTCCAGAGGGACACCTTCCGGAGCCCTTTTCAGGGCTCAGCGGACTTTCGAGTCGTGGGATGGCGGGCCTGCGAGGTCTGCGGCGCGGCAGGGCTGGTCAACTCGGCTACCCTGTCGGGCAAACCGGTGGAGCTTGGTCGGCGTCTCAGCCATATGCTGAGTAGCGGCGATGCGAGCGGGACGGGTTCGGTGTGCACTTACCCTGCCTCCGAACAGGCCTTCGGGCCACCGTCCACAAATCGTAACCCCCCCGTTAGATGCGGATCACGTCTCGTGTCTTGAAGGGGGGCCGAGGGTCTTGGCTTAACTGCCCGGGCCGCGAGGAAGAAAACCTCTCTAAAAAATTACCCCCACCCTAAGCTGCGCCGCGTGGCGAGAGGGTGTTCATGGCTGTGGGGGAGCACAGTCCCTAGCGCGTTCCCCGCGGGAGTACCGGCCGAATCTCCTTGCGGGTTACGTTAGGCTTACCCGGTTACAGGGGGCACCAACCGGGTGGACCTTTTATATCCCCCATACTCGTGGGATTTAAGTATGGAACAAATAAACATAAACAAAAACAAAACTGATGACGTCTTAGATGAAGGGAGTGTAGAGCGCGTTTGTACGCGGTCGAAGGCCGCTTTAGCGGTCGCTGTGGAGGAGAAGAGGAAACTCGGAAATGCCAAAGTTGTGCTCGAAAAGCTCGACATGAGTAAAGAGACGAAAGAGAAGGAGAGAGATTTTATGTCTTGTGATGAGACAGGTAGGAAGTCGGGCAACGACTCAGATTCGGCGTACAGTATGCAGACTGTATCATCACCTGTGCCATCTGTGTTCTGGAGCCCTGGTAAACGTGACAGGTCTCGAGAGGAAGGAAGTGACAGCGACAGTGCATCTGGACTTTACACCAGGCCTGTCGCTACAGGCAGTGCAGCCAAAAGAGGCAGGCCGCATACTACAGGCCAGTACATCGGTCTGGCCAAGGCCAAAGCGGCATACTTGGCGGTAGAGCGCGAGGAGTTGGAGCTGAGGGCCGAGCAAGAAGTAGCTCAGATGGCCCAGAAGTTCCGACGGACAACGCGTCTCTCAGACTCTTCGACTCTCGAAGACGAAGAAGAATGCGACGTCGCCTCAGCCACGGCTTCGGACCTCAACAAGAAGGCCCGGGAATGCGTGGCCATGATTGAAAAGGTGGCCACTAAATCCAGCCACCTCAAGGGCACCTTCCAACGTGCTCTAAAGGATTCAGCGAACACCATTAAAGTGGTAGTGGACACGCTGCAAAATAGAACGTCCACGGAGGAGACTCGGAAGCTGCAGTCGGCCAACAACCGCCTGCAGAAGGAAGTAACGGAGCTTCGCAACCAACTTGCAGAGCTCCAGGAAAGAGTGAGCCACCTTACCGTGCCTCGCTCTTCTACCGCTACCGCGAAAGAGAAAGTACCGGAGGGGACCCAGGTTGAGGACTGGTCACGCGCCATCATGTTGGAGGTGGGCAACATGGTGAACGCAAGGATGGGAGCCTTTGAGGACAGGCTTCTGCCCGAAAAGCGCCTTCGTCCCCCGCTCGCTGCAGACAGGCGGAAGGCTTTGGCGTCCATCGAACAGGAGCCGCAGCCAGGAACATCAAGAGATGTTTTTGTTGGGCCCAGCCGCGCACGTGCAGCACCTGTGGCTCCAAAAGAAAAAGAGAAGAGGAAGAAAAAGAAGGGGAAAAAGGGAGTCGTGCAATCGGCATCCCAGCAGGAGTCTCAGCCGCTACCCCCTGCCCCAGCTAACATGGAGGAAGGCTGGGTGACGGTGGTTAAACGTGGTAGTAAAAGTGCTTCGGGGAAAAAGGTGTCGCAATCCCAGCAGCAGCTACCAAAGAAGGCCACAGCACAAAAAAGCCAGCAACCACAGAAGAAGAAGTCTCCTAAGCTTCGAGCCCCCACCTCAGCGGCAATTGTCATTGCGCTAAAGCCGGGGGCATCAGAGAAGGGTGCATCATACGCCGACGTAATAGCCCAGGCAAAACGAAGCATAGACCTTGCTAGCCTGGGAATTCCGGCGCTCAGATTCCGGACTGCAGCCACTGGTGCACGCATCCTTGAGGTGCCAGGCGCTACCAGTGGCGATAAGGCGGATACCCTGGCGGGGAAACTGAGAGAAGTCCTCAATACTGATGACATCCTCGTCTCCAGGCCGACTAAGACTGCTGAGCTGCGCATCTCAGGCCTAGATGACTCCGTCACAGTGGAGGAAGTTTCAGCAGCAGTAGCCAAGATAGGGGGATGCCCAGTAGAGGCTGTGAAGACAGGAGAAATTCGCCGAAACTTCACAGGCCTTGGTGCTACTGTGACGAAGTGTCCAGTGGCAGCGGCCAAAAATGTGGTAAGCAGCGGTCGGCTACTTGTGGGGTGGGTCTCAGCCAGTGTAAAGCTGATGGCTCCGAAACCCCTGAGATGCTACCGCTGTCTACAAACAGGGCATGTTGGTGTGCAATGCACCTCCGAAGTTGACCGTAGCGGCATTTGCTACCGTTGCGGTCAACTCGGGCACAAGGCTGCAGAGTGCTCAGCTGCGCCGCACTGCGCATTATGTGCGGCGGCTGGCAAACCCGCCGATCATAGGATTGGGGCAAAAACTTGTGCTCCACCCACTAAAAAGAATGGCAGAAGAGTTGTTGCTGCGGCCAAGACCCAGCAAGAGCCCACTAACCCTGTGCGGGAACCGGAGGATCGTATGGACGTCCATCAGTAATGGCTCTCCGTATTCTCCAAACGAACCTCAACCACTCCGCCAGGGCTCAGGATCTGTTGATGCAGAGCATGGCGGAGTGCTTGATACACGTAGCAGTAGTCGCGGAGCCCTACCACGTACCCTCTCGGGATAACTGGGTAGGGGACCGTGACAGTTCTGTAGTTGTGATCTCGCAGGTTGCTGCCGACTCCCCGCCAATCGAAAGAGTAGTGAGTGGCCCTGGGTGCGTCGCAGCCTTGATTGGAGACACAGTGGTCATTGGCGTGTACTTCTCCCCGAATAGAAGTCTCGCGGAATTTGAGGTTTTTCTCACTGAAGTGGATTCATTGCTTGTTTGGAGTCGCCCTCACCATGTACTGATTGCTGGCGATCTCAATGCCAAGTCTGTAACGTGGGGATCCGCCGTTACAGATGCACGTGGTGAGGTGCTAGAGGAATGGGCATTAGCGGCTGGGCTCGTGGTGCTTAACCGAGGGACAGTAAACACGTGCGTGCGTCAGCAGGGGGGCTCCGTTGTGGATATAACGTTCGCAACCCCCGTGCTTGCGCGCCGTGTTCATGGTTGGAAGGTACTGGAGGAGGTGGAGACATTGTCGGATCATCGATACATTCGGTTTGATGTCTCCCCTCTTCCAGGGGTTCCTAGAGGTCCAATCCGGCCTTTGAGCGGGGACAATCGACGCTGGGCCCTTAAACGTCTGGACAGGGAAGTGCTGGTTGAGGCTGCTCTTGTCCAGTCATGGCTCCCAAGGCCAGAAGGGCCAGTGGAGGCCGAAGAAGAGGCGGAATGGTTCTGCAGATCGGTATCGCAGGCGTGCGATGCGTCCATGCCCAGATGCAAACCATTTCCGCCTCGGCGCAGAGTGTATTGGTGGTCTTCAGAGATTGCCGCGCTTCGCGAGGCGTGCGTTGCGGCGAGGCGCCAGTACACCCGCCATCGTCGAAGGAGGCAAAGGGATTCTGAGAGGGAAGCTGAGCTCTATGCCTCTTACAGAGAAGCAGCAAAAACTCTCAAGATCGCGATAGCTGAGGCCAAGACAACCGGCTGGAATGAAATGCTGGAGACTCTGAGTAACGACCCATGGGGAAGGCCCTACAAAATGGTGCGGAAGAAGCTCCGTACCTGGGCTCCCCCACTCACACAGAGTCTCCAGCCACAGTTTTTGGAGGAAGTGGTGGCCACGCTGTTTCCGCATGCAGAAGAGCACAGACCATCGACAATTCGGCAGTTGTCTGAGGATCAGGTCAATGATGAGGAGGTACCACAGGTCACCGATGGGGAATTAGGAGCCGCTGTGTTGCGAATGCGGGCCAAAAACACGGCCCCAGGACCTGACGGGATACCCGGGCGGGTGCTCGCAATAGCCATCAATGAGGCTCTCGAGGCCCGATTTAAGGACCTACTTGATGCGTGCTTTGCTCAGGGGGTCTTCCCTTCCAAGTGGAAATCCGGGAAACTGGTTCTGCTGAAAAAGGAGGGGCGCCCTGCAGATTCGCCGGCGGCCTATCGGCCCATTGTACTCCTCGACGAGGCGGGGAAACTCTTCGAGCGTGTCATCGCTTACCGCCTCGTCACGCACCTGGACAGTGTAGGTCCTAATCTGGCTGACAGTCAGTACGGTTTTCGCAGGGGCAGGTCCACCGTGGATGCGATTTCACGGGTGAGGGCCCTAGCGGAAGAAGCCGTGTCCAGGGGAGAGGTTGTCTTGGCGGTGTCACTTGACATCGCTAATGCCTTTAATACCCTCCCCTGGAACTGTATAAAAGAGGCACTCTTCTACCATCGGGTACCCCCCTATTTACGCCGAATTGTTGAGGCGTACTTATCAGACAGGTATGTCACGTACCCGGGGCGAGACGGATGGAGTCAGCAGGCGATGTCGCGCGGTGTTCCACAGGGGTCGGTTCTAGGGCCACTCTTGTGGAATATAGGATACGATTGGGTCCTTCGTGGCGCCAACCTGAAGGGTATAAGCCTTGTGTGTTATGCTGACGACACACTAGTAACGGCACGCGGGGCTAATTATAGGGCGGTGTCTCTCGTAGCAACGGCAGGTGTTGCCCAGGTTGTTGGCCGAATAAGGAGGCTTGGTTTAACCGTGGCTCTGAACAAATCCGAGGCTTTGTTTTTCCACGGGCCTAGGAACAAGCCTCCGCCTGATGCTCGTCTTATCGTGGGCGGTGTCTCCATCGCCGTCGGGTCGACGATGAAGTATTTAGGACTTGTCCTCGACGGCCGGTGGAGCTTTAGGGAGCACTTCAAACAACTGGCTCCCAAACTGATTAAGACAGCATCAGCGCTAGGAGGATTGCTTCCGAATTTAGGAGGACCAAACGGCAGTTGTCGGCGCTTGTACACTGGGGTTGTCCGGTCGATGGCGCTGTACGGTGCCCCAATCTGGGTGGACTCCCTGACTGCCCATAACAGGACTCTCCTTCGGAGACCACAGAGAGTCATTGCAGTTAGGGCAATCAGAGGGTACCATACGATCTCGTACGAAGCAGCGTGTGTCATGGCCGGAACCATTCCTTGGGACCTCGATGCACAAGTGTTGGCAAAAGGTTACCATCGCATGGCCTTATATAAGGCCGAGGGAACGTTTCCTCCTTCTGGGGTACAGAAGCGGTGGAAGAAAGAGGACCAGATGGAGGCCTTCCATCAATGGAAACAGCGTTTAGTGGCGCCTAGTGCGGGCCACCGAACAATAGAGGCGATACGTCCCGTCCTCGATGGCTGGGTGGCTCGCAAGCATGGGGTTCTCTCATTTCGATTGGTGCAGATCCTGTCAGGGCATGGCTGTTTTGGCAGGTATTTGTGCAATGTCGCCAGGAGAGAACCCACCACTGAATGTCATCAGTGTGGGTGTATAGAAGACACAGCAGAGCACACCTTTGCTGTATGTCCAGAGTGGAGCGATTCGCGGGCTGAGCTCGTAGCCTTGGTGGGCTCGGACCTCTCACTCCCAACTGTTGTGTCCGCAATGGTTGGCAGTCAGAGGTCATGGGAAGCAGTGCAGTCATTCTGCGAGCACGTAATGTGCATGAAAGAGGAAGCTGAGCGGATTAGGGAAGAGGACATCACTAATCCAATCAGAAGGAGAAGATTGGGGAGAAGGCGAGAGGCGCATGAGCGCCGTCTACCCCCTTAATTTGGGCCACTGGGTGGCAGACATGGGGAGTCTGTCACCTACAAAGTGTAGCCCCGCAGCGGTATGACGTGTTGTGTGTTCCAACACGTCGTCTGAAGAAGGTACGAGACCAATGTCTCAATTTTGAAGGGCCCGTCACCGGGCAAGCGCTGCAAGGGTCGCAGTGGTCGTAACACAACGTACCTGCTATCCTTGTGCACAAAGCGCCTCGAAGGAACGCCAATAGGTTTTAGTGGGTATTTCCTCCAAGTTTGGAGGGCGAGTCCCACATAACCTCCCGTATTCCCCGAAATACGGGAGGTATGCATAAACGCATTTCCTATTGTAAAAAAAGGTTAGGTTGGGCGGGCGGGTCTGGGTTTATCCATTAATGGAGCGTTCCGAGACTCCAGCGGCAGCCTAACGGCTGTTCGGCGCATTGGATAAGTCCAGGCCTACCTATCCATCCCGTGATGGATAGGGGGTGAGGTCTTGAGGGTAGCGCAGGTCGTGACGATCCTCAAGGCAAGTCTGGTGGAGATCCTTTCCGAGGTTCACCATGCCTATTAGTCTCGCCTCCTTCAGAGGCGGGGCGTTACTGAAACCACCAGGCGCCGCGTGTGGGTTTGGGGGGGATTTAGTTGTTGGGTGGGGTAGTCGGGTTTGGAGTAGGGCCTCTCCGCGTGTCCCCTATTGGGCACAGCGGATGACGTTAGCTCCTGAGGAGGTAGAGTAGCCCTTTTCAGGGCTCATAAATAGGTGGGTTAGGGTCCAGTGGGACACCTTCCGGAGCCCTTTTCAGGGCTCAGCGGACTTTCGAGTCGTGGGATGGCGGGCCTGCAAGGTCTGCGGCGCGGCAGGGCTGGTCAACTCGGCTACCCTGTCGGGCAAACCGGAGGAGCCAGTAATGGCTATGTAGGTGGAGCTTGGTCGGCGTCTCAGCCATATGCTGAGTAGCGGCGATGCGAGCGGGACGGGTTCGGTGTGCACTTACCCTGCCTCCGAACAGGCCTTCGGGCCACCGTCCACAAATCGTAACCCCCCCGTTAGATGCGGATCACGTCTCGTGTCTTGAAGGGGGGCCGAGGGTCTTGGCTTAACTGCCCGGGCCGCGAGGAAGAAAACCTCTCTAAAAAATTACCCCCACCCTAAGCTGCGACGCGTGGCGAGAGGGTGTTCATGGCTGTGGGGGAGCACAGTTCCTAGCGCGGTCCCCGCGGGAGTACCGGCCGAATCTTCTTGCGGGTTACGTTAGGCTTACCCAGTCACAGGGGGCACTGACTGGGCGGACCGTTTTTCCCCCATACTCGTGGGATTTAATTATGGATACATTAAAAAACAAAAACCAAGATGTAAGGGAGGAGGCGCTATGCGCAAAAAACGTGGAAGATGGGAGAAAATCTGGGAAGGCCGTTGTCGTTCTAGAGAGACTTTCAGACGATGACCTTATTACAAGGTCGAAGTGCGTAGATCTGTCAGAGTCTGACTCCGACGTGAGTTTTGCGTCGGTGACTTCTAGGAGGTCATCGCCTGGTGTATGGCGTAAACGCCTGAGGAGCGAAGAGGAGGGAGACTTTTCGGACGACGCCTCGCCGTTGCCCAAAGTCTCTCATGCTCGTCGAGGGCGTGGACGCCCGCCCACCACTGGGCAATACGTCGGTCTGGCGCAAGCTAAGGCCGAACTGAATCAAGCCAGAGAGGAGGAATTACGCCTCATTGCCGAGAGGGAATTGGCTGAGGAATTACAGCAGAAGCAAGTGGCTACAAAAGCCTTCTTTAAGAAGGTGCACTCGGTTTCTGCGCCTGAGGTGGAGGGCCGCGATGCGGCCCAATTGGAAACAATGGTGTTAGACTCCGTGGACACCATATCAAAAATTGCTACGAAGTCCAAGAACCTTAAGGGCACGTACGTGAGGGCCCTGAAGGAGGCTGCTGAGGTTATTAAGGCCTCCTTCGAGGTAACACGGGCACGTACGATGCCTGAGGAGATGGCCTTGTTGGTCAGCGCCAACAAGCAGCTTACGGAGGAGCTCAAGCAGCTTCGCCGTGAGTTAGAAGAATTGAGGACTGTGCGTGTGACATCAGCACCAGTTCCTGCTCCAATGCAGGCTCCAGCCCTTGAGGATGTAATGCGGACGGTCATGGTGCAGGTGGGCACCATGATTAATGCCCGCTTTGAGGGTCTAGAAGAGCGACTTCTCCCTGAGAAGCGACTCAGGCCACCTTTGGCCGCTGACAGAAGGAGAGCTGAAGCGGCTCCAAAGTCGGCTGTGGCCAGCACGTCGGCGTTGGGCCCGCCTGTACACCCTACCACCCAAGTTCCAGAACCCAAAACTGGGAAAACTAGAAAAGGGAAGAAGAGTAAGGGGAAGGCCGTCTCTGCCGTCTCTGCCACCACTGCAGAGGTAGAGCCCGCCTCCATACGACCAGACCCCCGCCCAACTGCTCCAACGCAAGAGACGTGGGTAACGGTCGTGAAACGTGGCGCCAAAAAGGGCAAGTCGGTCGATACGGGTAAGTCGAGGTCATCCGCTCCCAAAAGAGCCTCGGAGCTGAAAACCTCGAAGCCCGAGAAGAAAGGGACTAAACTCCGTCCACCACGCACTGCAGCGGTGGTGATCACACTTCAGCCGGAAGCAGCCGGTAAAGGCATCACCTATGCGAAGGTGCTCGCGGAAGCCAAGTCCCGCATTGACCTTGGGACACTTGGAGTACCTCCTTTGAGGATGAGGACTGCAGCCACAGGAGCCCGTATCCTGGAGGTCGCTGGGGTCGAAAAGGGGGAAAAAGCGGACTCTCTGGCTGCAAAGCTCAACGAGGTGTTCCAAGAAGTGGAAGAAGTGCGAGTATCCAGGCCAGTCATCTCGGCAGATCTGCGTGTAAGTGGCCTGGATGACTCTGTCACCCCCGAAGAGCTGGTGGAGGCTCTTGCCAAAGCTGGGACATGCGCGACAGAAAACGTCAAAGTTGGAGCAATAAGAAAGGGCCAGGCCGGAATGGGCACGGCCTTTGTACGCTGCCCCGTCGAAGCTGCCCAAAAAATTGGGAACCGTCTGCTGGTCGGATGGGTAGCGGCGCAGGTTCGCATCCTTGATGCTAGGCCTCGCCGTTGCTTCAGATGTCTAGCGACGGGTCACGTTTGGGCACAGTGTAAGTCGGATGTTGACCGTAGCAAGGATTGCTATCGTTGCGGTCAACCCGGCCATAAAGCCAGCGATTGTACCGCCGCCCCTCACTGTACTTTATGTGCAGATGCGGGCAAACCGGCGGCTCACCTCTCCGGGGGCAAGGCATGTGCCAAGCCCCCGACAAAGACAGGGGCGAGAAGGAAATCGGCTAAGACTGAGGCCAGTGCCAAGTCTCAGCCGACTCGCTCCGTAGTGGAGCAGGTGGATTCCATGGAGGTTAGCTAGGATGGTTATGAAGTTCCTCCAGGCTAACATCAACCACTCCGCCCGGGCACAGGACCTTCTTCTCCAATGCCTGGCGGAGCGGTCGATTCAGGTAGCAGTGGTTGCTGAGCCACACCTGGTTCCACCCAGGTCCGATTGGGTTGGGGATCTTGACGGTGTGGTTGCAATCACCACCCAATCGCCGGCGCACTCTCCAAGTCTCGATGCAGTTGTGAGAGGCAGAGGGTATATCTCAGCTCGTGTTGGCCAAACATCTGTCGTTGGAGTGTATCACTCTCCTAACGCACCCCTCCACGAGTTAGAATCCCTTCTTGGTGAGTTGGGGACTTTAGTTAGCCGAAGTCGTCCTCTGCCTGTTGTCGTCCTCGGAGATCTCAATGCCAAATCCACGGCGTGGGGATCATCGATGACTGACGCGCGTGGTAGAGCGGTGATGGAGTGGCTAACGGAGACAGGCCTATGCGTCCTTAACACAGGATCTGTGCAGACGTGTGTGCGGCAGCGGGGTGGGTCAGTTATTGACGTGACCTTTGCCACCCCTGAGATCGCTCGTCAGATCAGAGACTGGGAGGTGTTGGATGAGGAGACACTCTCCGACCACCGCTACATACGCTTCAACATCTCCTTGTCCCATTCAAATCTGGATAGGCAGAGGCTTCCTGATTTTGGGCCACGGTGGGTCCTCAATCGGTTGAATTCGGAGTTGTTGCGGGAAGCTGCCACTGTACAGGCATGGAACGCTCCACCCTCCGAGCCGACGGAGTTAGACGAGGAAGCCGACAAACTGTGTGAAGCAATGGCACACGTTTGCGACGCATCGATGCCCCGCGCACGGGCACCTCCATCCAAACGCCAGGTCTACTGGTGGACGGAGGAAATTGCCCAGCTACGTCGCGAATGCTTGGCTAGGCGCCGGCGGTATCAGAGGTACCGGAGGAGAAGACTCCAAGAGACGGCTGAGTCTGACGCTCTCTACGCGGCCTATAGAGAGTCGTCTAAGTCCCTCCGCGTGACAATTGGCGAGGCCAAGGCGCAAGCTTGGCGGCAGCTGTTGGAGACGCTGGAGGTTGATCCATGGGGTCGGCCATATCGACTGGCGCGACAGAAACTCCGCCCTTGGGCTCCGCCCATCACAACCACTCTGGAACCCGCGGTCCTGCAACGAGTGGTAGAGGGTCTATTCCCTGGCGCACATGGGAGCTATCTAGTAGTGCCACAGAGGGAACATGACAATGTGACGATGAGTGGCTCTCCTGGTAGTCCCCCCGCAATAACGGATGGAGAACTTGGTGCCGCCGTGTTTCGAATGAAGGCACGGAACACGGCGCCAGGACCTGATGGCATACCCGGCCGTGCATGGGCCCTCGCCCAAGACGCCCTGGATTCCCGCCTGAAGGGCTTGTTTGAGCGCTGCCTGCGGGAGGGGAAATTCCCTAAAAGATGGAAGCGGGGCAAGCTTGTCCTTCTTCGTAAGGATGGGCGCCCATCAGATGAACCGGCGGGATATCGCCCAATCGTGCTCCTTGACGAGGCGGGCAAGATGCTGGAGCGTATCATTGTTTCCCGCCTCGTTGACCATTTGGAGACGATAGGCCCGGACTTGGCTGGTACTCAATTCGGGTTTCGTAGAGGTCGCTCTACCTTGGATGCAATATCC
The DNA here is from genome assembly GCA_947359385.1 of Chesias legatella. Classification (NCBI taxonomy): domain Eukaryota; kingdom Metazoa; phylum Arthropoda; class Insecta; order Lepidoptera; family Geometridae; genus Chesias; species Chesias legatella. Next base: position 3,990,314 of record OX375791.1, read on the forward strand.
TGTCTGCGCGACCTCTACGAGAAAGCGTGCTCCAGTGGCGGCGTTATGTTGGCGGTGTCTTTAGACATCGCCAATGCTTTTAATACGCTGCCGTGGAGCACGATAATGGAGGGACTGAAGTACCATCAAGTACCTGAGTATCTCCTACGACTTGTTGGGGATTATCTCTCTGATAGGGAGGTAGTCTTCCCGACGAGCGAAGGATTGGGACGGAGACCTATGGCGCGTGGTGTTCCGCAGGGGTCCGCTTTAGGCCCACTCCTGTGGAACGTCGGATATGACTGGGTCCTCCGGGGCGCTAACCTCCGTGGCGTCGGCATCGTTTGTTATGCCGACGACACACTGGTCACCGCTCGGGGGAAGACCTACAGAGAGGCGTCGATACTGGCTACGGCCGGAGTCGCAGCGGTCGTGGCCAGAGTCCGGCGGCTGGGCCTGGAGGTGGCTCTTCGTAAATCCGAGGCCATCTGTTTTCATGGTCCTCGGTTAGGGCCTCCTGCTGGCTCCAACATCGTGGTGGGCGGTACGCCAATAGCTGTCGGGTCGACGCTTAAATACCTCGGTGTTGTGCTCGACAGCAGGTGGAGGTTCGGAGAACACCTGCAGCGTTTGTCACCCAAACTCATGGGGACCGCTGCTGCACTGAGCCGTCTTCTCCCTAATCTTGGAGGGGGAAATTCGAGCTGCCGCCACCTTTACATGGCGGTGGTGAGATCGATGGCCCTGTATGGTGCCCCTATATGGGCTGGGACCCTGAACTCCCGAGAGACAGCCTTGCTCCACAGGGCGCAAAGGGTGATGGCTCTGAGAGTGTGCAGAGGGTATCGCACGCTTTCGCACGAGGTTGCCTGCGTCATAGCCGGGTCCCTTCCATGGGACTTGGAAGCCGACATTCTGGCAGATGTATATAGTCGCTTAGTGAGGGGCCGTGAACAGGACCTCCGTCCATTACCACAGGAGGTGGTTAGCTGGCGGCGAGATGCCAGGTCAGTGGCCTTGAGTGCCTGGAGAGAACGGCTTCTCACGGGACCTGCACAGAGGGGAGCTGGAGCTATCAGGCTCTTGCAGGCAATACAGCCTGTACTTTTGGAATGGGTACAGCGGAAACACGGTGCGCTGACTTATCGGCTTACACAGGTACTCTCGGGACACGGTTGTTTCGGGAGGTACCTGTGTAACGTAGCCAAAAGGGAGGCGACCCCAGTGTGCCACAGTTGTGGCTGCGCAGAAGACACCGCCCAACATGCGTTGGAAGAGTGTCCTGGTGAGGAGGATCCGCGGCATGCTTTAATTGCAGTAGTGGGTATGGACCTTTCCTTGTCAGCCATCATACTCAAGATGGTTGATGACGAAAGGTCATGGAGTGCAATGGTTACCTTCTGTGAGAAAGTCATCTCAAGAAGGGAAGAAGAAGAGCGGGAGAGAGAGAGAGATCCTCTCTCTCTTCCGCTCCGGAGAGCACGGACACGGAGGCGAGCTAACCGAGCTCGCACCCCGTCTCCGCTTGGAGGGCCTGGGGCGTTGGATGCGGGGGCGTCCGGCGCTCCGCAACATAGGCCCTCGTGAGGTGTAGGTGCCCAAGTGTTCCCGGGCACCTCCCTTGTTGTTATTTTTACATTTGTTATTTTTTACATTTGTTATTTTTTACACTTGTTGAGTAGTTTTATTGGAGGGCATCAATCCTTCCAAAGGTGGGTCCGCTGAACCGACGCAGCGGACACCAGCATGAACGGGGGTGGCGGAGAATGTGAAAACGGACCCGCTCCCCCCGTTTGTTGCTGAATTAGAAGGAACACTATGTGGTTTTAGTCGGTAGTGACGCGCGGGCTGTAACTATTGTTTTAATAGCGTCTAGCCCGACATATCCCGCTTGCTTCCCCCGAAGCGAGCGGGAATGCGTAAAGGCATTTCCACATATAAAAAAAAAAAAAAAAAAAAAAAAAAAGGTTAGGTTGGGCGGGGCGGGTCTGGGTTTATCCATTAATGGAGCGTTCCGAGACTCCAGCGGCAGCCTAACGGCTGTTCGGCGCATTGGATAAGTCCAGGCCTACCTATCCATCCCGTGATGGATAGGGGGTGAGGTCTTGAGGGTAGCGCAGGTCGTGACGATCCTCAAGGCAAGTCTGGTGGAGATCCTTTCCGAGGTTCACCATGCCTATTAGTCTCGCCTCCTTCAGAGGCGGGGCGTTACTGAAACCACCAGGCGCCGCGTGTGGGTTTGGGGGGGATTTAGTTGTTGGGTGGGGTAGTCGGGGTAATGGAGTTGGGCCTCTCCGCGTGTCCCCTATTGGGCACAGCGGATGGATGGCACTACAGAGGTGGCAAAGTCCAGTGGGACTGTAGAGTAGCCCTTTTCAGGGCTCATAATCGTTGGGGTAGGGTCCAGAAGGACACCTTCCGGAGCCCTTTTCAGGGCTCAGCGGACTTTCGAGTCGTGGGATGGCGGGCCTGCAAGGCCTGCGGCGCGGCAGGGAACGGTCAACTCGGCCACCCTGTCGGGCAACGTTGTCACGGTGTTCTGTCACCGTAGAGGTGGATAGTAGACGGGCCTGACGTGTACTCACACTACCGTTGGGCAGGCATCCTTGCCACCGTCATTGGGAGAAACTGTGCCATTTCTCTCTCCGATACTGCTGTGTTGTCTTCAACGACCCCCGTTGTGGCATAAGGGGGTACGTCGCGGCATGGCGGTGTCGATGGCGGGCTTGCCTTAATTGGCCGGCCTGCGGGAAGGAAAACCCGAGTTAAACCCGTGAAGGAAAACACGTTAACACCCTGCGGATACCACGGGACCTCCGTCAGTATGTACCGTTACCTTGGGATGGCCGTTACCGGGGTGGACCATTATTTCGGCCACTACTCGTGGGAATAAAAATGGAATCTTTTAAAACAAAAAACAAAACCGAAGAAAGGGAGGAGGCGCTATGCGCAAAAAAGATGTTAGATGGGAGAAAATCTGGGAAGGCCGTTGTCTTACTAGATAGACTTTCAGATGATGACCTTGCAAGGTCGAGGTGTGTAAACCTGTCAGAGTCAGACTCTGACGTGAGTTTTGAGTCGGTGGTTTCGGAGAAGTCGACTTCCAGCTTGTGGAGAAAACGACCCCGAAATGGGGAAGAGGAGGACAACTCGGACGATGCCTCGCCGTTGCCGAAGGTTTCTGCGGCTCGGCGTGGGCGTGGACGTCCCCCAAGTACTGGAGAGTACGTAGGGCTCGCAAAAGCCAAAGCGGAGCTGAATAAGGCCAGAGAAGAAGAGCTCAGGCTTATCGCCGAGCAAGAATTCGCAGAGGAGATGCGAAGAAAGCAAGCGACGACAAGTGCGTATTTTAAAAAATCGCAGTCGTCTGCTATGCCTGAGGTGGAGGGCCGCGATGCGGCCCAATTAGAAACCATGGTGATGGACTCCGTGAACACCATAGCTAAGATAGCCACGAAGTCCAAAAACTTGAAGGGCACGTACGTTCGGGCTCTGAAGGAAGCTGCAGAAATCATCAAGGCCTCCTTTCAAGAGTCACGGACGCGTTCGATGCCAGAGGAGATGGCTTTATTGGTAAGAGCCAACCAACAGCTGACTGGGGAGTTAAAACAACTTCGCCGGGAAATGGAAGAGCTGCGTGCTGCTCAGGCTCACCCAGCTCCTGCTCCAGCTCCAATCCAGGCCCCAGCCCTGGACGTAGTCCTGCAAAAAGTCATGGTACAGGTGGGCACCATGATTAACGCACGGTTCGAGGGTCTGGAGGAGAGACTACTCCCGGAGAAACGTCTCAGGCCGCCTCTGGCTGCTGATAGACGGAGAGAAGAAGCTGCGTTGGTGTCAGCTACGGCCAGTAGTTTGGCGTCAGTAACGCCTGCGCCTTCTACCTCCAGAGGGCTGGAACCCAAAAAGGTGAAACCTAAAAAGGGGGCGAAGAAAGGTAAAGGAAAAACTATTCCTGCTGCTGCCGGCTCTGCCGAGGTTGAGCTGGACTCTGAGCAGCCAGAGATACGCCCGTCAGCTCCGTTGAAAGAGACGTGGGTAACGGTGGTTAAGCGGGGCTCAAAAACGAGCAAGGCACCTAGCAGAACAAAAACTAGGTCCTTCCCACCCGAGAGAGCTGAAGTCCGAAGGTCCCAGGCCACTTCAAAAAAGACGGAGAATAAGGCTGCGAAACTCCGCCTTCCTAGCACTGCAGCTGTAGTTATCGCCCTGCAGCCGGAGGCCGCGGAGAGAGGCATAACCTATGCCAAGGTGCTGGCGGAGGCGAAGGGCCGGATAGACCTTGGAGCCCTAGGGGTGCCACCTCTAAGAATTAGGACTGCGGCTAACGGTGCACGAATCCTCGAGATCGCGGGTTCTGAGAAGGCAGGAAAAGCGGACTCCTTGGCTGCAAAGCTCAAGGAGGTATTCCAAGACGTAGAGGATGTACGAGTGTCCAGGCCGGTCATCTCAACAGACTTGAGGGTGAGCGGTCTGGATGACTCCATAAGCCCCGAAGAGCTAGTGGAGGCTCTTGCCAAAGCCGGTGGATGCTCTCCACAAGCAATCAAAGCCGGGGCAATTAAAAAAGGACAAGCGGGAATGGGCACCGCATTTGTCCGCTGCCCCATGGAGGCTGCAAAAAAGATTGCGGGGAATGGCAACCGACTTCTAGTCGGATGGGTATCGGCGCAGGTTCGCATCCTTGATGCTAGGCCTCGTCGATGCTACAGGTGCTTCGAATTGGGTCACTTAGGGGCCCAGTGCAAGTCGGAGGTTGATCGCAGCAAGGATTGTTACCGCTGCGGTCAACAGGGCCACATGGCCAGCGAATGTTCTGCCGCCCCCCACTGCCCTCTTTGTACAGCAGCGGGTAAACCAGCGGACCACCTCTTCGGGGGCAAGGCATGCGCCAAGCCCCCGACTAAGAAAGGGGCCAAGCGGAGGTCAGCTGTGACTGAGGCCAACGCCAAGTCACAGCCGACTCACCCTGAAACGGAGCAGGCGGATCGCATGGAGGAAAGCTAGTATGGCTGTAACATTCCTCCAGGCGAATATCAACCACTCTGCCCGGGCCCAGGACCTTTTACTCCAGTGCCTGGCAGAGCGGTCGATCCAGGTCGGCGTGATTACAGAGCCGTACCGGGTTCCACCCCGGTCAGATTGGATAGGGGATCTGTGCGGCGTGGTCGCAATCACCACGCAATCACCAATGCAGACGCCATCTTTAGAAGAAGTCGGGAGAGGTAGAGGGTATGTTGCAGCGCGAGCTGGACATATGGTTGTCGTTGGGGTGTATCACTCCCCCAATGCTCCCCTCCACGAGCTCGAAACCCTCCTCGATGAGCTGGGAATATTGGTTGGCCGGAGTCGTCCTCTGCCTGTCGTTGTCCTCGGAGACCTCAACGCCAAATCCTCGGCGTGGGGATCCCCGACGACTGACGCACGGGGAAGAATAGTCGCTGAGTGGCTTGCGGAGATCGGCCTGTGCGTCCTTAATAGAGGGTCAGTGCAGACATGCGTGCGTCAGCTGGGTGGGTCGGTGGTCGATGTGACCTTCGCCACCCCTGAAGTGGCACGTCGGATCCGGGACTGGAAGGTGTTAGTGGATGAAGAGACCCTATCCGACCACCGCTACATCCGGTTCAGCGTATCTGTGTCTCAAGCAGAACAGATTAGGCAGAGGTTACCTGAAACAGGGCCACGGTGGGTTCTTAAACGTCTGAACCTAGACCTGCTGCAGGAGGCGGCAATTGTTCAGGCGTGGAATGCCTCACCGTCCGAGCCGGTAGAGTTGGACGCAGAGGCCGACGAATTGTGTGCGGCGATGATGCGCGTCTGCGATGCAGCAATGCCTCGCGCACGGGCACCTCCACCCAAGCGCCAGGTCTACTGGTGGTCGGCCGAAATTGGTGAGATCCGTCAACAATGCGTGACGAGACGCCGGCAGTACCAGAGATACCGGAGGAGGAGGCGTCAGGAAGCAGCTCAGCTGGAAGCCCTGTACGCTGCATACAGAGAGGCGTCTAAGGCTCTTCGCTTTGCCATCGGCGAGGCCAAGGCACAAGCATGGCGCCAATTGCTGGAGACATTGGAGCATGACCCATGGGGTCGGCCGTACAGGTTGGCGCGGCAAAAGCTCCGCCCCTGGTCTCCACCTGCCTCCAGCACTTTGCAGCCTGAAGTCCTGCGACGGGTGGTCGAGGGACTGTTCCCAGGTGCTCCTGGAGGGGAATTCTTCCCTCCCGCCTCAGTGATTCCACAGAGGGAAGGTTTTGCAGAGGTGGAAGGAGACACTCCCCCTCCAGTAACCGATGGTGAGCTGGGTGCAGCCATACTCCGTATGAAGGCGAGGAACACTGCGCCAGGACCCGATGGCATACCTGGTCGTGCGTGGGCTCTCGCTCAAGATGCGCTGGCTACCCGCCTGAAGGCCCTCTTTGACCGCTGCCTGCGGGAGGGGAGATTCCCGAAGCGGTGGAAACGGGGCAGACTTGTCCTCCTCCGTAAGAACGGGCGCCCGTCGGACGAACCAGCGGGATACCGCCCGATCGTACTGCTGGACGAGGCTGGGAAGATGTTGGAGCGTGTTGTCGCTGCTCGCCTCGTCGAACATCTCGAGGGTGTCGGGCCGGACCTAGCCAATGTCCAGTTTGGGTTCCGTAGAGGTCGCTCGACCCTGGACGCAATTTCCTGCTTGCGCAACCTCTACGAGGAGGCGTGCTCCAGTGGCGGCGTTATGTTGGCGGTGTCTTTAGACATCGCCAATGCTTTTAATACGCTGCCGTGGAGCACGATATTGGAGGGACTGAGGTACCACTGTGTGCCTCAGTACCTCCAAAAGCTTGTTGGGGATTATCTCTCCGACAGAGAGGTAGTCTTCCCAACGAGAGAAGGTGAGGGAAGATGTCCCATGACGCGTGGTGTTCCGCAGGGGTCCGCTTTAGGCCCTCTCCTGTGGAACGTCGGATATGACTGGGTCCTCCGGGGCGCTAACCTCCGTGGCGTCGGCATCATTTGTTATGCCGACGACACACTGGTCACCGCTCGGGGGAAGACCTACAGAGAGGCGTCGATACTGGCTACGGCCGGAGTCGCAGCGGTCGTGGCCAGAGTCCGGCGGCTGGGCCTGGAGGTGGCTCTTCGTAAATCCGAGGCCATCTGTTTTCATGGTCCTCGGTTAGGGCCTCCTGCAGGCTCCAACATCGTGGTGGGCGGTACGCCAATAGCTGTCGGGTCGACGCTTAAATACCTCGGTGTTGTGCTCGACAGCAGGTGGAGGTTTGGAGAACACCTGCAGCGTTTGTCACCCAAACTCATGGGGACCGCTGCTGCACTAAGCCGTCTTCTCCCTAATCTCGGAGGGGGAAATTCGAGCTGCCGCCACCTTTACATGGCGGTGGTGAGATCGATGGCCCTGTATGGTGCCCCTATATGGGCTGGGACCCTAAACTCCCGAGAGACAGCCTTGCTCCACAGGGCGCAAAGGGTGATGGCTGTGAGAGTGTGCAGAGGATATCGCACGCTTTCGCACGAGGTGGCCTGCGTCATAGCCGGGTCCCTTCCATGGGACTTGGAAGCCGACATCCTGGCAGACGTGTACAGTCGCTTAGTGAGGGGCCGTGAACAGGACCTCCGTCCATTACCACAGGAGGTGGTTAGCTGGCGGCGAGATGCCAGGTCAGTGGCCTTGAGTGCCTGGAGAGAACGGCTTCTCACGGGACCTGCACAGAGGGGAGCTGGAGCTATCAGGCTCTTGCAGGCAATACAGCCTGTACTTTTGGAGTGGGTACAGCGGAAACACGGTGCGCTGACTTATCGGCTTACACAGGTACTCTCGGGACACGGTTGTTTCGGGAGGTACCTGTGTAACGTAGCCAAAAGGGAGGCGACCCCAGTGTGCCACAGTTGTGGCTGCGCAGAAGACACCGCCCAACATGCGTTGGAAGAGTGTCCTGGTGAGGAGGATCCGCGGCATGCATTAATTGCAGTAGTGGGTATGGACCTTTCCTTGTCAACCATCATTTCAAAGATGGTTGATGATGAAAGGTCTTGGAGCGCAGTGATCGCCTTCTGCGAAACGGTGATTTCGCGAAGGGAAGAAGAAGAGCGGGAGAGAGAGAAAGATCCTCTCTCTCTTCCGCTCCGGAGAGCACGGACACGGAGGCGAGCTAACCGAGCTCGCACCCCGTCTCCGCTTGGAGGGCCTGGGGCGTTGGATGCGGGGGCGTCCGGCGTTCCGCAACATAGGCCCTCGTGAGGTGTAGGTGCCCAAGTGTTCCCGGGCACCTCCCTTGTTGTTATTTTTACATTTGTTATTATTTACATTTGTTATTTTTTACACTTGTTGAGTTGTTTTATCGGAGGGCATTAATCCTTCCAGAGGTGGGTCCGCTGAACCGACGCAGCGGACACCAGCATGAACGGGGGTGGCGGAGAATGTGAAAACGGACCCGCTCCCCCCGTTTGTTGCTACAGAGACGGAACACTATGGGGTTTTAGTCGGTAGTGGCGCGCGGGCTATATCTATTTTTACTAATAGCGTCTAGTCCGACATATCCCGCTTGCTTCCCCCGAAGCGAGCGGGAATGCGTAAAGGCATTTCCCCATATAAAAAAAAAAAAAAAAAAAAAAAAAAAAAAAGGTTAGGTTGGGCGGGTCTGGGTTTATCCATTAATGGAGCGTTCCGAGACTCCAGCGGCAGCCTAACGGCTGTTCGGCGCATTGGATAAGTCCAGGCCTACCTATCCATCCCGTGATGGATAGGGGGTGAGGTCTTGAGGGTAGCGCAGGTCGTGACGATCCTCAAGGCAAGTCTGGTGGAGATCCTTTCCGAGGTTCACCATGCCTATTAGTCTCGCCTCCTTCAGAGGCGGGGCGTTACTGAAACCACCAGGCGCCGCGTGTGGGTTTGGGGGGGATTTAGTTGTTGGGTGGGGTAGTCGGGTTATGGTAGTAGGGCCTCTCCGCGTGCCCCTATGAAGTTAGCATAGGGTACAGGGGATGGGGCTCCTCAGTCATGAGTAGGGTCCGGAAGGGACAATTTAAGGAGCCCTTTTCAGGGCTCAGTGGACCTTTTAGGTCGGTGGATGGCGGGCCTGCAAGGCCTGCGGCGCGGCAGGGAGCGGTCAACTCGGCCACCCTGTCGGGCAACGTTAGAAGTCACGGTGTTCTGTCACCGTCGAGGTGGGTTTAGTAGACGGGCCTGACGTGTACTTACACTACCGTTGGGCAGGCATCCTTGCCACCGTCATTGGGAGAAACTGTGCCATTTCTCCCTCCGATACTGCTGTGTTGTCTTCAACGACCCCCGTTGTGGCATAAGGGGGTACGTCGCGGCATGGCGGTGTCGATGGCGGGCTTGCCTTAATTGGCCGGCCTGCGGGAAGGACAACCCGAGTTAAACCCGTGAAGGAAAACACGTTAACACCCTGCGGATACCACGGGACCTCCGTCAGTATGTACCGTTACCTTGGGATGGCCGTTACCGGGGTGGACCATTATTTCGGCCACTACTCGTGGGAATAAAAATGGAAAATAACTCAACTAAAACTAAAAAGAAGAAGGGGAAAGAGGAGAGAAGGAAGATATCGGAGATGGAGATAGCAGGGTCTGGGTCGGATTCGGCGGCTAGTTATGCTACTGTGACGTCGCTTGATGAGGCGACTGCAAAAAAGATTGGAAAGACGAAGGCTTTGGTGTTGGTAGAGCGGCTTGAGACGAGCGCGCTACAAGTTAAGGGTGAAAAGGTTATCCCGAGGGATAGTAGTATTGAGAAGAGAGACGAAGTCGACATGGCGGAAGTCTCAGGGTCGGAGTCGGTGGTTAGCATATCATCGTCGAAATACTGGGGAGCTGGAAAACGGGCACGATTGGAAGATAGTGACACTGACAGTGCGTCAGAGTTGAATGCCGGTCTTGCTCTCAAAGGCAGTTCTGCCAAAAGAGGGAGAGGGCGGCCATCTACCACGGGCCAGTACGTTGGGCTAGCTGCTGCTAAAGCGGCGTATGTTGCGGCGCAACGAGAAGAAATGGAGATCAGGGCCGAGCAGGAAGTTGCCCAAATGGCTCGGAAATTCAGGAAGACAACTCGCCTTTCAGATTCCTCCACGTTTGACGAGTATGAGGAAGAATGTCAGATCGAGTCTGCGTCAGCTTCCCAAATTAATGAGAAGGTTCAGCACTGCGTGGCAACTATCCAAAAAGTGGCCAGAAAGTCGAAAAACCTGAAAGGTACTTTTCAAGGTGCCCTGAAGGCGGCGGCAACCACCATTAAAGTGGCGGTGGAGGCATTGCACAGCAGGACTTCCACGGAGGAAACCATTAAGCTGCAGGCGGACAACACCCGTCTACAAAAAGAAGTAGCGGAGCTCCGCCAGCAGCTGACGGAGTTGCAGCATAAAGTGGCTCATCTTACCACTCGTACTGCCCCTCGCGCTGTTGAAATGGAAAAGTTGCCAGAAGGGACTATTGTTGAAGACGTAGCGCGTGGCATTATGGTACAAGTAGGTACCATGATGAATGCTAGGTTGGAGGCGTTAGAGGGCAGGCTTCTACCTGAGAAGCGTCTTCGCCCCCCGTTGGCCGCGGACAGGCGGAATGCTGTGGCCTCCAATGCTCCTGCTCTGCAATTGGAGCCATCAAAGTCTGTAACGCCAGAGGTCAGCGTCGTTCAGGCTGCAACTGTGGCCAAGAAGTCCAAAAATAAGAAGGGGAAGAGCAAACCTGTCCAGATGGCACCACCAGTAGAGTCGCTGCCTCTACCCTCAGCACCTAAGCCAGTAGAAGAAAGCTGGGCTACTGTGGTCAAGAAGGGTAAAAAGACGAAAGCTAGCGCTGCTAAGTCAACTCCTGCAGGCAAGTCGCAGAAACCGGTTAAGCAGCAAGTCAAGCTGCGTCCTCCACGCTCTGCGGCCGTAGTGGTAACCCTTCAACCGGGTGCTCAAGAGAAAGGACTAACGTACGAGAAGGTCCTGTCCGAGGCTAAACGCAAAATTGATCTTGCAAGCCTAGGAATTCCTTCTCTACGTATCAAACGAGCAGTGACAGGAGCTCGCATACTGGAGGTTTCAGGGTCTGAAAGCGGAGGGAAAGCTGATTCGTTAGCTGAGAAATTAAAGGAATCCCTCAGTGCAGATATATGGGTATCCAGGCCCACCAAGTTGGTGGAATTGAGAGTGACAGGCTTGGATGATTCGGTCTCCACTGCGGAACTCGTTGCAGCTGTTGCAAAATACGGGGATTGCACTGAAGAGACCGTGAAATGTGGTGAAATCCGTCAAGGTCCATCCGGCCTTGGCACGGCGTGGGTGCGATGTCCAGTGACGGCTGCTAAAAAACTCTCCAAAGATGGTAGACTGTTAGTTGGTTGGGTGTCGGCGCAAGTACATCTTTTGCAGTTCAGGCCCATGAGGTGCTTCAGGTGCCTCGAAATTGGACATGCCAGTATGCTCTGTACTGCGGAGATTGACCGCAGCAAGGAATGCTACAGATGCGGCCAACCTGGTCATAAAGCTGGAGTGTGTAATGTGGAGCCCCACTGTAATTTGTGTGCGGCAGCAAGCAAACCAGCAGACCACAAGCTAGGCAGTAAGGTGTGTGCTGCTAATATGGTCAGCAAGAACAGAAGGAAACAGGATGTGAGGACCAAGAAAACCTCGCAAACTGTCCACCCATTGACCAGACCTATGGTCAGGGAAGAGGAAGTAGCTATGGACACGATCAATTAGTATGGCGCATAAGTTTCTGCAGGCAAATCTCAACCACTCCGCAAGGGCTCAGGATCTCCTAATCCAGAGCATGGCGGAGTGGTTGATTGATATTGCGGTAATATCAGAGCCTTATTTCGTTCCCTCTGGTCATAGTAACTGGGTTGGAGATCAGGAACAGTTGGTGGCCGTAGTCACGCAGGGAGCTCTCTCTATGGATCGAGTAGTAAGGGGAAGGGGATATATTTCTGCGCTGGTGGGAAATATAATTATAGTAGCGGTCTACTTCTCCCCCAATCGACCTCTTTCTGAATTTGAAAGGTATCTTGTAGACATCGGGGCTCTTGTTGGGCAGGGTAGCCCTCATCCCGTACTGGTTCTTGGGGACCTTAATGCCAAGTCGACTGCTTGGGGCTCCTCACGAACTGATTTGCGTGGCGAAATTTTGGAAGAGTGGGTGTTGTCATCTGGTCTCACGATCCTTAATCAGGGAACTTCTTTTACCTGTGTGAGGAGCAACGGTGGTTCTGTAGTGGATGTCTCCTTCTCCACCGCAGATATTGTGCACCGAGTGCATGGCTGGGAAGTTATGACTGAGGTGGAGACGCTATCGGACCACCGATATATCAGGTTCGATGTCAACGCTGCTTCTGTACCTCCAACTTCAGCACAACAGCATGCCAGAGTTGAGCAGCGACGCTGGGCTGTAAGACGATTGGACCGAGAGTTACTGATCGAGGCTGCGATCGTTCAAGCATGGGTGCTAGAAAGTTCATCTCACGTGGAACCTGAAGAGAAAGCTGCATCTTTCGTCGAAGCTCTGGTTCGAACCTGCGATGCAGCCATGCCGAGACTTGGACCCCGACCTCCCAAACGTCAAGTATATTGGTGGTCGTCAGAAATTGCGGAGATACGCAAATCCTGTATGGCTGCCAGGCGACAGTACACTCGGCAACGCGGAAGACGTCGTCGTGATGATGAACTCGAAGCGCGGCTATACGGGATCTATAAGGATGCGAAGGAGGCATTGAAAATTGCCATCAGCAATGCCAAGCGTCAGGCGCGAGAGGAAATGCTGGAGACTCTCAATGAAGATCCGTGGGGAAGACCCTATAAGATGGTCAGGGGGAAACTGCGGCCAATGACAGCTCCACTGACACAGTCCCTAGAGCCTCGTTTGTTAATGGAGGTGGTGTCGTCACTTTTCCCAAATAGAAGGGAACATACACCTCCACCGATGGCATCGAGCAGCGAACGACCTGAGGAAGACGTTGTAGTACCTGAAGTGTCAGATGCAGAGTTGAGAGTTGCTGTGTTGCGGATGCGAGCAAAAAACACTGCTCCTGGGCCAGACGGTGTCCCTGGCCAAGCTTTAGCAGCTGCCCTGAAGGTGCAGTGTCCTTACCTCAGAGATACCTTTGACACCTGCTTGAGTCGGGGACGTTTTCCAAATCAGTGGAAAATAGGTAGGCTAGTCCTATTAAAAAAGGATGGAAGGCCCTCAGACTGCCCGTCAGCCTATCGCCCCATCGTACTCCTGGACGAAGTGAGTAAACTCCTTGAGAGGATAATTGCTGGTCGGCTTGTCGGGCATTTGGATAGCTCAGGTCCTGACCTCAGCGAAAACCAGTTCGGTTTTCGAAGGGGTCGGTCAACTATTATGGCAATTCAGCGCGTAAAGAGTCTGGCAGATGAGGCAGTCTCCAAAGGTGAGGCACTTTTGGCGGTATCCTTAGATATAGCCAATGCCTTCAACACCATGCCTTGGAGCTGCATTGAGGAGGCTCTAAAATACCACCAAGTACCCCACTACCTGAGGAAAATTATCGGCGACTACTTGGACAATAGGTATGTGTCATACAAAGGGCGGGACGGCTGGAACCAGCACAAAATGTCATGCGGTGTTCCACAGGGGTCGGTCCTTGGACCGCTCCTGTGGAATATTGGCTATGACTGGGTTCTTCGTGGTTCCACTCCACATGGAATATATGTCACGTGTTATGCGGATGACACGCTAATTATGGCCCGAGGCAGGACATACCGCGATGCGGCTCTCTTAGCCACAGCTGGAGTTGCACAGTGTGTACACCGAATTCGCAAGTTGGGATTAGAGGTGGCCCTTAGTAAATCTGAGGCCTTGTGCTTTCATGGGCCTCGAAAGGGCCCTCCACTAGGGTCGCATATACAGGTTGGGGGCGTCCGCATCGGTGTCGAGTCGACGATGAAATACCTGGGACTCGTCCTCGACAGCCGATGGGACTTCAAGGCCCACTTTGAACGTTTGGCGCCAAAGTTAATGGGGACGGCAGGTGCATTAGGGAGCCTACTCCCAAATTTGAGTGGAGCAAACGTGAGTTGCCGGCAACTCTTCATGGGGGTTGTTCGATCTATGGCGATGTATGGTGCTCCGATTTGGGCGCCTCACCTCAACAGGCAGACAATTTCTGCTTTACGGAAACCTCAGAGGGCGATGGCCATACGGGTGATTCGAGGATACAGGACAATATCGTACGAAGCAGCGTGTGTCTTGGCGGGATCACTCCCATGGGATTTGGAGGCGCAAGCTCTGGCTTCAATGTACACATGGCGCGAGGAAGCTTTGGGTAGAGGTGAGCGTCCAGCGTTGAGAGAGATGGAAAAACAAAAGCTTGAGATCCGTCTCTCTCTCGTTGAGGAATGGTCGGTAAGGCTAGGAAACGCGTCTGCTGGTCTTAAAACAATTGAGGCGGTAAACCCAGTCATACAAGTGTGGCTGGATAGAAGATTCGGAGTCCTCACCTTCCATTTGACACAGGTGCTCTCAGGGCACGGCTGTTTTGGAAGCTACCTGTGTCGAATCGGAAGGGAGGAAACATCGTGCTGTCATCATTGCGACAGTTGCGATATCGACACGGCTCAGCACACCTTAGAGTGGTGTCCGGAGTGGGCAGAGCAACGTCGTACCTTATGCGACATAATGGGGAGCGACCTCTCCCTTCCAGCCGTCATTAAGTCCATGGTTGAAAGCGAGAGATCGTGGAATGGGATGATCGCATTTTGCGAAGAAGTGATGGCAGCAAAAGAAATGGCGGAAAGGGAACGGGAAGCTACCAGCACAGTCCCGACTCGCACAAGAAGACCTGGACGCAGGAGGAGGGCCTATGGCTCTCTCCAGCCTCCATAGAAACGGCCTTCGGGCGGCAGGTTCGGGAGACTGCCGCCTGTAAGTAAGGCCCGAGATGGTAGCGCGTGGCGTGTTCCCACGCGCTCCTCCAATTGGCAAAGCACAGTCGCACAACCGACTTGAGATGGGGTCCAAATGACCAGCACCGTTGAAGACGTAGTAGAATGTCCGCGAACCTACTGTCTCCAACAACTTTGGTGCGAGATAGAACACCAACAGGTTTTTAGTGGGTATTCCCCCAATACTTTACCAACTTCACAAGGGGGGTGAGTCCCACATAACCTCTCGCAGCCCCGAATTGCGAGAGGTATGCCTAAATGCATTCCCTGTTGTAAAAAAAAAAAAAAAAAAAAAAAAAAAAAAAAGGTTAGGTTAGGTTAGGTTAGGTTAGGTTGACTTGTCCTCGACGGCCGGTGGAGCTTTAGGGAGCACTTCAAGCAACTGGCTCCCAAACTGATTAAGACAGCATCAGCGCTAGGAGGATTGCTTCCGAATTTAGGAGGACCAAACGGCAGTTGTCGGCGCTTGTACACTGGGGTTGTCCGGTCGATGGCGCTGTACGGTGCCCCAATCTGGGTGGACTCCCTGACTGCCCATAACAGGACTCTCCTTCGGAGACCACAGAGAGTCATTGCAGTTAGGGCAATCAGAGGGTACCGTACGATCTCGTACGAAGCAGCGTGCGTCATGGCCGGAACCATTCCTTGGGACCTCGATGCACAAGTGTTGGCAAAAGGTTACCATCGCATGGCCTTATATAAGGCCGAGGGAACGTTTCCTCCTTCTGGGGTACAGAAGCGGTGGAAGAAAGAGGACCAGATGGAGGCCTTCCATCAATGGAAACAGCGTTTAGTGGCGCCTAGTGCGGGCCACCGAACAATAGAGGCGATACGTCCCGTCCTCGATGGCTGGGTGGCTCGCAAGCATGGGGTTCTCTCATTTCGATTGATGCAGATCCTGTCAGGGCATGGTTGTTTTGGCAGGTATTTGTGCAATATCGCCAGGAGAGAACCCACCACTGAATGTCATCAGTGTGGGTGTATAGAAGACACAGCAGAGCACACCTTTGCTGTATGTCCAGAGTGGAGCGATTCGCGGGCTGAGCTCGTAGCCTTGGTGGGCTCAGACCTCTCACTCCCAACTGTTGTGTCCGCAATGGTTGGCAGTCAGAGGTCATGGGAAGCAGTGCAGTCATTCTGCGAGCACGTAATGTGCATGAAAGAGGAAGCTGAGCGGATTAGGGAAGAGGACATCACTAATCCAATCAGAAGGAGAAGATTGGGGAGAAGGCGAGAGGCGCATGAGCGCCGTCTACCCCCTTAATTTGGGCCACTGGGTGGCAGACATGGGGAGTCTGTCACCTACAAAGTGTAGCCCCGCAGCGGTATGACGTGTTGTGTGTTCCAACACGTCGTCTGAAGAAGGTACGAGACCAATGTCTCAATTTTGAAGGGCCCGTCACCGGGCAAGCGCTGCAAGGGTCGCAGTGGTCGTAACACAACGTACCTGCTATCCTTGTGCACAAAGCGCCTCGAAGGAACGCCAATAGGTTTTAGTGGGTATTTCCTCCAAGTTTGGAGGGCGAGTCCCACATAACCTCCCGTATTCCCCGAAATACGGGAGGTATGCATAAACGCATTTCCTATTGTAAAAAAAAAAAAAAAAAAATAAAAAAAAAAAAAAAAAAAAAAAAAAAAAAAGGTTAGGTTAGGTTGGGCGGGTCTGGGTTTATCCATTAATGGAGCGTTCCGAGACTCCAGCGGCAGCCTAACGGCTGTTCGGCGCATTGGATAAGTCCAGGCCTACCTATCCATCCCGTGATGGATAGGGGGTGAGGTCTTGAGGGTAGCGCAGGTCGTGACGATCCTCAAGGCAAGTCTGGTGGAGATCCTTTCCGAGGTTCACCATGCCTATTAGTCTCGCCTCCTTCAGAGGCGGGGCGTTACTGAAACCACCAGGCGCCGCGTGTGGGTTTGGGGGGGATTTAGTTGTTGGGTGGGGTAGTCGGGGTATGGGAGTAGGGCCTCTCCGCGTGTCCCCTATTGGGCACAGCGGATGATGGAAGCTCCAGAGGAGGAAAAGTCCAGTGGGACTGTAGAGTAGCCCTTTTCAGGGCTCATACATAGTTGGGATAGGGTCCAGTGGGACACCTTCCGGAGCCCTTTTCAGGGCTCAGCGGACTTTCGAGTCGTGGGATGGCGGGCCTGCAAGGCCTGCGGCGCGGCAGGGAACGGTCAACTCGGCCACCCTGTCGGGCAACGTTGTCACGGTGTTCTGTCACCGTAGAGGTGGATAGTAGACGGGCCTGACGTGTACTTACACTACCGTTGGGCAGGCATCCTTGCCACCGTCATTGGGAGAAACTGTGCCATTTCTCCCTCCGATACTGCTGTGTTGTCTTCAACGACCCCCGTTGTGGCATAAGGGGGTACGTCGCGGCATGGCGGTGTCGATGGCGGGCTTGCCTTAATTGGCCGGCCTGCGGGAAGGACAACCCGAGTTAAACCCGTGAAGGAAAACACGTTAACACCCTGCGGATACCACGGGACCTCCGTCAGTATGTACCGTTACCTTGGGATGGCCGTTACCGGGGTGGACCATTTTTTTCGGCCACTACTCGTGGGAATCAAAATGGAATCTTTGCAAACAAAAAACAAAACCGAAGAAAGGGAGGAGGCGCTATGCGCAAAAAAGATGGTAGATGGGAGAAAATCTGGGAAGGCCGTTGTCGTACTAGATAGACTTTCTGACGATGACCTTATTGCAAGGTCGAGGAGTGTAAACCTGTCAGAGTCAGACTCTGACATGAGTTTTGAGTCGGTAATATCTGACAGGTCGTCGGCGAGCACTTGGCGTAAACGCTTAAGGAGTGAGTGCAATGATGAGGGAGACAACTCGGACGACGCCTCACCGTTGCCCAAAGTTTCTCCTGCGCGACGAGGGCGTGGACGCCCGCCCACTTCTGGGCAATATGTCGGCCTGGCTAAAGCCAAAGATGAGCTCAACAAAGCCAGAGAGGAAGAGCTGCGCCTCATCGCCGAGAGAGAGCTGGCAGAGGAATTGCAGCACAAAAAGGAGAGAACGAAGGCTTTCTTTAAAAAAGCCCGTTCGACGACTACCTCCGAAGTTGAGGACCGCGATGCGGCCCAACTGGAGACAATGGTGTTGGACTCGGTGGACACAATCAGCAAGATTGCCACCAAGTCCAAAAATCTGAAGGGGACTTATGTCAGGGCCCTAAAAGAGGCCGCTGACATCATTAAGGCCTCGTTCCAGGTGTCGAGAGAGCGTTCGATGCCCGAGGAGGTGGCCTTGTTGGTCAGTGCCAACCGTCAGCTTACGGAGGAGCTTAAACAACTCCGCCGTGAGTTGGAAGAGTTGAGAGCTGCGCAGGCGGTACCAGTTCGAGCTTTGGCTCAGGCCCAGCCCCAAGCCCCTGCCTTGGAAGATGTGATGCGGACGGTCATGGTGCAGGTGGGCACCATGATCAATGCCCGATTCGAGGGTCTAGAGGAAAGACTTCTCCCTGAGAAGCGCCTAAGGCCACCTCTAGCCGCCGACAGACGCCGGGAGAAAGAGGTGTCAAGAGCAGCCACGGCCAGTACGGCCCCTCTTGCGCCTTCTACATCTGGAGAGCCGGTCCCCAAAACTGGGAAAACTGGGAGAGAAAAGAAAGGCAAGGGAAAGGCGGTCCCGCCTAGCGCCACCCTCGTAGAAGCGGAGCCCATCTCCAAGCCAATGGAGCTCCACCCAACTACTCCAGTGCAAGAGTCTTGGGTAACTGTGGTTAAGAGGGGCGCCAAAAAGAGCAAAGCAGCTGGGGCAGTCAAATCGAGGTCCAACCCTCCTGGGCGTGGCCAGGCCCAGAAGTCAAAGGCTTCGAAGTCCGAGAAGAGAGTGGCCAAACCTCGCCCACCACGCACTGCAGCCGTCGTTATTACCCTGCAGCCGGAAGCGGCGGGAAAAGGGATAACGTATGCCAAAGTGCTGGCAGAGGCCAAGGGTCGGATCGACCTCGAGGCTCTCGGGGTTCCTCCCTTGAGAATGAGGACCGCGGCTACAGGGGCTCGGATCCTAGAGGTTCCTGGCACCGAGAAGGACCAAAAGGCAGACTCCCTGGCCGATAAGCTCAGGGAGGTATTCCAGGAAGTGGAGGAAGTACGAGTGTCCCGGCCAGTCGTCACTGCAGACTTGCGGGTGAGCGGCCTGGACGACTCAGTTTGCCCTCAAGAACTGGCCGAAGCTCTCGCCAAAACTGGAGGATGCGCTCTAGCAGCGTTAAAAGTCGGCGATATCAGGAAGGGACCAGCAGGAATGGGCACTGCTTTTGTCCGCTGTCCCCTGGAGGCCGCACAAAAGATTGGCAGCCGTGTGCTTGTCGGATGGGTAGCGGCGCAGGTCCGCACCCTCGACGCCAGGCCACGCCGCTGCTACAGGTGCTTTGCATTGGGTCATGTCGGGGTCCAATGCAAGTCAGAAGTAGACCGCAGTAATGACTGCCATCGTTGCGGTCAAAAGGGCCACATGGCTCGCGATTGTTCCGCCGCCCCCCACTGCACTCTATGTGCAGCTGTGGATAAACCTGCGGATCACCTCTGCGGGGGCAAGGCATGCGCCAAGCCCCCGTCCAAGAAAGAGGCCAAGCGGAAACCGGCTGTGACTGAGGCAAACGCCAAGTCACAGCCGATTCGCTCTAGCGCGGAGCAGGCGGATACAATGGAAGTCAGTTGAAATGGCAATAAGATTCCTCCAGGCGAACATCAACCACTCTGCCCGGGCTCAGGATCTCTTACTCCAATGCCTGGCAGAGCGGTCGATTCAGATTGCTGTGATTGCGGAGCCGTACGAGGTCCCACTCAGGCATAACTGGGTCGGGGACCTTGATGGCTTGGTTGCAGTAACCACGCAATCGTCGACACAGGCCCCAATAATTGAAGGACTTGCGAAAGGTAGAGGGTTTGTTGCGGCCCGAGTTGGGCAAATGGTTGTAGTTGGAGTCTATCACTCCCCCAACAAACCCCTCCACGAGTTGGAATCGCTCCTTGGAGAGCTAGGGACATTAATTGGACGGAGTCGTCCTTTGCCTGTTGTCGTCCTCGGGGATCTTAACGCCAAATCAACGGCGTGGGGATCGCCGATGACTGACGCTCGGGGAAGATCAGTTGTAGAGTGGTTGTCAGCGACGGGTCTATGCATCCTCAACAAAGGAACTGCGCAGACATGTGTACGACAACATGGTGGATCAGTGATCGATGTGAGCTTTGCCACTCCTGAGCTTGCGCGGCAGATTTGGGACTGGGAGGTGTTGGTCAATGAGGAGACCCCCTCCGACCACCGGTATATTCGATTCAACATTTCTCTGTCCCAAACAGGATTAGATTGGCAGAGGACACCTGTGTCTGGACCGCGGTGGGCTCTCAAGCGATTGAACAAGGAGCTGTTACAGGAGGCGGCCATTGTTCAGTCGTGGAATGTTCCACCTCCCGAGTCAGCAGATTTGGATGCAGTGGCTGACGAACTGTGCAAGGCAATGACACAAATTTGTGACGCGTCAATGCCTCGCATGAAGGCACCTCCGTCCAAGCGCCAGGTCTACTGGTGGTCGGAGGAAATTGCTGAAATTCGTCGCACATGTATGGCAAGGCGTAGGCAGTACCAAAGATATCGGAGGAGGAGGCATCAGGAGGCAGCCGAGTCCGATGCTCTCTACGCTGCCTACAGAGAGGTGTCGAAGGCCCTGCGTTTGGCCATTACTGAGGCTAAAGCGCAGTCCTGGCGACAGCTACTGGAGACGCTGGAACAAGACCCATGGGGTCGGCCATACAGGTTGGCGCGGCAAAAGCTCCGCCCCTGGGCCCCACCCATAACCAGCACGCTGCAACCTGCTGTCCTAGACCGAGTGGTTGAAGGGCTTTTCCCAGAGGCTCCGGGAAGTGAATTCTTCCCTCCTACGGCCGTCCTCCAGAGGGGACAACTAAATGGCTCTACGGATACTCCCCCCGTAGTTTCGGATGGAGAATTGGGAGCAGCCGTTTTTCGGATGAAGGTGAAGAATACGGCCCCAGGACCCGATGGCATACCAGGCCGAGCATGGGCTCTTGCCCAAGATGCCTTGGATTGCCAGCTTAAGGCCCTGTTCGATCGTTGTTTGCGGGAAGGGAGATTCCCAAAGAGATGGAAGTCGGGAAAACTTGTCCTCATTCGAAAGGAGGGGCGCCCACATGACGAACCGGCGGGATATCGTCCGATCGTGCTGCTTGACGAGGCGGGGAAGATGCTGGAACGCGTCGTTGCCGCCCGCCTCGTCGACCACCTCGAGAGAGTCGGCCCAGATTTGGCCTGTACCCAGTTTGGGTTTCGCAGAGGTCGTTCGACGCTAGATGCGATATCTTGTCTACGCAACCTATATGAGGAGGCGTGCTCCAGCGGCGGCGTTATGTTGGCGGTGTCTTTAGACATCACTAATGCTTTTAACACGCTGCCGTGGAGCACGATATTGGAGGGACTGAGGTACCACAATGTACCTCAGTACCTCCAACGCCTTATTGGGGACTATCTCTCCGACAGAAAGGTAGTCTTTCCAACGAAAGAGGGGGAGGGATGGTCTCCCATGACGCGCGGCGTTCCGCAGGGGTCGGCTTTGGGCCCTTTATTGTGGAATGTTGGGTACGATTGGGTTCTTCGGGGCGCTAACCTCCGTGGAGTCGGCATCGTTTGTTATGCTGACGACACACTGGTTACCGCCCGGGGCAGGAATTATAGAGAGGCATCAATTCTGGCAACAGCTGGAGTTGCAGCCGTTGTGGCAAGAGTCCGGCGTTTGGGCTTACAGGTGGCCCTCCATAAATCCGAGGCCATTTGTTTTCATGGTCCTCGGTCAGGGCCCCCTGCAGGCTCCAACATTGTGGTGGGAGGCACACCGATTGCTGTCGGGTCGACGCTAAAATACCTTGGCGTCGTACTCGACAGCAAATGGAGGTTTGGGGCTCATTTGATGCGTCTGTCACCCAAACTTATGGGAACTGTGGCTGCTCTAAGCCGTCTCCTCCCAAATCTTGGAGGAGTAAACGTGAGCTGCCGCCACCTTTACATGGCGGTAGTGAGGTCAATGGCCCTTTACGGTGCCCCTATATGGGCCGGGTCGCTGAACTCAAGGGAGACGGCTTTACTCTTAAGACCACAAAGAGTAATGGCAGTGAGAGTGTGTAGGGGATATCGCACACTCTCACACGAGGTGGCTTGTGTCCTCGCTGGGTCACTTCCGTGGGACCTCGAAGCACAGGTTCTGTCGGATGTGTTCTGGCGCAGGGTGAGAGCGCGAGAGCAAGATCTCCGCCCTCTACCGCAGGAGGTGGTATGCTGGCGGCGAGAAGCGAGGATAGTGGCTCTCAATGCCTGGAAGGAACGGCTTCTCACGGGGCCTGTTCAGAGGGGAGCTGGAGCTCTAAGGCTTCTTCAAGCGATGAGGGCAGTTTTATTAGAGTGGGTCCATCGTAAGCACGGCGCGCTTACCTATCGGCTAACACAGGTACTCTCGGGACACGGTTGTTTCGGGAGGTACTTGTGTAACGTGGCCAAGAGGGAGGCGACGCCGGTGTGCCATCGTTGTGGTTGCGCAGAAGACACCGCCCAGCATGCGCTGGAGGTATGTCCTGCAGAGGTGGAACCGCGGCGTTCTTTGGTTGCGGTCGTGGGAGTAGACCTTTCGCTGTCTAACATCATTTCTAAGATGATCGACAACGAAAGGTCATGGAGTGAGATGGTTGCCTTTTGCGAGACAATCATCTCACGAAGGGAAGAAGAAGAGCGGGAGAGAGAGAAAGATCCTCTCTCTCTTCCGCTCCGGAGAGCACGGACACGGAGGCGAGCTAACCGAGCTCGCACCCCGTCTCCGCTTGGAGGGCCTGGGGCGTTGGATGCGGGGGCGTCCGGCGTTCCGCAACATAGGCCCTCGTGAGGTGTAGGTGCCCAAGTGTTCCCGGGCACCTCCCTTGTTGTTATTTTTTACATTTGTTATTTTTTACATATGTTATCTTTTTACATTTGTTGAGTAGTTTTATTGGAGAAAGTCAATCTCTCCAGAGGCGGGTCCGCTGAACCGACGCAGCGGACACCAGCATGAACGGGGGTGGCGGAGAATGTGAAAACGGACCCGCTCCCCCCGCTCGTTGCTGAATTAGAAGGAACACTATGTGGTTTTAGTCGGTAGTGACGCGCGGGCTGTAACTATTGTTTAATAGCGTCTAGCCCGACATATCCCGCTTGCTTCCCCCGAAGCGAGCGGGAATGCGTAAAGGCATTTCCACATATAAAAAAAAAAAAAAAAAAAAAAAAAAAAAAAGGTTAGGTTAGGTTAGGTTAGGTTAGGTTAGGTTAGGTTAGGTTAGGTTAGGTTAGGTTAGGTTAGGTTAGGTTAGGTTAGGTTAGGTTAGGTTAGGTTAGGTTAGGTTAGGTTAGGTTAGGTTAGGTTAGGTTAGGTTAGGTTAGGTTAGGTTAGGTTAGGTTAGGTTAGGTTAGGTTAGGTTAGGTTAGGTTAGGTTAGGTTAGGTTAGGTTAGGTTAGGTTAGGTTAGGTTAGGTTAGGTTAGGTTAGGTTAGGTTAGGTTAGGTTAGGTTAGGTTAGGTTAGGTTAGGTTAGGTTAGGTTAGGTTAGGTTAGGTTAGGTTAGGTTAGGTTAGGTTAGGTTAGGTTAGGTTAGGTTAGGTTAGGTTAGGTTAGGTTAGGTTAGGTTAGGTTAGGTTAGGTTAGGTTAGGTTAGGTTAGGTTAGGTTAGGTTAGGTTAGGTTAGGTTAGGTTAGGTTAGGTTAGGTTAGGTTAGGTTAGGTTAGGTTAGGTTAGGTTAGGTTAGGTTAGGTTAGGTTAGGTTAGGTTAGGTTAGGTTAGGTTAGGTTAGGTTAGGTTAGGTTAGGTTAGGTTAGGTTAGGTTAGGTTAGGTTAGGTTAGGTTAGGTTAGGTTAGGTTAGGTTAGGTTAGGTTAGGTTAGGTTAGGTTAGGTTAGGTTAGGTTAGGTTAGGTTAGGTTAGGTTAGGTTAGGTTAGGTTAGGTTAGGTTAGGTTAGGTTAGGTTAGGTTAGGTTAGGTTAGGTTAGGTTAGGTTAGGTTAGGTTAGGTTAGGTTAGGTTAGGTTAGGTTAGGTTAGGTTAGGTTAGGTTAGGTTAGGTTAGGTTAGGTTAGGTTAGGTTAGGTTAGGTTAGGTTAGGTTAGGTTAGGTTAGGTTAGGTTAGGTTAGGTTAGGTTAGGTTAGGTTAGGTTAGGTTAGGTTAGGTTAGGTTAGGTTAGGTTAGGTTAGGTTAGGTTAGGTTAGGTTAGGTTAGGTTAGGTTAGGTTAGGTTAGGTTAGGTTAGGTTAGGTTAGGTTAGGTTAGGTTAGGTTAGGTTAGGTTAGGTTAGGTTAGGTTAGGTTAGGTTAGGTTAGGTTAGGTTAGGTTAGGTTAGGTTAGGTTAGGTTAGGTTAGGTTAGGTTAGGTTAGGTTAGGTTAGGTTAGGTTAGGTTAGGTTAGGTTAGGTTAGGTTAGGTTAGGTTAGGTTAGGTTAGGTTAGGTTAGGTTAGGTTAGGTTAGGTTAGGTTAGGTTAGGTTAGGTTAGGTTAGGTTAGGTTAGGTTAGGTTAGGTTAGGTTAGGTTAGGTTAGGTTAGGTTAGGTTAGGTTAGGTTAGGTTAGGTTAGGTTAGGTTAGGTTAGGTTAGGTTAGGTTAGGTTAGGTTAGGTTAGGTTAGGTTAGGTTAGGTTAGGTTAGGTTAGGTTAGGTTAGGTTAGGTTAGGTTAGGTTAGGTTAGGTTAGGTTAGGTTAGGTTAGGTTAGGTTAGGTTAGGTTAGGTTAGGTTAGGTTAGGTTAGGTTAGGTTAGGTTAGGTTAGGTTAGG
>OX375791.1:4017500-4020597 GCA_947359385.1 Chesias legatella
TGTAATTTAATATTTTTCCGCTGTGTAATTATGAATTTGTTTGCGTTAGGTTTTGTTCCATGTTTTTTATCTATATTTGCTGCTATGAAGTTGTAATACCATATGTCACCCACTATATACATCAATATATATCGTCAACATATTTTTTGTCTTCTTTTTAATTTTTATTTATTGTTTTATGATTGTTATCTTCTAAGTGTCTTCTTTTTAATTTTTATTTATTGTTTTATGATTGTTATCTTCTAAGTGCTCGCGTGATTTTATGTTGTTTTTATTATAATACTCTTCAAAATTTTGATGTGCTGCAAGTGGTAGGTCATTTCCAAAATGGCCCCAGCCAATTACTTTTAATCCTAATATTTTTGTTTGTATGTTTTGATTTAATCCAGAAAAGCCTCTACTTATTTTTACTAATATAGTTTTATTCCTTAATTTATTATTTACTATTGTTTTTTCTTGGTTCCAGGTTTGCCGAGCACTTAGAGATTTGCGGTTCCCGATGGCCACTTCTTCCTTTGGCACGGCGAGTTCATCAGACAAGCAGACAACGAGCAGGGTGAGTTTGTTTCCTAATTTTTTGTCTAAATTGTGGTTTGTTTGCGGAAGAAACAGGGCCCTTTTCCCATGAAAAGGGTTCCAGTTTGCTCTCCAAGTATTTCCTCGTTTCATTTTTATATTTCTTACAGTAAATTTAGATTGCCGAATTATGCTTTGCCTGTCTCCTGAACTCGTGATGCCATCCACTGCCAAGTATTCCACCGGGGTTGTCGTGATTTTAAGGGCCGTCAACTCTACAAATTCAGTGTTCAACACCTTAGTTGCGCCGTGGGCCACCTCAGCAATACGCTACGGTGGCTCGCGCCAACCCTTCCCACTTTCCTCTCACGGGACATTCCGGGCTGAAAGCGCTGTGGTCCGTGCGATCCATCTTGGCCTGCAAGCAATTACAACAGCTTGGCACCGTGCCTGCAAGCCAGTCCGCGCAAT
This sequence comes from Chesias legatella, assembly GCA_947359385.1. Taxonomy (NCBI): domain Eukaryota; kingdom Metazoa; phylum Arthropoda; class Insecta; order Lepidoptera; family Geometridae; genus Chesias; species Chesias legatella. The sequence continues at coordinate 4,018,488 of OX375791.1, forward strand.
CAGCCTTTTTGTGCGGCCCCCCACAGTGGCTGCACTTCTCTACTTTGTCGGTGCAGAAACGTTTCCCGTGGCCGTAGCCCAGACAGAGCGAGCATTGGACCAGTGGAGACTGGTCCTCAACCCGCACTCTCTGGAGGTCCACCAGAACCGTCTCTGCATCGACCATTTCCCGCCACAGCTTTGGGGAGACCCTCAACACTATATGATGTGTATGAGGGTTTCTAGTCTTCCGCTTATACAGTATTTGGAGTCTGTGACCTTCTTCTTCCAGGGCTTTCAGGGCGCTCTTGTTTTGATTTCTCAGGGCGGTCAGTACCTCCTCGTCCGTGTTGTACTGAAACACGCTCCTGAGAATCACGAGCGGATCTTTATTTTTCACGTCCTGCACTATTAGACTATCCCCTGCCCCTTTCAGTCTTTCCCTTATCCTTTCCCTGTCATTCTCTGTCCTGCACCCCACTATAATCTTTCTATCCCTAGCCTTCCTGATCTTTTCTATCGCAATGCCACCATCTTTTGCGTTCATTACTTTTCGGATTCTATCCAACACCTCTTCCCCAGTCTCGGTTTCGTCTTTCGCGGTTACTACAACCGAGTGCAGCGCCGTCCGCTCAGTTTTTCTCCTGGCGGACGACGCTGCCACGTCCGCATACGATAACCCTCCTTGGACCTCTTTTTGCTGCTCCAATACACTTTTTAACTCTTCCATCTTCTCGGTGTTTGCCTCTATTAATTTTGCATGCTCTTCCATCTTTTTTACTAAAACTGAATCCTCTCCTCTCTTCTCTACATTCTCCCTTTCTTTTTCCTGTTCCATTTCCACTACTTTTGTTTCGTCCTTTTTTCCCTGTCCTTTTGAGCTCTCCATTTCTTTAATAATTTGGTAGAGTCTTTCTACTGCCGCTGTAACCTCATTTTTTATTTCTGTTTTCAGGTTACGCGCGTTCCCGAGATTCAATTTTGCCTTCAGTAGACAAGACTTCGCCTCAGCCAGCCTGTCTCGGCGTTTTTCCACTTCCGCGGTAGCCGGAGCCTTCTTCGGGGAGATTCGTCGCTTCGCTTCAAGGGGATGAGAGACCGAAGCCGCCGGAGCTTTTCCAGACTCCCATTCCCCTATGCTGCGTCTCACTTTAGAGGCTGTGGGCCCCTCCGGAGTCGTCTGTGACTGAGCCGGAGCTGTTCTGTCAAGATCTACTGTGACGTTCATTTTAGCGGGGGTGCGGTACATATTTCAGAGGGTAAACGCCTTGGGTCAATAATATAAAAGGTTTGTATAAGTTATAAATAAGGCGTCCAAAATAATTCTAAGTCAATTTTAAAAGTCCTATATACTAACTTCGCGCTCCAATAGGGGGGCTACGGTGTCGCAAACGCAAAGTATAACTAAAACTAAGAGAAACAAAATTTGAAAATTTTTATTTGTATGAGAAAAATAATATAATAATAATAATATCTCAACCGAGTTGTAGTGGCTACGCCACTATTGGGTGGGTGGGTGGGCTATTTTTGAAATTTTTTGTGTTTTATTAAAATTTTTTGTTGCAGGGGGCAGAGGGCGGACTCCACAACGCTGAAGGAACTGATTTGGAATCAATTCGCTGAAAAACTACTGAAAAAATTTTGAAAAACCCGTGAAAACACGAATTTAATACAAAATTCAATACAAATTTTGAACTAAAACGACAATAACAACGCAATGAGACTTCCCCTGGGGGTGAAAATTGGTATGCGCGTAGGGGTAGGCAGTGCGCTTATAACGGTGTAAAAATTTTCAAAATCCACCACAGGGAGACTTAGGTACAACACAATAAATATTCAAAAATGTCAAAATTCTATCTAAACTATACAGAAAACCAATAAAAATCGATTTTCAGTTAATACAATACGCCACAAACAATACAGACAAACAAACAACGCCGAGATACTTCAATAAAGATGGCCCACCACCTTCAGTACTGACAGTCTTCTATGCCTCCAGCGAGTGTAATGCGGACGGGGCCGGGCGGGACCGCGTTATATAGGCTTCCTTGTCTGGCGCGACGATTTTTGAAATTTTTTGTGTTTTATTAAAATTTTTTGTTGCAGGGGGCAGAGGGCGGACTCCACAACG